>BGNK01000805.1:170805-197945 GCA_003297005.1 Symbiodinium sp. clade A Y106 | reverse complement strand
GGGCGCCTACTACTACTACTACTACTACTTCTACTGCTACTACTACTACTACTACTACTACTGCTACTGCTATTGCGACTGCTACCACCACTGCTCCTGCTGCTACTGCTACTACCACTAGTGCTAGACCTACCATTTTCCTAATTGCTAAGCATATCCACACCGAAAACACGACTTCCCGCATAGTGTCTCGGTACTTGTCCCATGAGGGGTCAACTTGACTCCGCTTGCAGCCTGGTGGCAGGAGATCGCGTCAGGTTCCGGCGAGAAGCTTGGTGTTAAGCTTGGCGACTTGCAGGGGTCAGCGTCGTCCAAGTCAGCGTCGCTTGGCATGGGTGTGTCCAAATCTCCCTGGCCGACTTAGGATTGCCAGGGGGGAGTGGTTGGAGCAGCGCTGAGGCTTCAAGATGGGCAGCCCTCTGGTCTTTCCCTTCTGCACGGTGCGCTAGCTGTGCTCCAACATCTCAATCCCCAACCGACAGTGACAGACCGTCCCAGGCATTTCATCCTCTAAGCTCCCAAGGCCTGATCGGGCCCAGGAAAGGGTCTGAAGAACGGCGAAGCGGGTCCGTTCACCTGGGCGGCAATGGTTCAGGGACTGGGAGCATGGGGTTCAAGCGGATGCCCTTCATCGTGGCTCCAACTACCGAAACCCCTGGCTCCGCCAAACCATTGCTTGTAGCTCGCTGAAACGGAGGCTCGTGAAGACTATTGATGTTGGTGATGATGACAGCAAGTGTCATTGTAATGGTGACGGAAAACGTCGTGACAGTGGTAAAGTACATGCTGGTGATTACAATGACGATGACGACGATGACAAGATAGAGATATCGATGTCGACCATGATGGTGGGAATGATTATGAGTTCATGGTCACGATGATGGTGATGATGATGATCATGATGATGACGGCGATGGCCATGATGATGGCGATGGCGATGGCGATGGATGACTTTTTCAGGCAGCTCAAGACCCTGAAGCAACTTGAAGCCCTACACCCCCACACTCCAAACCTTCAAAGCCCAAAATGCCGAAACACTGAAGCCCAACATTTCTGGGTTGCAGGCGGGCACCGAAGCCGGCGCTAGCTGCTGCAGGCCTCGAGACAGAAGTGCCAGTGCATTTGTGCTTTGGCAGCAGCTATAGCCATCGCGATTGCCATCATGGTTCTCGACGT
Organism: Symbiodinium sp. clade A Y106; assembly: GCA_003297005.1. NCBI lineage: Eukaryota > Dinophyceae > Suessiales > Symbiodiniaceae > Symbiodinium > Symbiodinium sp. clade A. Next base: position 196,769 of record BGNK01000805.1, on the reverse strand, counting down.
TGGATTCATTGTGGTGATGATGACAAAACTAGTCATGATAACGACAGCATTGTTGAAAGAAACAACCTTGATATACATATGTATATATACATACGCAACAGTAAGGCGAACAGCAAGAATTCAACCATGCCAACCAGTCTACGAACAAGAACTCGATACTGTACCCTAGCTATACCGTCCTAAGCTCTCGTCCATGGTCTCACGTGACCTGTGACCTGGTATTTCAGTCTCCGTCGGCTTTTGAGCTTGGCAGACATGCATAAAAGATGTCGTTCACTCGCCGGAAGTCGGATCCAATCACTAATATCAAAATTGACCCGAGAGATGCAAGCCCACTGCAGGGTTTTCGACCGTTTCCTTACCTCTTATGCCAGAAGTATGGAGAACTGGCTTGGTTGTTTCTTCAAGATGCTGCCTGCGTGACCACGGTCGGTTCCCGGGTCGTCTTCCTCCTTTGCAGGAGCGCGGACCACCGTCACCTCAACCTCGAGGCGAAGGGGCACTTGCTACATCAGTAAGCTAACCAAGATTCAATACTATGTGATACAATATGAAAGAATAGAATATCACAGAATGGACAAGAATAGAACAGAACTGACCACAACATAACATAACATAGCATAACATAATACAACATAGCATAACCTGACATAACATAACAAAGCATAACACTATGCAGTATGACAGAACAGTAGATAAGTAGATATGTTATTCTACGATGTAGCAAAAGATGATACACTACATCGGGAGGCCAAAAGTTTTGACCTACTGGGCCTTTCGTGTCTTCACATGTCTTGAGGGGTAGCGGGGTACGGAAACGTGCGATTTACACGGCCTGGCCTGCGGAGTATTTTATACGCCGTTTTAAAACTATGGGGGAGTGGGAGCCTGTCTTCCACGAAAGAAGGAGTAGGTCAAACTTTGGTCCTACCGCAGTAAAGTGCAACGTAATGAAGATAAATATCATGCAATGTAAAGTAATGTAATGTAGAATACCGTACATCCTGTATTCAGCACGGTGACAATATCAAAGCAAAATATGATACAATACAACATGATGTGGTATGAGTTGATATGTGAAAACAAAACACAAGACAATGCAGTGAAACTAAATAAGAAAAGTATCAGGTCGAAAACCAAACAAAATAGGGTATGTCATGATGTGATACATAATACACAATGATATAGCGAGGCATGAGAAACATAGAGCAGGTTGAAAACAAACTAGTATGACATGATGTAGTACGATACAACATAGTGAAACAAACACCATATAATATAAACCTGAGGAATGGAGCATGACATAATATACCATAACAGACTATAACCTGATGTGCTGTAGTAACACAATACCACACATCAAAACACTGCAACAAAGCAGTGGAACACGCCAGAATACAATAGAACACACCCTAGAACACCATAGAAAAGAATGGACCGCCGTAGACTAGAATAGGATAGAACAGGCTACAATACAATAACATAGAACATAAAATAGCATAACATAACCTGGTGAAATGGCATAACACAGTACAGGTAGGATAGCAAAGCTAATAAAGCACAATACCGTGAAGCATAACAGACTATGATATAGCATGATGTAACATGCCTTGATATGCCATAACAAAACATAACTTAACATTATAAAACACATAATAATATGATATACTGGTGTGTAACATAATACAACTCAATATAGCATAACTTAACATCATACAGCTTAATAGAAAACTAAATGGATGGAACAGGACAGCATAGGATAGCTTAGAGTAGCAGAGACCGCCATAGAACAGCATGGAATAGCGTAGCATATAACGTAAAAGCGCACAGAATAGAATAGAATAGGATAGAATCGCATCCGAGAATGTCAAGTCGAATGCAACAAAACAGAATGAAATGGAAGAGAAAACAATGTCATAAAAGACAATGCGATGTAGTATAGCATTGCCGAGCAGAGTATATTAAAATTGCATAAACACAATATAAGATCCGGCAAAATGAGGCAAGATACAAATTACACTCCGACCTATCCTTACCTCTACCATCTCCTGGAGCACGCAATGTGATCCTAAAGCCAAAAGCATAATATAGGGGCCTTAATAATTAGAATAGGGTTTTGGGGTATATTAACTAGAATTATAATAGGGAGCCCCCAAAATGGTATAGGTAATCATTTAGGCCCCGAAAGTAATCCCTTGCCACGAGCCCTGCTTGCCTGCCTCGACACAGGGGCCTAAACTATGAGACCGGGGTTTGGAGCTATATATTATATTCTTGCCGTCTTCTTATTCAGGAATCCTACGGACTAGTATTGAGAAGCGTAGGTTAAACATTAGAAGCCCTGAACCCTAAACCCTAAATGTCCACAGCGCTGCAGTCCCCAACAGCAGCCGAAATTTGCAGCTGCGTAGCTGGTGCAGCTTGCGACAACTCGTCTGGCCTACTTCCTGGCAACTGAAAATGCTCAAAGCTTGGTGCTAGCCGAAGTCAGGGCAGAGGGCGGAGATGGGGGCGACCTTCGGATCTGTGTTCTGATTCCAGGAAGAGTTTCATGCAGCTTCGGACTGGGGCTCGGGGTGCACACCTGCGACTTGCGAAAGAGTACAGTACACTCAGGACTCTCACAATTTAGCTTCCCTCTTCGTCATGATCTCGCCCAGACGATCAAAACCCTTGACGCAAGCCGTAGAAGGCCCACGGCAGCCATCTTGCCTGCCTGTGCATGTGAAAGAACATGATGTGCAGCATAACGCTATTGCTTGATTACTTTCCTGTTTTAATTTTGGGTCATCATCACCATTGTCGGGGTCCTGGTCTCAATACCGACTATTGTATGTGGCAAACCATCGCAACAGGCTCTCCTTCCCGTTCGCTGTCGTCTTCCAAGCTGCCGGAGCTTTCTGAAAAGCTGCGCTCCACGTCCTGTGTGTTCCAGGTTATCGAAACTCGTGAATGTCGGATGTGTCCTAAACTTGCGATCTCAGAGAAATCATCAGATGCAGGATTCCGCGCTTCGGCCTGTCCCAACTGATCAGTGCACCCCTTTATCACAGCAAGCGGCACGCAAGTCGGCACCGTACATAGAACCTTACTCAACACCCACCTCCTGCTGCGACCCACCAACTCCTGAACCCTGCACGTGGCCAAACTTCTTGAAACTATTGTAGCGTCAACTTCTTCTTCTTCTTATTGTTACTATTCTTCTTCTTCGTGTTCATCCCTTCCTGTCGTAGTTCGAAATGTAACAGGATCACTGCCGCAATTATGCTCGCAATGGTTTTAATGTTCCGAAAGGTTTTTTGTTGCGAGGTCTCTTCAAATAAGCATTCATCGTTGGTAAGACTAATCGATTACATTAATATGGCAAAATATTTTTTTGTGCTGTACTGCACTGTTAATATTGCGACATGTACATTACCTGCGTTACTGCGGCCTGGTTGTCGACCGCCGGAGCTTTGCGCTTGCGAGGTGGCTCACTGTCCTTGCAGGGGTTGAATCGTCAGGGCATAGGGGGCCGTGAGGTGTTCTTGCTTGGCGGACTACCGGGCCGTCGGCGATCCGGCGCAGAAACCAAGGCGAAAGATTTCGAACAAGACCAGGACATTCAGGTTTTGCCCCAAAAAATGAATGGTCCGCTATCCTACTCTAACCCTCCAAGCCCACCCGAAGCAGAATATTAGCAGAATTTGAATTGCTTTTGGCTTGACGATCGCACCGCAGCTCCTCTTCGGACTCGGTCTCTTGGCGTTCTTCGCCCTGGCAGTCAGGCGAATTGCAAAGATCTGGTTAAGTTGAGGGCCAGCGTTTAATGTCCAGGCGACCTCAGGGTGATTATGCTTCACTGAGACCCCGCGGAGCTTAAGCCACCATGAGGTGTAGAAGATATCTGCAGCTTGCACTAGACGGCTCTTTCGAAAAAATCCACCCAGCTCCGGCAATCGGTCGACAGATGTCGACAGTGCAAGGAGTGCGGTCCATCGGATCTGCTAGTGAAATCTGGCCAAGTACTCGTCGAGAACATCAGGTGATCCTCGAAAACAGACAGCTGGAACAGTGGCGCCAGTGCGAGAGGTGCAGGATGGAGTCGCGGACCATATCAGTTTCTCTGTGGCCAAGTTGCACGCAAGAGGTCTCGGATGAGCCCCACAAAGCCCTTGCTGCTACTCTTGCTTATCCATTGCTCACCTCTACCAGGAGGTCCGAGCATTGAAAGCCTTCCAACCCTTGACAGGCCTGACAATTGAGGCTTCATTGATAAGGTAGATGGCCCAAAAAGGCCTAAACCATGAAAGCCTTGCACCATAAGTCCTGAACGCCTAAACAAAGCTCCACCTCAAAAAATAGAATACAACCTCCTCTTGAGAATGTGAACCCCTCTGGAGGATGGGCCTCTCGGTCGCTTTCGTCAGACTCCGGCGGGGAGCTCCCAGGACCTTTCCATCACGCGGAAACTGCCCTCTTCTCATTCTCAGTACTCTTCCCGATTTGGGGGAATGGAGCCTCTCGACACAGGGTCTTCCAAATTTGGGGAGTTCGGAATGGAGCCTTTCGACAAACCCAGACCTCGAATTCCCCGAGCACCACGGAGGCCCAGGCCTTCCCGAGGGCTTGAGGGCCTCGACGAGCCTTCCTCTGGCCGGCCTTGGCACAAACCATCATGCAGCTCTGCACTCGTTTTCCACATTTCCGCAATCATATCTGACTAGCTTGACGACGGAAAGTCTCGTCACGTAGCATGCGTCAGAGTACTTGTCTGATCCGAATGCCACTCCAAGCGGCCGGATTCCACGGTCCCGCTCGCAGCCTGCCATTGTCGTTCAATGTTCCCGTTCGACTGCAGGGGAGAAACTCTTCTGGCTGTTGAAGACGAAGCATCAAGATCGAAGATCAAATGCAAGATCGGCGTTGAACGAGCCTCCACTTCCGACTCACAGCTTTGAGTCTGCCGAACCTCAGCAGACAAAAGCATGAACATCCGCATTTCTATGAATTGCACAGCAAAGGCTTCTCGTTCCAATGGGCACCTGCGGATGGACTTGAACAGTCGCTGTGCTAGCCTTCGCAAGCGTGTGCCCTGTGAAGCAGAATGACGCTGACGGCGGATCTGTGAACGCCACAACTGGGGAACTTCACAAGGGTGCTGTAAATCCACGTGTACAGTACAAAAGGCTGCTCTCATCTTAAAGTTTACAAATTCGCTAGGTACGAGCTCACCTCACAAACAGCTTGAAGATGTTGGCTACATTATACTGACTAAGTCCTCACAGAAACCAAGCTGCAGCACCCCACCCGAAACATGCCGAAACTCGGGCCCCGGAACCTCTTCGTAGCTGGCCTCCGTGCCCGCATCTGCCACATCCGCCTCTGCGTCTGTGCCCTCGCTCGAACGGCGATCGTCCTCCGTTTGCCACGAGGTGGACTCCTTTGAAGTGCGTCTGTCCTCGGCTTTCTGGCAACCCCTCAACGGCTCACTGAACAGAAAACGACCTGTTGCTTCGGCAGTATGCCTGAATATCCCAATATTGAAGGAAAGGCACCACAGAGACAACGGGTGCCTCGAGCGCAGCCTCGGATTCCTGGCTTCCGGAGCTTGACTGCAATAAAGGGGCCTAAATAATTACCAATATTATTCCTTAGGGCTCAGATGACCCAAAAGCGGGAATGCTAGGAGCCCCAGTACCGCGTGCAATGGCCACAAGTTGGAAGGCGGTACGCCAGAGATTCAGCGTGGGGACGCTTGGTACGGGTTGTGTCGCGATGCTTTGGGAGCACCTGCTCGAGGAGAAGACTGTGCTTGACGTAGATGTAGCTGCCCTGAAACAGACTATGTCGTCCACATGGTATCCCGGCCAAGAGCTTAACCAGGGCATCCAAGTACTCAGCATCCTGCAGAGTTTGACGGTCGGCAAAGCGTTCAACCACAGCTTGGATGGCATCCAACTACCCAGTAGCCTGCAGAGTTTGACGTTTGGCTTCGAGTTCAACCAGAGCTTGGACGGCATCCAACTTGCCAGCAGCCTGCAGGGTTTGACGTTTGGCAGCCTTTTCAACCGGAGCTTGGAGGGCATCCAACTACCCTGCAGCCTGCAGAGTTTGACATTTGGCAGCCTTTTCAACCAGAGCATAGAGGGGCTCAACTTCCAGCGTCAGCTTTCCAGCCGCGCGTCACCAAGCAGAACAGTGGCTCATCGGGCCAAAACCCGTCAGACTACAATGTCCAGACGGAAAGCCTACTTCACTTGATGCTGCACTTACGTGGTGGCACGCAGATGACGGAAAGTGCACGTCACTTGGTGCTGCGAGCTTGTGGTGACTTGCAGGTCTTTGTGAAGACGTTGACTTGCAAAACTTGCCCAGACGATGAGGAAAGCCTTTGCAGCCAAGAACGTGACGGCATAAGTATGAGTTTGGGTGTGATGGGGGCGATGAGCTTGATCGGGCTTTCACCCTCATCTACAACGTATTGATGTGGACAGCCCTTGCAACCAGGAGTGCAATGGCAGAACCGGACCACTGGAGGCTACAGAAGCAGCATTGGCTTTGGCAAGCTGGAGCGCGAGGCATTTGAACCTCGCTTCATGCTACGAGACGACGTTAACAAGGCGGATGCCCCTTGCAACCAGGAGTGCGAGGGAGTGCGCCATGGCACTGGCATCCAGGCCGACATCATGCGACTTCGCAGGATGGAGGGCGATGCAGTGAGGGTTGGCCGATATTGTGTATATATCACCTTTACACAGGTGTTGTGGCGACTACGGTCAATGTTGCGCAGGGATGGCCTCAATTGAATCCTTGAGGAAGACCCTGCCTTTTAGGGGTAGTCTTGCTCCCGGAGGAACGACTCAGAGTTTGGTACAGCTGCTGTGGATTAGCTTCTCAGGGTCTCGTCTGGCTTTTTCTCCTGCGAAGGCACGTTTGCAAATGCTGCGCGTTTACAGGATCATGCAACGGCTAGCCCAGCTTTTTCTCGCAGGCGCTTCGCGGAGCTTTTCCTGCTTTGCTGGACAAACATGAAACCCGGAACACCTTTAAAGGAGTATCGCGGTTTTGTTGTGGCCTTTCAGGGGAGGCCTTAAAACCCCCCGGCACAAATTCACTGCATGATTTTTGGGACGCACCCGCAGAGGGTACTGGAGTCCGCACAGGAACAGGAACAGGAATATTCCTTAGGGTTCCTTATTAACATTAATTATAGTCTAGTAAACCCCGAAACCCGATTCTGGACTTAGGAGCTTTGCAGGATGCGACCTGTGCCGAAGCAGGGATCCAGCAAGGGGCCCCCCCCCCGTCCCGAAACCTGGTTTGGGGGATTTTATACTATACTACGCCGTAGTATACTGCTGTTGTGGACTCCGGCCAGAGTCTTTGCGAGGCAAGTCACAGCTGAAGTGAACATTTCAGGTCTGCCACTCCTGCCGCTGAAACCCTTAACCCTTAGGCCTTGGGTATGAGCTATACTTTGCGGCCTTGAGAACTGAAAAGTCCCGCACCCTGGTGATTTTCGCGCAAGAGCGTACGAGTACAGTCGATATTGTTATTCTTGTTGTTTCTAAGCAGATTGCTGCAAAACAAAACTGTTTCCGTTCTTCTTGCCTCATGGCCCATCATTATTCTTACAACTTATTATCCTCTCCACCCTGTGGCGCCTCGGACTCCTCCTGCCGATCGGCCAAGCCCGCAGGCTGCTCATCCTGCTCGAGCGTATTGCAGGTATTGACTGTGGCGGCTATTCATGTTTACCCATCATCGTTAGCACCATAGCAGAAGAAGCCGAGCTACTTCAAGCACCGGTACTTGCAGTACTGATGATGGTAAGAGACGAGTAGTGACAGCAGCAGCAGCGGCAGCAGCAGCAGCAGCACCACTACCAACTACTACTACTACTACTACTAGTACTAACACTACTACTAACATTACTACTAACACTACTGCTACTGCTACTGCTACTGCTACTGCTACTGCTACTGCTACTGCTACTGCTGCTGCTACTGCTACTGCTACTGCTACTGCTACTGCTACTGCTACTGCTACTGCTACTGCTACTGCTGCTGCTACTGCTACTGCTACTGCTACTGCTACTGCTACTGCTACTGCTACTGCTACTGCTACTGCTACTGCTACTCCTGCTGCTGCTGCTGCTACTACTACTAGCAGTAGCAGTGGCAATGGAAGTGGCAGTGGCAGCACAAGTCGTCGCCGTCGTCGTAGTTGTACTACTTGTTGTTGGTGGTGGTACTGCTGCTGCTGTTGATGCGGCTGCCATTTTTGTAGCAGCTGCATTGCCTGCTCAACTATGCCAATCTTGGCCGTCTTGTCTGCCTGTCTCTTCGGGAGACATAGCGGCCAGCAGCTTGCAAGGACCATCCTCACTACATCACCATGCCCACAACAACCGCAGCAACCCACGGTCACTCACCAAAGTAACAAGTCTTCAATCCCCACCTACCACATGTCTTACCACCAAGATTGAACATTCACCCTTGAGCAATGGCCTTGACATGTAAATGCTCGACATGACTAACCTCACACCTCAGCTTGTATCTCTCCACCCCGTGGCGCCTCGACCTCCTCCGACTCCTCCTGCCGTTCGGCCAAGCACGCAGGCTGCTCATCCTGCTCGTGGTATTGGTTGTGGCGACTACTCATGGTTTTCTATCATCGCTACCATCACCGCAGAAGAAGCCGAACTGCTTCCAGTACCTGTACTTGCAACAGCAGTACTGATGATGGTAAGACAAGTGGTCACAGTAGCAGTAGTAGTAGTAGTAGTAGTAGTAACAGCAGGAGTAGTTGTAGTAGTAGTAGTAGCAGTAGCACTGAGAGGCAGTAGCAGTGAAAGGCAGCAGTAGCAGTCGATGTCTTTGTGGTTTGCCGCAGCTGCATTGCCTGCTCCTTCTGCAGCTCAACTTTACTCTTCTTCATCTGCCTGTCTCTTCGAAAGCTTCCAGCATCTTGCAGCGAATAGTGGCCAGCAGCTTGCAAGGACCATCCTCACTACATCACCATGCCCACAACAACTCCAGCAACCCGGTCGACTCACCAAAGTAACAAGTCTTCAATCCCCGCCGAAAACCACCACACATCTACCACATGTCCTACCACCAAGATTGAACGTTCACCCTTGAGCAATGGCCTTGACATGTAAACGCTCGACATGACAAACCTCACACCTCAGCTTGTATCTCTCCACCCCGTGGCGCCTCGACCTCCTCCGACTCCTCCTGCCGTTCGGCCAAGCACGCAGGCTGCTCCTCCTGCTCGAGCGTATTGCTGGCATTGATTGTGGTGGTTATTCATGATTTCCTATCATCGCTACCATCATCGCAGAAGAAGCCGAGCTGCTTCCAGTAGTGATACTTGCAACCGTAAATCAACTTGACAACTCAATATCCGCAAAGAGAGAGAGAGAGAGATATATATATATAATACATACATATATATATATGTATGTATGTATGTATTATATATATATATATATATGGTCAGGCGTCTGGCGTTCCCAGCCCCCCCCCCCCCCCCCCCCCCCCCNGGGGGGGGGCCGCGGAGCGCGTGACCATATATATATATATATATCTGTGTGTGTGTTTTGGTAATTTGGGTGTATGTAGGTATGCTACGAAGAGCATCACATTCCAACTGCACCACGGTATGCTCCTCCTCTTCACCCGGACTCGAGGCCTTGCTTGACGCACGGCTCTGCTCCTGTGCATAAACGGACAGTGGATTGATGAACAAGCTTTGGAAAAGACACGAACCTGTTAAAACCAGCTCTTGCAGGAGGGGACGACTACCTACTAATGCCCGTCTCGGGTAGGGGCCTCGGGGCATCATGGCCAGATTCGTTCCGATGATTCCAAGAGCCAACATGCACATCCAAGTCTCTGCTTTGAGCCCAGCACCACACCTGCCCCGGCCGTTTTGAGCTATCCCTAAAACGCGGCCCTCATGCACAAACAAGCAAGGTAATCATTATTCGCTAACAGTCGCTGCCTACAAGCCTCAAGACTGATACTTATGAAACTAATTATCAAACTAACCCTCAATCTCGAGAGTGCTGCAGCTCCACCAACCTGATGCTCCTAACTCTCTCCCGCACAAGCTGAAATTAAAAGCAATTCATTTACAACATCATCTGACTTTGAAAAAGACTCCGTAGGAAAAGATAGGGATGCCCCAACCAGACATTAAATGCCCGGACTTTGGAATATGATGCTTTAGAGTTGCAACGAAGACAGCTACAGATATGAACGGGCTTGGAGCGGCGTGACAGCGCAAAGAGGCAGACAAGTAAACCTAGAAATCACTAGTGAAACAGCACTACTTGCGATACTAGTCAGTAATCACAACAATGGTCGCAACCTCGCCAGTGATAGGTATACAGGACCTTGTTACTAACGGCAAACTGAAACACAAGTTCAACAAGCACTTATCGAAAACCCATAAATCCGAAACCCTCAAGCACCAACCACAAGACCCCTTTGCGGTGAATACAGGACCTTCATAGGGCCTTCATCGAACCCCTCTCCCTCCCAAAAAAAGCAGTCTCACGCCTCTGAAGATGCAGGAAGAGGTTCGGGAGAGTCGGCGGGGTCACCTTCCATAGCGCGAATTGAACGAGTTTGAGGCCGGGGGTTTGGGAGCTTGGGCTCTGGGGGTCTAGGGTAGGGCTTGGCGGGTTGACATGAGTGGTTTAGGGATTGGGGGACTGGGGCTGGGGTTCAGATGTAGGGGCTTCGCATGAACAGCGTTGAGGAGTCAGGGGTCTGAAAGCATGTTTCCGGTTGCCAGTCTTCCTGCAGCTCATTTTTCAGGGAGGGGCTATGGGATCGTAGAGAGAATTCACAGCTTGAGAAGCATGCAAGTGGCATCCTGCACGGCGCACCATTTCAAAATAATCGATTATTCGTCGCCTGTCCACAAGTTGTCCGATTCGTCAATCGAAATCATGCGAGACACTGAATCCAAACCTGACGAGATCTAGGCGGTGTTCTGCCAAACAATATGAGACAAATGTGACAGATGCTGCTTGCCATCAGAATTTGCAAACAAAGAGAACTACCTTGGCGGCAACAAGTGTCGCCTGTCACGGCGCACTGCTCCGGCGAGTAGCCCGCGTCGTCTGGCAAGAAAAATGCGTCGAAGGGATCGGGTCTGAAAGTCTGAGACCAGGATAGGTGTGAGCTCTTTGTTTTGTTGCTCGTGAGGGTGCTGATGATGATGAGGAGGAGGAGGCTGCTGAGGATGATGCTGATGATGATGATGATGGTGATGGTGGTGATGGCGGTGATGGTGATGATTATGACGATGATGGTGATGATGTTGGTGATGATGGTGATGATGAGGAGGAGGCGGAGGCGGAGGCGGAGGCGGAGGGCGGAGGAGGATGAGGAGGAGGAGCAGGATGGCGATGATGGTGGTCATGACCATGGTGGTGCTGTTGTTGTTGATGATGATGGTCCAGTGACGGTGATGATGGGGAAGATGGTGGCGGTGATGATGTTGATGATGATGTTGATGATGATAATGATGATAAGGGTGATGTTGTGGATGATGATGAGGCGAACATAAAGCTGATCACGATGAAAAGCAGGAAAATGATGATGAGATGGATGGTGGTCATTGTGACGTCCATGACCAGCAGGGCTTACCGCCGCAGGGTCTTCGCATGCCAAGCAGGGCTTGTCTCCGTATTGTCTTTGCATTCGTTGGCATGACTATGACTGGCTACCATGACGTCATGACGTCATGGTTGCTTTGTTGTTGCATGCTTGGGGGGGGGGCTTCGGAGCCTGACCCCAAAACCTAACAGTACCTAACAATCCTAAACACTCTGCAACAAACTTCGCGCACAACACACGCACACACACACACACACAAATTTGGTAAAGCTTAAGCCAGGCCTTCTTTGGCCGAAAGCTTCGTGCCATTCAGCCATGACACGGCCTGGACAAAGATCTGCTGACCTGATGCGACTGAGCGATCTACAGCGTGGGATTTGAGGTTTGTCATAGCGGGCTGTCTGGACATGATGAATGGTGGGAGCCGTGGAGGGAATCAAAAACCGCTAGACATCATCCCTACTCTTCCGGTCGCAGTCGTAGACATCCTGTGCTAAGCAGTGCTAGTTCTGTGCGCGGCAAGGAGGTGCTGCAGTCCGGAACTCTCAGAAACTCTCGACCGGAACAACCAACCACTGCGGCCTCGGAAAAGACTGGAATGAAAGAATGAAGGAAGGAAGGAAGGAACGGGTGTGTAGGTATATGTAGGTATATGTAGGTGTGTAGATATGTAGGTATGTCAGGTATGTAGGTAGATAAGTAGGTAGGTGGGTCTGTATGTATTTCGGGTGTGGGATGCTGGAGGTGCTGGTGGTGATGGTGGTGGCGGTAGTGGTTGCCGTCGTGGCCATGGAGGCGGTATGGCAGTGGTGGCGAGTCGGTTGTGAATCGGTGGCAGCGGTGGCGGCAGCAGGGGTGATACTGCTGCTGCTGCTGCCGCTGCTTGAGCGCGAGATCCCCTTGCATGCTTTATGCCCCCGAAGATCAATCGCAATGCACCACCCTGCGAGAGGCCTCGCTGATGCATTACGCTGAGGCCATCCTCGCTTGCAACAGTCAATACATTCGATACATTAGCCTTTGTCAGGGTTTCAGGCTGCTGCTTTGACGTGGGCTTACCAGACTTCCCGCAGCTAAGCTCATGACACGTGATGGCCGGCAAGCCGTATCTTGCACGGCTCTATTCCATCCGTAACTATTGCGAGATCTTAGATGCGGCGACATCGTGAATTTTTACATCTGTCGGCCTGACGATCTCGATGTATTCCAATATCTCTGTTGCCGCGCATTTGCTTACAAGCTCACCTCACTGCACCGTGTGTGTATAGCATCACGCGTCATTCGTGGCACTGTCATAAAGCAATGGGCATCTTTCAAACAGGCTGTCCATGTCTCGCCTCCGTATGACGTGACTATCGGGGTTCTACCGCGTAGACTTTACCGTTTGTTGAGGGCCTAGTGTTAGCATCGTAGGGTTCTGCAGCGGGCCCCAAGCCTTCGAACCTATCATAACCCCGACAAGCTGAGTTAAACTTCAATCTCGACCTGTTTCGAGCCTCGAACAGCAGGGTGTAGCACAGTGCGGCAAAACAAAACATAACAGAAACCTTCATGGTCTGCCAAGCCAAGTGGACTTAAAGGACGAATATGACAGCAACTGCTGCAGGTCCTGGAGGAACTGTCGGCAGCGGAGGTTGGCTGCTGAGATGCTTCCGGCCAACCTTTCTGCTCGAGGACTCGGGCCCTGGGGGTTTGTTGGCTGCATCCGGTCGGCAAAGATCTAGAGTCAGAGTAGAAATCCAGGCAAGCCATTAACAAGGAAGACGATCCACAGAAGAGGCTCCTTGAACTGAGGCTGGACCTTGGGCACTACTGAAGGGCTTGGAGTTTCAGGCTGGTAGACTCAAGATATCAAGACGTCCTGGGCTTCTCAGTTCGGGCCGTAGGATATAGAGCTTCGTGGTTTTGGCAACCCGGCCTCTGCACTGCATCGAGCAGCATGTCCTCAGAAGTCTCGTGGTGCTTTGCTCCCCTCGAGTCTCGTAACTTCATGGTGGGTTCTTTGCTGGAACAACCGAACCCCCTTTTTTATTTCTTCTCGATAGTGCCCCCCTCCCCTGAATAGGTCACGGATGAGCGCGACCCGACTCCCCGCAAAATGCTTGTGAACGCAACACATGCAGGGAGCAGCAAGACTTGGCTTCTCTTGGCACAAATGCAACACACATCCGTCGATTGGGCTGAGGTGTGGCACTGGGATCAAGCATGGGATGGGCATGCTGAGGGGGCTCCAGACACAAACCCCCTGTCCTTTTCGGCCGCGCTGTCGCACTGCGCAATCTGAAGGTCCAAGGTGGAGATGGCGCTGCTCACCTGCAACTGGGAATCTGCGTCCCAAACCGACTTCAGTTGCGGAGTTTCGATGTCGGCTTGCAGGATTTGGAGCTTCACGGCTCCGACACTAGGGCACCTTCGCCACAAAACTTGCTCAGGGTGCCTTGAGGATGTAGCTGATGGGCATTCCACCCGTGCCCTCGCTGAGGAGCCCATGTGGGGAGCAGAGCTTCAGAACCATGGGACCTCGGCGAGATGAGAGCGGTCTTGGGGTTTAGGGTTCTCTGTTGTAAGGCCTTTATGGTTTCGGGAAGTTTAAGGCTTCCTGGCGAAGTGCCTTTATTCTGGATTCGGAGGCGAGAGCCGGTGAAGACGGGCTTTGCGCTGAAGACTTAGATCACTGAGCTTTCCTTGCGGGCTCTTGTTGAGGAACCAGGCACATAGGCAAGTAGAAAATCGCACCAAACCTCCGGCCAAGGACAATACTGTAGCCCCAGGACCCAACATGCTGTAAGCCCTCGTGTGCTGCTCCTGTCTTCGCCAGTCTGGGTCACCGGCGCCCAGATCCACGCACTTGCGTGGCCAGCAAAGCCTCGTGGAGGCACCACCTGCAAACAGCATCAGGATGATGCTGCCTTCTGGGCTTTAACTGTGCGGCTAGGACCACTTGCGCATGCTTAAAGCCGGAAAGAGCCTGCAAACCTCAACACACCCCAAACGAGAACAACTCGACACATAATCACCGCCAGGAAAGGACTTCAGGTATGGGCATGTTTGGTTCGGCTACTGGCTGGTCCAAGAAGAGCAAAATACGAGTTTCAAGTGCAGTCGGCACCATGAAGGTAATGCTCATGGTTATGGCTTGGTTGCTGTACATCAACACGGGCCCCAAAGTGATCCATGAATGACGACTCCACACACCCCACATGCCCAAACACACCCTCCGAAATGCAACATCACCATCCCAGGCCCCCTCCAACTGTAAACCACCAAAACTCAAGATCCCAAATCCAAACACCCACACCCAACTGGGCATCGGAGCGCTGAGCTTCCGACAGTCTGCAAAGGCTCTGGGCTTCGGTCCCCAGGATCATCACAAAGCCTCAGAGAAACTTCGGGTTCAGGTTTAGGGAATCATAGTCGTGACTGCTATCAGAATCACGAGCAGGTTCAACCCATGATGACAGTGTTTGTTCTGCTTACTCTTGCATCACAGTGTGGATCGTTGCTGTCACGACCGTAGGTACTTATTGCCACCAGTATCACTACTGATGTTCCGAAAACGATTATGATCAAAGCTGGTTAGGGTCAATATTTTTGTTGATATTGTTATGATCATTGTTGCGGTTCTTGCTTTTTCGGCCGCTGTTAGTTGAATAGTCACGAGTGGTGATCTGGCGATTGTTGTTGGCATTGAATCCTGGCACGAAGGTCGCTACCGAAAGCTCCTTTCTCGCTAATCTGATTTTTCCTTTAAACTTCGGCAGCGAGGATACTGGCGTACTGCGGGAAGAAGGACTGTGTAGTAATGCGCCACAACACAATGCTTCGGCTTCTGGTGTTCTGCAGCTCGTCCTTGCCCTGCCTGGCGTTTTACATTGTTGTTGCTCACAGTACTGTGTTGATATACTGGCGAATGAAAATCTAGAATGGGGCCATCCTGTTGAGGGCTCAGCAGGGGTTCAAGACTCAGGTGAAAACCTTGGATGGATGCATACGAAGGTAGACTCGACCCCGGCTGTGCATCCAACCCGGCAGAAGTGTGGAGTGTAGTGTAGATGAAGAAGCTGACAGCTTGAAGCGGTAGAGCCGACCCCTGAGGGCCAAATCCTAAACCCCTACAGCCTACAACCTAAATCCTGCTTCTGCCCCTCATGTCGCAACGAGCGGCTGTGGCAGCTCCGGCTGGTGAGGGCATCGCCGCTCAGCGAAAGCCGGTCCTCGTCCCTGGCTGGCGACCTCTGCAGGCATGTTTTCCACTTTTCGTCAATACAATAAATTTGCAGCATGATAAGGGGTTGCTGTAAGGGTTGCCATATGTGACAAAGAGGCTTGCGCAGCCTGTGTCTAGCTGCGACTGGCCCTGGACGAATGAAGCTGATCGATCGCAAACATTGAAGCTTCGCAAGGCGGCAGAGGTCTTGCAATCGCAGCGGCCAGTGGTTGTTCGAGAAAGCGCAGATCCAAAGGCGCGTGTTCCTGCGAATCGGCGTTCGGTCTTTCTCTCCTTCAACCGCACTGTTCAGGTTGAAGACTTAACCACCCTTTGTCTTGGGATGCTAGGACTTGGACTTGCTAAGCCCTGCGCAGACACAGGGGTTACCGGGTTGATGGTGAATGGCCTAGCGGAAAGGACCAGAAAGAGAAACGTAGCTCTTTACAGGGCTGACAGGTTGTGGCAGGCGACTACTGCAGCTGCGAGAAAAGAGGAAGCCTCAAGAAAAATACTTGGAGTGATTAACAAATTAGCAACAAAAGTGTCTGGGCCGACCCAACGAAACTGCGTCGAAGTGCAAAAGTATCTCTAAAACGAACGGTGGCCGTTAGGATCTCAGATATTTTTGCCTGGAGGATGCCAAGCCAGAGGCTTCCTAGTTATAGCTGCGGCCGGAACCACAATTAGGGATTCAAGGTGCCTCGAGAAGAGCAGGGCTTCCGGTCGCTTCGTAGCACAGCCAGAGAGGGATAAGGACGCCCTGTGGCAGACGAACCCGAAGATGTGCCAAGGAGCTCTGCACACATGCTGCAGTGTGAGAGGGACTTGAAAAGCTCATCCACCTGAAAGCAGGTTTAGAGTTTACGGCTTCGGCTGTTTATGCCATGTTGTCCAGGATCCCTTCGAAGAGCAAAAGACCTGCGGCCTATTGAAGGCGGATTACACCCGTGCGGCCAGGAAAAGAAGCACCACATCCGACGTGGAATAAGTTCGTTGGGTACTTAGAACTCCATAACAGCTACTAGTAGCTCATGTAACCCTGCTACTCAGCCTCTCAGATTCGGAACTGGGAGCCTCTAGGAGCCCTGAAAAACCTGCATCCCCTGGCGATCCAAGCAGCATCTTGGCCCCAATGGTGCGACACGAAGGTCTGCACCGGGCCAGGGGTATACCTCTGCGCTTGAGAGATGGTTGCCAGAGCTTTACAAGCTCAGTTAGTAGCCTTACCGGGCTTTTGGAGCATGCAGGCTGCAGAGTCTCGAATACTTACTGGCAGGGGGAAAATTAGGAGCTGGTCGGGCTCTGCTGATACCTGCCACTCGCCACTTATGACTCCTGTTACGATCGGTAGCAGCTTGAGTATGATGAGTAAGTGACATACATAGCAGCGGCATTTGAAAGTGTAGCGTCCGTTGAAGTAGAATAAGGAAGCGCGAAAGTATTGCAGCAGCTGTTGTCGCAGGTAATAGCCAACACTGTCGTTGTAGACGCTCCTAATTACGGGCCTGAATAAACCTATACTATTTTGGGGGGTTCCTTGTTATATATTTATACAGGAAGGCCGCGAACCGAACCGCAAACCGGAACCGAAACGCCAGGAACCGTCCACCCCTGTGAACCGCAAAAACCGCGAACCGCTGAACCGACACACAAAATCGAACCGCGCGAACNCTCCATCCAACCCAGCAACCCCCCCTCCATCCCTGAAGCCACCAGCCCTCCATCCAGCAACCCCCCTCCAGATACTATAAATTATAGTATAATGGCCCCAAAACCCTATTCTAATTATTAAGGCCCCTATATTAGGAGTAGCAGCTACTCCGTCGAGCTGCATCTGCCCTGACTCCTCAAAAATTGGACTGCTGCAGGGCCCTGCTAGAATAACAATAGAAACCAACAATACGCTTTTGATGATGACGACGATGACGATGATGATGGATAATGCTGCTGATGGTGATGCGAGAATGATGGCTGCTGATGGTGGTGATGTTCAAGATGATGATGACGACGATGGTGATGACGATGACGATGACGATGACGATGACGATGATGATGATGAAGATGCGCCCAACCCCGGCCCGAACCGCAACGTCGAGGTGCAGCTCTGCAAGCGAACACTGTGCCAGAGCCGTGTCGGGCAGCACGACACGTGTGATGGCGGACTTCCTGAGCGAAGAGTCTAGGTGGAAGTGCTAGGGCGGGGTTTCTAAATATGCTGCATGCTTTTTAGACTCATTAGGTTCTTGCCGCAACATCATGGAGAATCCTCTGCCAGGCCGCATGTCAGTGGCCTCGCCCTGCATCGCACCACGCGCTCCCTGCGGGTTCCAGGCTTTTTGTGGTCCCAAAATCCATCCATGAAATTTTTCTGTTTGCGGGTCTTTTGCCATGGTTCGGGTCCTTACGGGTCGAATGTTCAGGGCCGTGACCCCAAACAAGTGCCGAAATTAAGTTCTATGCAACCAACTTCTAACCGAGGTCTCTCTCTCGCTGAACCTGCCCTCTTGTCTTCACACCTGCCACCAGAAGCTGAGGTCATGGAAGCGGATGCCACGCAGCCTGTGGAGGATTTGGGAAAGCTTCGGGTTCGGGGGCAAGCATCAGTGCTCTCTCCCTCTCTCTGGACACCCTGCCCGCACACGAAACGCACGGATTGAGCAACTTTCGGCCCTCGACCCTGAAGCCCCTACCACGTGGACTCTGCTGACCCTGCGGTTCAGGGTTCAGCGTTCCTGTGTGGCCAGGACCAGAGCAAGGTGATCAGCTGGGCATGGCTCGACTCCTCCGCTCTCCACCTGCTTGGCTTTCGGGCTGGGGCTGAGAAAAGTCTAGGTGTCCTGGCTTCGTAAAGCTCGAACTCAGGGCTGGGAATGGTTTGTCCAAGTGATTCGGAAGGTTGAGGCCTACATGCCTCTGGGATGCAGACCCAAGAATGCTGAAGGAAGCAGGGCCGAAACATCGGGGCAACCTGCACGCTAAAAATTGGCTGCCGATGCGAGATTAAGGCCGGTGTGTTCTGCCCAAATGGGACACAGGAAGCTGTAAGAGAACGAGGATCGTAGCACCTAGAAAGGCGCTGTGTGACACCCGAAACTTCAAGTTGCGAAGAGAGCTCCAAAAGATCAGGTTCAGGGCCTTCAGGGTTCGAGGCTTACCGGACCCTATAGAAGCCCCAACTACAGCCCAAAACCCTAAACTCCCAAACTTTGGATATCATCTTCACCACAAGGGATCTGACCCTGGGTGGTGACCTCGAGGAAAGCACCCGAAGGTGCTCTGCGTCTGGCAGCTCTACGGACTGCTCGCCTGCGGGATTTGTTATCTAGGGACACGACCATTATGGTATCACTATAGAATCATTGTAGTATCATTATGGTATCATTATGATAGGGACTGACATGGCATTCTGAAATTCTGCTCATAATTGTTCGCTTTGCTATCTAGGGACACGATCCTTATAGTTGGGACTGAAATGAGGGCTTAAGCTCTGCGGGTCTGTGTTCATTGTCATGCATCTTGAACGAGCAGGCAGCTGCTTGAAGGGGAAGCTTTCTTAGGCACAGATGCGCCCCAAGCTCCGAAAGCCCCAAACCCTAAAATTCTAAAAATCCCAAGCCACAAAACCCTAAGCCCAAACCCCCAACCGTAAATCCCGGAATTGGGCTCTCAGGGTCTCGGGGGCTAAGTGGATCTCTCCACCAGTAAAACCCTGATACAAGCCTGCGACTGGCGTCACCACAACCTGCGGCAATGTTTGCGGCAGCCACACGGGCGAGTCCTGTCACTGTACACGCAAGCATCAAACTTCACTGGCACTGAGTTTCTTGATGATAAAGAATTCTACATATTCCGTCGGGTGATAGGGTCCAGGGGTTGGTGGTACAAGGTCTCTCTACATGCGGATCTTCGAGAAGCTAGAGCTGAGCCTGAGCTGGCATGTATGTCACTTGTTCACAGATAGAGGTAGTGACATAGAGAACTACCTCTATGTCAAGCTTACTGTAGTTACTGTAGTATACGGCATGGGGCTTTTAGAAGGTGTCTGCCGTGACTCCGGCGCGCAGGAGTGCGATCGGATCCCTGGAGGTGGCAAAGGTTCTGGAGAGAAGCTGCTGGAAAAGCGGTGGAACACTGGTGCTGCAAGACTGCGCATAATCTGGACACCGTTTTGCCGCCGCCTGCTCCGATCCCAAACCCGCCCTACCCCAGCGAATCTCAGTATCCTATAATATAACGCGGACGTTGCACCTTCGAAAGAGACAGCGCAAGCCGGATAGTGGTCGCGTCCGAGCCCAAATGCATCCCTGAGTTCTCCTCCGGGCTTGGGAAGGTTTGGAGTTCGGGGTTTAGGCTTCAGGCTTTCGGGCTGAGGGTTTAGGACTTGTCTTTTCTTAAGGAGGCACATAGAGGTCTTACGTGTGGGATTGTATTCCTGAGTCGCTCCGCTCCGTCCCCACAAACTAGCCCCACAGAATAACATAGTTGATAACGCCGGGGAGCCTTCAGCTGCACGGCCTTCGAGCCTTTTCCGACGGTTGCTTGGATGCAGAAGGGCGTCAGGTTCAGCAAGAACACACCTTGCAAAGCGCCGGACCATAGAGCGAGGAACAGGGAATAAAGGTCCTCACCTCAGCAACATTGTAGAAGCAAGAAATAAACACAGAGAGAGAGAGAGAAAGTACAACAGCAGAAGAACGAGGCAAATAAAGGAAAACATTGTCGAAAACTAGCCAGAAACAAGACCGTGAGTTCAACGGGGCGAAGCCCCGAGCTTTACATCTCCTAATCATGAAGCTGCGACAGGCCCGAATGCTAAAGCCATACATGGTCGGTGCCTCAAGAAGTCCTAAAACTGATTCTGATGGCCGTGCACTGGCTCGCCGTACCAAGTCCTGGAACGGATGAATCGCGAATCGCGAGCCCTGCGACTCAAAACGGCGACTCATGAAACAGAAAGGCTTCAAGAACAAACCGAACCCTACACCCCTCGACGCTGACATCCCTCAACCATACATGCCTGAACCCGAAACCTGAAATCTCGAAAACTCCAAGGCCCTAACTCGCAAGCCCTTGTAGAACCGGTATTACAAAACCCCAATTGTGCCGCAAACCCTCAACCCCTAAACCCTAGCCTCTGGACCCTAAACACCTAAACCCCCAAACCCGAGGCCCTAAGCCCTAAGGGCGACCTGCCCTGTTACCACTCTGACCGGGTGGCCCTTGGCCGCTTCCTTGAGTCTGCCCCCCGGAGCCTTGGCTTTGTTATGGTTTAGATTTAGAGTTTGGGGTTTGGGGGTGGAGAGCTTGCAGGTTTTCGGCTCCTACGCCTGCCGTGGCCATAATTCGGGACTGCCCTGCGCTCTGCATGTTCTGCAGGTAGGTATTGCATCGGTAAGTAGACCTGCCACACAAGATAAGGCATAAACTCGAAGCCTCAAACCTCGCGGGCCCGCAGAGCCTAAAACCGAAGCAACCCAAACCGTCAAGATTGCGACCAAGCGGCCAAGCGCCGTCCATAGATCGATGCCAGGTCACGGAGGCGCGCGAGGTCGTAACTCCAAGCAGGGATGACTGGGAAAGGGTTTGCGGTGCAGAAGCCATGGCTTTAACAGGGAGGACTGCAACCAAGAGTTGAGGAGCGACCCGTGCTCAGAAGGTCAAGGGAGCCGAATGTCGAAAGGCACATGGCTGCTGTAGTCACGTATTCATAACATGGTAAACTCGACTCTCTTCTCGTAGATCGCAGTACTGCTGCGCATTCTGATGCAAGCAAGCACGTCATGAACGGCTACACCACCACCAGCACCAGCAACGGCAACAGCAACGGCAACGGCAAGAGCCCCCGAGCTATGACTAAAAGCAATGATGCAGCGGCTTCAAGGAGACAAACTACCATGTTCAATGTATCCATACACGTACGACTTGACTTGAAAGACGATGGCAGAAACGGAGGTGCAAACATGATGAAACTGATGCTCCTAGCTTCAGAACAGTAGTACCGACAACAAGAAGCAGAAAGAGAAGAAGCGGAAGAACAATGCAAAACAATAGCGCTTCGATAGTGGCACTCACCAGCCTCAGCACGTCGGAATCTGATGACATGACTGCCGCAGCGTGTGAGACGGCAACCATTGTCTTCACGTCAGTTTCGCGCGCATCCTCGCGGCAATGTATAGAAGCCTAGCCTAGCAAAGCACAGTTTTTCCGGATAGATAACCACCTGCCTTGACCTATCTTGAAGAAGCTGATTTCCAAGTTTAGGACAGTGGAAGTCGACACAGCGAAGGTCTCGAATGATAAGGTTTGATGGTTGCTCTGGACTTGATCAAAAGACTAGTGCCCCCAACACAGCTTGTGGATGCGCTGCAGCTTGCAAAGCTGTCTGGAGAGTCTTCCGCCCCGAGCGCAGGTAAATTGCCTTCAGAAGTCGCCTAAGGTCTGGAACACATCATCATCATCATCATCATCAGCAGCATCATCATCATCATCAAACACACCTGTCGTTGCAAGTCAGGAACATACCTTATGCCATATGCTTGATACCACAGAGGGAAGATTGCAACCGTCACGTCACGGGAAACGATACGTCATGGCCCGCACGGTAGACCAGAACATGGTCTTCGCTTTCCCTGCCGAAAATGCAAACAAAGAAACACCTCCCACTAAGTGCAATATCTCAGACCATGGTGAAAGCGCGGAACCCCATGAGCCGTCCTGGGAGAGCCAGCCTAACCAGGCTCGCACGCTCCACTCCGTGGGAAATCGCCTGCATGCCATAAACCCAAACTTCGAAACAAAGGCGGCTGTGAAGGCGTTCGGTTTCAGAACATGGAATGGTTCGCAGAGAACAAACATGGAATGGTTCGCAGAGAACTGAAGCTTTCATGCTAAAGGCTTGGCCACGCAGCCACTGTAAACACTACCCTCTCCTACCTCCACCTCAGCTACCCCCCCCCCGCCCCCCACTCGCATCCTCGAAGAAGCCCTGATTTCTGAAGTCTGGAGCAGCCCTCCGCAGTGACAGGGAGGCCTCACGGTTCCCTCTGTGAGCTCCCGGATAGTAGGCGCCCTGCCGGGGCGATGGCGGTTGGGGCTTGCAGTTTGCAGCTGAAGGCTCGGCCCAGAAAAGTCTATGGGAGTTTGCGCACTAAGAGGCTAAATCAAAAGCATCAAGTATTTGAAATTAGTTGGGAGCTGCCTGGAGACGAGCACCCTAGGGCCCTAGGGCGGAATTTCGGACAGTGACCATGACACCCGGTCCGCCCCTGGGGCCTGAGCGCCTCCTCCTGTACCAAGCGTGCCTGACGGGTCCTTGGTGTACGATGCCAGCTGATTAGTCTGCTAATTTATGGGCCTTGGGCCCATTTATGATAAGCAACCCCCACAATGTTATAGGCAATTATTTAGGTCCCTGTAATAGTCTGCTAGCAGCCTGCATCCCCAATGTTGTTGGCCTGCGAAAGCCACAGTGCAACGATAGAGGAGTATTGAAGATAACGAAGCACAAGCGGAAGCAGAAGCAGATCCTAAGCACTGTTTGGAAATTGCTCGGCTTCGATGGCGCTTTTTGCAGTCATAAGCTCACTTGTAACCTACTTACTACGTCCCTAGTCCTAAAGTGCCGGGTCTTCGATACTTACACCTAAGCCAGGCATCATCTCGGCGATGCTGGTGGCAGCCTGCAAGGGGTGCTGTGAAATCCCATCAAGGCAAGCGGCACTGGCTACTGCCATCTTTTTCGGGGGTTGCTCGACGGGTTTGCTTGATTGCTTGCTTGCGTTTACCCCCGGAGGCGCTGCCACATCGCTAGACCCGGACAGCCTCCTGTGTAACCGCGTTCTCTGTGACGTCCAGCGCCGTGAGTCGCCAATTACCTATCCGAACAGCTTCTTGCTATTCCGGCTCATGGGGTTTTAGGGTTTGTCTATTTCGTGATAGGATTTAGAGAGTTTATCAGAGGGTTTGGCTGAGTGGGCAAGGAAGGGCCTTCCGCGCATGGCGATGGGATTTGCTCAGATTCTTAGATGCAGCTCAAGCTTTGCTTTGAAGTGTTTCGGGGATTCGGGGGTGTAGGGAGTGACTCACAGGGATAGCGACGAGGATGATAAAAACGCAAAATCCCAAAATGCCATGACCTCGACGAGACCCGACATTTCGCTGCCCGCGCCTCGCAGAGCCTGTACCAAGGCCGAGCCCCCTGCATGCGTGAGGTTCTTAGGTTGTGCTGAAGCTGCAGGGGATAGCTACGCCCTTCACGGTTCGATAGGTGACCCACACCCAAAAGGTAGCCTTTGCGGTAAAGCTTGTGCTGTGGGCCTGTGGGCTAGAAGCGGTCGCCGGACGAGCTACGTACTGTCGGCTCCCAACTATTTTCTCGGCATCAGCAACTTAAGTAGGAACCCAATCCCCGAAAGCTTGCGCAACCGGAAATACGCATCATGATATTGGAACACGCCGGCTTGAGCATTGTGTCATGTGGAATAGGACTAGGAGAGAATGGTAGTACGTCTCTGCCCATGGAGACCACCGGCAGCAGAAGTCTCCCTCAAAACACTAACTCCCCGTGGGTGGTCTGGTGCTCACACCGGTGCCTGCGCTGCCAACCCCACTGCTTCGCAAAGAGAGCTCCTGTGCCGGGCAACTGAGAGTTCGACTCTGTAGACATGTCACAGATCTTGCAGAATGTGCGAAGGTGGAATTGTCACCGTATGCGATGCACGCGTCCGAGCATTGCAGTCTGCTTGAGACTGCTGAAAGCGCCAAAGCCCCAAACCGCTGAAAGTCGCGCCTGGAGTCCGCAGTTCTTTGAAATTGCGGCTGCGAGAGCCGACGCACCTGCGTCCTGTCGGGCATGGATGGAAACATCTGAAAGCCAAAAGATGCCATTATCAGATATCTGTCTCCAAAGCAAGGGATACGGGATAATGAAAGTTCAATTATAATTAATTAGTTATCGAACTATCGCAAACTCTGGCTGCAGACGCAAAGCCGAAACCCATAAACCCCTAAACCCTGTCGGGCTTAAGGGTTTACAAACCCTAAACTTAAATCCCGAAAACCCCCAAAAACGCGATGCAAGAAAAATACCCAAAAGCCACAACAGAAACACCCCGTCATCGGGCTCCCGCAGCTCGTTGCCCTGGAGGCCCAGACGCCGCAAGGCGCCATGCGAGCGAAGCGCAGCTGCCACAGCCACGGCGCCTTCGCGGGGTTCAGGGGCGGGTTAGGTTTTGGGGCCTTTAGGGTTTAAAGTGTGGGGTTTAGGGCCGTTTCAGGTATTTGG
This sequence comes from Symbiodinium sp. clade A Y106, assembly GCA_003297005.1. Lineage (NCBI taxonomy): Eukaryota > Dinophyceae > Suessiales > Symbiodiniaceae > Symbiodinium > Symbiodinium sp. clade A. The sequence goes on along the minus strand of BGNK01000805.1, from coordinate 171,658 downwards.
GTTTTAGGGCCTGGGGTTTAGGGCTTAGCGGTTGCTGTGATGTTGCGCTGCAGCAGTGAAAGCTATGCAACATAGATGCGTCGAGTGCGTGGTGCTTGCAACATGCAGTTGACATAAATGACCAGACTGCGTAAGGCCATCCCACGAAAGCATATACTGCTAGGTATGTTATTCGGTGAACAAAAAAATCAAGCCCCCTGAAGCACTGCAGCGGCAAAGTCCGTGCAAATCTCTGCGAGCTAAGCGACCTTCAGCTCGCACCTGCTCCATTCAGGGTTCAGGGTTTCAAGTTCGGGGCTTAGGATACAGGGCACGATCGGCTTGGGGCTTCGAGCGGAGGATCTATGCATGCTTGAATTTGCAACATCAACGCTCATGACTTTCACTATCGCTTTGAGTGGAATTCAAATTCCGTGCAGAAGAACCTGTTTCAAGGGAAACCCATCAAAAAAAAACTTTTTTGAATCAAAAAAAACTTTCCTCAAAAATCAAAAAAAAACTTTTTAGCCAATCAAAAAAACTTTTTCCCAATCAAAAAAACTTTCTCTACCAGTTTACAGGCAAGCCTAGGAGAATCCGGAGATTTCGTCCCCATCAAAAAAAACTTTCANAAAAACTTTCAGTACTAGTCGTAGTCGTAGTTGTCGTAGTAGTAGTAGTAGTCGTCGTCGTAGTAGTAGTAGTAATAGTAGTAATAGTAGTAATAGTAGTAATAGTAGTAATAGTAGTAGTAGTAATAATAATAGTAGTGGTGGTAGTAGTAGTAGTAGTCGTAGTAGTAGTAGTAGTAGTAGTAGAGGTAGTAGTACTATTTGTGCTAATAGTGATAAAAGTAGAATTAGTCAAAGTAGTA
>BGNK01000805.1:132671-170761 GCA_003297005.1 Symbiodinium sp. clade A Y106 | reverse complement strand
TGTGCTAATAGTGATAAAAGTAGAATTAGTCAAAGTAGTAGTAACAGTGGTAGTAGTCGTCGTCGTTGTCGGAGGTAGTAGTAGTAGTAGTAGTAGTAGTAGTAGTAGTAGTAGTAGTAACAGTAATAGTAATAGTAGTAGTAGTAGTAGTAGTGGTAGTGGTAGTGGTAGTGGTACTGGTAGCAGTACGGTTGATAATATACATCCTGCATTACCCATAATAGGGAATATACCATAATTCCCATAGTTTAGGGTCCTTAAGTTAATGCAGGATTTATATCATCAACACTAGTAGTAGTACTAGTAGTAGTAGTAGTAGTCGNTCCTGCATTACCCATAATAGGGAATATACCATAATTCCCATAGTTTAGGGTCCTTAAGTTAATGCAGGATTTATATCATCAACACTAGTAGTAGTACTAGTAGTAGTAGTAGTAGTCGTAGTAGTAGTAGTAGCAGTGGTAGTGGTAGTGGTAGTGGTAGTGGTAGTGGTAGTGGTAGTGGTAGTGGTAGTGGTAGTAGTAGTAGTAGTAGTCACGGTGCTGGTGGTGGTGGTGGTGGTGGTGGCCTTTCTTCCTTTCCTTCTTTTCCTTCCTGCCATCCGTCCTTCCTTCTTTCCTTCCTTCCTTCCTTCCTTTTTTCCTTCCTTTTTCCTTCCTTCCTTCCTTCCTTTCTCCCTCTCTCTCCTCGCCTTCCTTCCTTCCTTCCCTCCTTCCTTCCTCCCTCTCTCTTCTCGCCTCCTTCCTTCCTTCCTTCCTCCCTCTTCCTTCCTTCCTCCCTCTCCTCGCCTTCCTTCCCTCCTTCCTTCCTTTCTCTCTCTTCTCGCCTTCCTTATTTCCTTCCTTCCTTCCTCCCTGCCTTCCTTCCTTCCTGCCGTCCTTTCGTCCATACTCTCTTCTTTTCTTGTGTGACAAAGGGAAAGTTTTTTTTGATTGGAAAAAGTTTTTTTTTGATTCAAAAAAGTTTTTTTGATGCAAAAAAGTTTTTTTTTGATGCGCATCCCTGCTGTTTCAAAGCGTTAAGCTGCCCAGCTCAGTGGCCATCACGAATCTCCAACCCATGCAGCGGGAGCCCTTCAGATGCAAAAACCAGCTTCTCAAGAACCTCACCATCATCCTCGAAATTCAACACTCTATACATCCTCTCCTTCCCAAAGCAATGCGATTATGAAGCCCCAGCCTTTCGGATTGCAACTCAACATATACAAACTCCCGGCTCTGAAGCCCTCACATCGAAACTGTAATCCCCGAAGAAACGATTACTGTAGCGTGCATACAAACCGGAAGCTTGAAGGTCCCAGATAATGCAGAGTATGTTAAGACACCAACAACAGCCCCTTCTCAGACCTTGCACTACCTCCCATCTTCCCGAGGCCTGGTTGAAAGCCAGCTCTAGTTCATGAAGCCTGGCTTTGGTGCTGCAGGGCTTTCCGGGTATTTTCCGGGTTCTTAGTGAGGTCAGGGCCGGGCCTCATTCAGGGTTGAAATCAAGGAGTGCAGAGCTTTAGGGTTGCGGGTGGCATTTATGGCATCATCAAAGGTATACTGCACTGGAGCTTGGAAGCTTCCACGTCATGTCCAGGGCATGAAGGCCTGGGCTGCCTGGCCTAGGATGCAAACCTTAAGCCACACGAAGACCCTTGCAACTACGCCATTGTGCGACACGACGGAACAGCGGTCTTTCGATTCAGGAGGCATGGTGTGGCTATGACTTCGGGCGGAACGATGTTGAAGCGGTCCAGCCGTCGGGAGCAAGAGGATGCGAAAGTTTCCGAATGCGACCACGGCAGTCAGAGTCAGATTCAACGTGGTTCAAACCCTTGGAAGCTTCGATGCTTCTACCCGGAACCCTAAACCCCAGTAAAACCTTCCGTGCTTGTGGAAGTGGCTAGTCGGGGTTATGACCTTTTCGCGCCTCCCGGCGCCAGAGACCAGCGCAGCTGCACCCAAGTCTCCCACGGCATTGTCCTCCAGCCGCAGGACCTCTCTGAAAACGGGAGTATTCTGTCCACAGGTGCCTGCGTGCGCACGGACAGACAGACGGACAGACAGACAGACAGACACGACGGACGGACGGAAGGACGGACAAACAAACAGACAGACAGACAAACAGACAAACGGACAGACCTATCTACGTACCTGCCTGCCTACGAACCTACCTAATTACCTAGTATGACCGAACTACTTCACTATCTAACTACCTAGCTAACCAACTACTTAACTACCTATGTAGGTATGTGTGTACGAACGTACGTCGCACGTACATGCGGACATGCATGCATGCATGATTGGTTCAAGGACAGGCTCACCCATGTCGATTAATCTAGTGGCAAAATCAATCATTCATCCATCCATCCATCCATCCATCCATCCATCCGTTTATGCATCAATGTATGCATGAGGTCATTCATTTTGTTCCATGAACTAACCATCAGCTCGTCCAGCCATGTCATAGTTCGCCTCGCATTGCATACAAACCTTCATCACGTCGTGGCTATGGCAAACTCACCAGGGTGGCAGTCTGTCCCAGTGCAGTTTAGCATTTGGGCTGGAATTTACGACTTCATGCTCGGAGAAAATGAAAAGCCGGACTGAGACTCCACCTTTAGTTCAGTCTCAAGCCCATTTTCTGTGCGAGGACTTACGAGCCATGGCAGGTCAACCCACCTTCGCATCAGGTCTAGCATCCGATTCCGGGCACCTTGAGTGTTGTGTTGCTCATCAGCGCGTGCGCCAGGGCCTGCGGTGGGAACCATGTAATGTCACGTCATGAGATGTCATGTCATGTCATATCATACTATGTAGATGACCGCGCACTGTTGCAAGTACTTTTCAGAACTACTTACATGAAGGTGGATGTTGTAGTACTACATGTTCGGTACACTTCCACCTACACAAGCAAACAGCCTAGCACGGCATGCTCGAGCACAATACGGCACAACAAATCGAAGCTAATCTGTGCAGGTATGTATGCGTATAACCGCTAGTACAAACCTAAAACAGGACAGCCCCTACATTAATTTGTGGGTCTCCTGCCCCCGTGTATGATGTGCACTGAATTCCTGCTTATGTCATAACGTATTATGAGATAACACACTATGTTGCGCCATATATATATACACATATATGATATTGCAATATCTTACGAATTGTTCCATTGCGTTATGTTAATCATGTGATATTTTTCGAAGTTGTATGTTATTCTATTCTGCTGATATATTCCAATATCATAGAAGAATACTTTAGTATGTTGTATCATATAGCTTTCGGTCATACAGTTGTAAATCATACAAGATAATATGATAATATACTATTCTGCGTTGCATCATGAATATATATATATATATATATATATACATATAATACTATATCATACAATGCAACAGGACATCATGCAATATGATGTAATGCAACATGATATGATCTAACACACGATGATATGATTCATATAACATTATTTACATAATGTAATACGGTGTAGTATGATGTAATATCTCTATCTGCGCGTATACATATACATAACCGTACATATGCCAAATGCTGTCACTACAAATACTTTGTAGCGGCCTTTGTGTTTAGACTTCGTTGTGGGGTCTATTACTTATACTATACTTGTTACGAGGAACCCGAAGTGAGGAATTGCATTCTTGCTACTTCAGGGTTCTACATTAATCTCTCTCTCTCTCCCTCTCCATGCTGTTATAATTATCGAAAGGTTTTCCAGCTGAAGGAGGCTCCAAGGAAAACACTTCTCGATTTGTGCAGCGAAGAGGGTTCACGGGCCATGAAGCACCCTACCTTTTCTACCGCAGCAACAACAAACGGTGATCAAGACTGGTTCCTCTACGAACATGCCTCAGGCATTCGGGTAGATTGAAACCTAGATCCTACCTTAAAAGATTGTTGTAGAGTGACGGCACTTGCAGGCCTACTCTCACAACTTAAGCCTGAAGAAACAAAAGGCGGAGGTCTCTTTCAACACTCCTCCTTGGAGCAAGCGTTAGAGTCGCTCCATCAAAGGAAAAAATCGGGGCTCTGCCTTCTAAATACAAACCACGAGACGAACGAAATGGCACGACGTGCTGGGGTGCACCGAAGTGCGCGCGGGTTGGCCTAAACCTTAGGGGCCTAAGGATCATAGAAGACCATACCGTCCCAGACACCGTTGACAGAAGGCCCTCGTTTGGCGGTATGCTGGTACCCCAAGAGTAGGACAGTCATCGTAGAGATGAACAACACCCCCGCGCTGCATGGTGGTGCAAACCTGGTGAGGTGGAATTCCGGTAGGAAGGTGGTTTGGGTACGGAACCTCAGTTTGACTGCCACGATCTTGCATCCGGACAGCTGAACCCGCATCAGTTTGAGACGCGGAAGATGCTCTCCCTCGGTAGGTATTGACAGGCGGTGGTGGCACATGCCTTGCTGGTGGGGATGGCACATCCTTCACTGAAGATGGTGCTGCCGCTCGACTTGAGTCCGACTGACTAGCCGCAGAACCAGCATCCCGGATTGCGCTTGCGGCCTTGCCCCTTGAAACAAGCCCGCGTTCCTGTCGAAGCCTCTCCCCATCAAGCTCCTTCTTGATCGCTTCTTGCACCCGCTCTTCAACAGATTTGCCCTTCGTGGTCCTCACTGAGCGTACGCGAGGTCTCACCCTGGTAGCACAGCACCCCACGAGGCCTCTTCCCCCTTCCCAGAGAGCAATCACCGATAGAACAACAAGGGCGGTCAGCAGCATCAACTCATACGGAGGNGAGCGTACGCGAGGTCTCACCCTGGTAGCACAGCACCCCACGAGGCCTCTTCCCCCTTCCCAGAGAGCAATCACCGATAGAACAACAAGGGCGGTCAGCAGCATCAACTCATACGGAGGTTCTACTTCTAACCTAGTAGGCTCTTCTCCTTGTCCACCCGCAGTATACATTTGCAAGCATGACAACAGAAACAGAAGCCAACTTTGCAAGTTGTCCAGTCCACCCTGTTGCACAGATGCTGCCTGGGCCACTGGATACTCTTGGTCTTCACTTGAGGTCTGCAACCCAACCAACCCACGGAGAAACTTCAGCCTTGGCCCGGGTAGGACCTTGGTGAAGAGGTCGGCCTCTTGCCTCTCGCCAGGAATGTGATGAAGACTGACCTCACGTGCCTCTACACGCTCCTTGACAAAGTTACTCCGGATACGAAGATGCCGGGTGCGATTTGCGCCCCTTCCTTGCAGAAGTTGCAACGCTGAAGTGTTATCGACCAGAAGATCGATCGTTAGAGAGGTTCCAGACACCTGCTGAAGAACTCTCTCACACCCAGAGAAAGAACCACTCCCTCTGTCGCTGCAACCAATTCTGCCTCCGATGAGCTCAAAGTGACTAGGGATTGCTTCGTGGCGCGCCACATGACCAAACAGCCTTGGAACTTGATAGCAATTCCGCTGTACGACCGAGAACCGAATGGAGCGAAGCTCGCATCCGTGAAGCACTGAAGCAATGGATCCCCTTGCACCGCCTCAAGCACTAGCTGATATTCCAGAGTTCCATGTAGGTACTGCAACATACGCAAACCCAGCTTATAGACCAGTGATGGATCTCGGGTCGTCCAAGAGGCCAGCAGGGCGGTCGTGTGACTGATGTCTGGCCTCGTGCGCTGGCTCACCCAGAGAAGTTCCCCACAGATGGACTGAGCGCGTCGAAGCTCAGCCACCTCGTACTCCTGCTGTTCCGGCTCTTCCTTAACCCAATCTCTCGGAGCCATCTGTGGGCTTTGGGACTCAACCTGGTACTTTGCCATCAAGTCATTAAGGTAAGGTTGCTGACCCAAGGAGAAACCAAACCTTGTCTTGGTAATGTTCATACCCAAGAACTGAACCATATCTCCAACTTCCTGACAACCCTCCAAAGGACTAGTTTCCCAGACCTGGTTGAGAAAGGCATGAAAGCTCTGAGCTTGGCCCTGCGTGGAGAGCACTAAGCAATCGTCAACGTAGACCACCATGACTCCCCTTCGCTGGCCTTCCTCATCCTTGACCAACCACACCGACCCTTCAAGCTGCTCAAGATGCATGGTCTGCCCTTCTGAAACCCAACTAGCCTGACGAAGGACCTGGTCCCTGTGGTCACTCCACCACTTTGGAGCCTCCCGGAGACCATAGACAGCACGATGTGCCCGCCAAATCTCAGTGGGATCGCAAATTCCTGCTTGTATGAAGTGAGCAGGAGGTTTCAACAAAATGAGCCGCTCCAAGTCTGGCAGTGGTGCCCGTAAAAAGGCCTGTGAGATATCTGTCACATAGGCTGACCATGTCTCGGAGCTGGCGATGGCCAGGGCAATCCTCACAGCCTCTGCCTGTGCCCCCGCACTGTAGGTGTTTTCTTCACTGGTAATTTCAGTGAAATTACCACACGCCACGGCTCGGCACTTGCGTCGAAAGGCCTTCTTACTGCCAACCTTGGGAGGTTTTGCGGTGTATACTGCCAAGGCGGGCAGTACCTCAGCCCCTGGGGTGTTCACAAGGGACCTTGCCTCCTTTCCCACATGCTTGGTGAGGGAGCCTATCCCTAGATGACCATCAAGTTCGGACCTCATGGATTCCACCCACCGCTCTAGGTACTGCTTAACCTCAGATGGCCTTGCAGTATGTGTGGTCTCCAACTGCTTACCTTCCCTTTAGAGGTCTTCGAGGATTGACTCTAGGTTGTCAGTGTACAAGGATTCCGAGACGGACTGAAGGGCAGGAGTTGCTGGAAGCATCTGAGGGGAAGGCTCGTCTGTGGGTACAGACCTGGCAAAGCGCGATGGCTGATGGGTTGGAAGGAAGGCGGGATACACCTGTGAGGCTGGAATCACTGCCAAAGTTTGAGGCACTCTGCCTTCCGCTGCAGGAGAAGCTGAGCGATTCAAGGACGATGGAAGTCTCACAGCCCTAATTGCAGGTGGATCGGGACCGGGTGGCCGCGGAACCTGATGATCCCTTTCTGAAGAGGACCCTCCAGAAGGTTCACTCTCCTCCACCAGACGCGCTACAATCAAGATCACCTCCACCACATCCCTTATCCTATCATAAACCGTAAATGATAGGAGACGCTGATTCACAGGCACTTCAGGATCTGCTGCATCCTCATGAAACTGCAGCACATCTGCTAGAGCTATCTCCTCTCCATGTTCGGAGTTGAGAGTAAGAGTCGGATTGGCCTGCCAGTCACACTGATCTACAACTGTACCNGGATCTGCTGCATCCTCATGAAACTGCAGCACATCTGCTAGAGCTATCTCCTCTCCATGTTCGGAGTTGAGAGTAAGAGTCGGATTGGCCTGCCAGTCACACTGATCTACAACTGTACCTACCAACAAACCCTGAGGAATGTGATCCGACAACGTGCCGGTGTCTGACTGCGAACCGTCTCGCATCTCTCTAGACAGACGTTCCATGGCCTGATCAAATTCCTGCTCTGGTAGCGTGCAAATGTCCCGCCATGATTGCGGAGTCAGACGTGTAAACCTGACCTCCATACGCAAACTCCGGCCGCCGCCTTGGGTCTCAGAGGTAGGCTGTTCCTGCGGATTGGGACCCACTATCTTACAAATCCTGGGCACACCAAACGCTGATTGATCGTGACCCTGCCTAGACTCCTCTTCATCGGAGTTCGCTAGATCACCACTGACGGATGTCACCGAGCCATCGTCATCAAGCACAATGGCAGGCACCGGAAAGACAAACGACTCCACCTCACTGAATGTCGAGTCCGTGTCCGGTCCAATGTGCTCAGCTTTGACATGACCCCCACCCAAAGGCAACTCCTCAGACACAGTTCTGAGGTCCTGATTACTGACCCCGACGGTCGAGGCTTGCACTACGATGTCAACCAGCATGAAGATGTCGCCCAGGTAGTGGCCAAGCTCATCAACATCGGTAACGGTTCTACGAACCCTCAAGGCAATCTTATAACCTCGGTTACCACATGGATACCCCTTAACCGACAGCACTTGTCCCAGCAGAAACCGTTGATGCGCGTGCTCCTCTGAATCGGGATTCTGCTTAACCTTCAAGATCAGGTCCAAGGGGTGCAGCTCCTGATTGGGCACAGCATTGGCAGCACAACCAGCAATCAGCCGATTGTCTGCTGAGGTTGTAGGGAAAATGGTTTGCGCATTCAGGTTTAGAACACGTCCCTCGTAGTGCCCACGAGTGGTTTCTGTCAGAGCTCGCCACAACGTTCCACGAGTGGAATCTGAGTTGACGTTCACCAAGGAGACTCCTCCTCACTGATGCACCAGTAGGAAAAGTTACCTCGGTAAACCTCTTCCGGCGGAGGACCTGGATTGACCTCGACCTTACACAAATGAACGCCTTGCAACTCCTGTATTAGCTCCTCTTCCCTTTCTTCCGGGGCACATTCATCGGCCGGGATCTGAACGGACTGAGGATCACTACCCGGAATGGGTCGTGGCATTTGCTGCGCTCGTTGAAGAAAATCGGGTTGGCTTTGAGTTTGTCCAGGGAAACCCTCAAGCAAGTTGGTAGCCTCCGACAGAGTGAGGCCCATGTCAACAAAGTCTTCCCGGAACAGGAACTCAAGATCCTCAAACTCTATTAACCCTTCATGTTGGAACCGTGCCAGAAACCGCTCTAAACCTAGGCGAGTGAGGCGCTGTTCCAGGGTCTCCCGAGTTCTCAAGGCAACACCGTCAAATGCTGCTGTATCTGGCTGGAGATCTTGATCGAGGTCGGTATCTTCTGCCTTGACGGCCCTCACAACTGGGTCCTTCAGCCCCACCTCACATGCTTCCGGTGACTTCACCTCCGGAAGAGGAAACCCAAGCTCTAACATCTGTGCCCTTTCGCTTCCTGCAAACCGGATTCCCAAAGGGGTGAAGCAGGCCACAATGAAATCAGGAGTTCGTACCAAGGAATGGCGGACCTTGGGCGAGAAAGTCTGCAAACGCCGACCTAGGACAGTCAAGTATCCTTGGCCATCTTCCGGACTCAGATGCCCTGCAGGGATTGATTGAGGACCTATCCTTTCTACCGTCCACAAGCACGTCTGACCGGGAATAGTAAGAACGTAGTTGTGTGACTCGGGAGCGTTGCGACTGTCCACATGTGGATCAATCTCCGGGTCTGCATACACTACAACGGATGTCCACGTTGGAAATGAGCAGCCTTCAGCCGATCGACAATGGGACAGGAGATACGAGTTGAGATAGGCGGTGACGCTGGGATTCCGTCCGGCTGCCTTGGAAATCCCTTGAATTCCTCCATGCCGAAAACCCCCAAACAACTCGTAACCCAAAGCCCTTCCCCTCGGGGCCTTCTCAGGCTTACTCCACTCCAAAAGGTTTAGAACTTGCAAGGCAGATGAGGGCCTGAAGTCCTGACGATGAAGCAGAACCTGCGCACGGAGCTCCGCTTCTTCAAGATGCATATCCGATCTCACAGACATGACAGCTGGATCCAAGGCAGTTGGATCTGACTTCTTGCCCGATATCCTGTGGTAGGGTGACATGATCGGTGTGTCCAACCCGTCAACCTCCTCCTCAGCAACCAACTCTGGCAGCTCATCAGCCAAAACCTTTTCCGGGTGGACTAGATTGGCCCGAAGGTTCCGGGTAGACAAGATGGCCTGGGTGGCGTCACGCAAGATCCAGTGACCTTCAGTTTCGCAAGTAGACGGTGTCAGGTACCGACCGCGCTCCCACTTGACAAAAACCCTCTTAGGTTGACTATAGTGGGGGTCTTGCCCTTAAACCATACAACCTGGCCAAAGAAGGGTGGTGCGGGGCAGTCACGCGCTCGCAGCGTGTGCGACTGAGCGGCGTGCTGGGCCGCCAACGGCCAGAATTTGACAGGTAGTTCGCTCGATGCGAGTGCTGTTCTCATCTTAGCCTTAAACCATCCCACCAGTCTCTCTGCAAGACCGTTCGACTGGGGATCCTGGCCCTGGGTATAAGAAGGAACTATCAAATTCTGATAACACCACTTCTTGATTGCCTCCGAGGAACCCTCCCGGTCACTGTGCAACCGAAGAACTGGTAAACCCAACCTATGAACCTCACCACAGATCTGTTGTAAGGCTTCCAGAATGCCCCTGGGGCTTCGAGTTTTCAATGGGACGCTAAAGCGAAGGACCTCCTGGGGTACCGGTTCCCTCAAGGTACGCACATACTCCTCTAAGTCAGCATCACTAGCATCGCCACTGAGGATTGACTCTTCATGCCTACTTGGCGCTGAGCGCTCCTCCTCAAGGTCGGGAACTCCTTCTTCCCCGAAGTCAATGGAGCCGACCTCATCAGCATCTTCCGATGGAAGCAACTGAACTTCTTCTTCTTGGATCATCGCTGCAACTTGATCCTCCCTGGCAGTGGTCGTGATAGGCTCTTCGAGAGCCTCCTTCTTAGACCCATCTACTGCCTGTGTGAGCAGCTCTCGGGGAACTCGATACCCTGCAACCAACAGGTATCGATACCCGGTGGCGTCAAAGGAACGACCCAACTCCTTGAACGGACCAGCGATATCATAGGACAGAACATGTGAATCCTTGTGTCGGACTTGACGATGCTGCAAACCCAGAGCTGATCCCCGGACACAAACTTGGCANAAGGAACGACCCAACTCCTTGAACGGACCAGCGATATCATAGGACAGAACATGTGAATCCTTGTGTCGGACTTGACGATGCTGCAAACCCAGAGCTGATCCCCGGACACAAACTTGGCAATCCTTGCGGTAAGGCCAGTGCCCAGCCTGAATGTGAGCCAACCACCTTCGCCGTTGTTCCGGTGACAGCGTTGGAGGTTCAACCTCTACCTTCTCCTCCTCAGAATCAGCGCTGGCGGCGGCAACTCGGCTTCAGGGAATGATTCACGGGAGCCCCAAGTGGCTTCCAGCTGTGACAACAAGGCAAAGACCTCCTCTAGTTCCTCTACCTCACCCTTAGCTCCAGACACCACTGAAGTAGGAGCTGAAGCATTCATACAGGAACCCACGTTCTTGGCCAAGCTATCCTTAGAAGCTGAGGACTCAGCGGAGCTTAGACTGGCCTGTGCCTCTGACCTGTGCAAGGCACCTTCATCGGCGACCTGAGCCTGTGCCTCTGACCTGGGCGATGCACCTTCGTTGGCGACCTGCGCCTGTGCCTTTGACCTGGGCAATGCACCTTCGCTGGCAGCCTGAGCCTGTGCCTCTGACCTGGGCAATGCACCTTCGCTGGCAGCCTGAGCCTGTGCCGCTGACCTGGGCGATGCGCCTTCGCTGGCAGCCTGAGCCTGTGCCTCTAACCTGGGCAATGCACCTTCGCTGGCAGCCTGAGCCTGTGCCTCTGACCTGGGCAACGCACCTTCGCTGGCAGCCTGAGCCTGTGCCTTTGACCTGATGATTCGTCGATCCTCTTCAAACCACAAGGACACAAGTTCGGGAAATTCAGAGTCCTCGAAGCACTCCTGAACACTCGCGATGGCTTCAAGCTTCCAGGCGGTTGAGGGAACTCCAAACAGAGCTCGGCCCAACTCCTCCTCAAATTGAGAAGCTGACATACCAAGTGGAAAGTCACTCGCGAGATGACTCAGGTGCATGTTGGTGACAAGTCCTCGCGAGTCACAACAAACTGTGCTACAACCACTCCACTTAAGAAACCTGGCCTTAAACCCCGGTCCCAAGTAGTCAAATCCCTCTTCCATGGGTATCTTCCACTGACTCATCATGGGAATACACGTTCCCTGTGACACTGAAGAAAGGGTCCAGAGCCAAAGTGGCCGGATTGTCGTGGAAACATGATCCGTTTCCTCAGCCTCACCTCCTGACAACACCGCTGATACCCTGCCCGAGAAGGCTCCCCATAGAAGGGAAACCCAGGCATCCTCTTCACCCTTACCCGCCTCAAGGATCTCAAAACCCTTGGATCGCATGACCTGAGTGAAGAACGGAGAGCACTGTGCTCCAAAGTTCACGATCCACGGTGATCGGAACAATCTCTTCCGTGCCCGTCGAGGAAGAGGCAAAGATTTCAACGCCTCCCATCCTAGATCATCACTCACAGGGGCGTCCGCTGCCAAACATTGGCAGAGAGCAGTGAACTCCCGAAAGGGTTCGCTCGCCAGCATGGCCTGAAGTGCCTGGACCTTGGCACCTGTAGACACATATTCTTTAAGTGCACGCTCAGGATCCTCAGTAAGATGATCCATTAGCACGGCCTGGTACAGTTCCTTGGTCCGTTCCTCTCGAGGACCTCCGTTGCACAACTCAAGTTCCTGAACCAACTCTAAGGCCACGTCATTCGGCAACTGAGGGCATCCATTGACAATCTTGGTAGGGAGGAGTCCCCTCTTAGGGTGCTGAAGCCGCAAACCCTTNTTGCACAACTCAAGTTCCTGAACCAACTCTAAGGCCACGTCATTCGGCAACTGAGGGCATCCATTGACAATCTTGGTAGGGAGGAGTCCCCTCTTAGGGTGCTGAAGCCGCAAACCCTTAGTTCGACTCCAAGTAAGCTTACACCCTAGCCTTGTCACCACAGCACCCAGCGGAACCAGGGTCTGTGGACGGGTGTCACTGGCAGAGCCTCGCCTTTGCTCAGGAACCACCAACGTTCCTCCCGGGGTTTTGCTCCAAGTGCACCTCACATCACCAGCCAAGCTAACCTCACAGGACTCCATAGGTCCCTTGAGTTTCCGGGCCTCCGATGTCGAGACCACACTGTGAGTAGCCCCGCTATCCAGGAGTGCACCCTTGTCCTCCAAGCCCGCTGCACAACATACTGCCTTAACAGCTGCACCCTCCTTGGGAGGAGGAGACGTCTGCAAGCTACTAAGAGCGGCCTGGGCGCCTTGCAAGAGACCTTCAAGCTGCTTGGCCGTGAAACCTTGTCCTGCCTTGGCGGAGGGACCTGCAGTTGACGAAGCTGTTGGAGACGGCATGGCCTTCCCGTCGGTCTTCACTCCATCACCCTTCTTAGGTGACTTGGGCATTGCGGGAGCTGAGCATTGGTCCTTCCGATGACCCGACGCCCCACACAGCATGCAAAGCTTAGAGCGCTCGATCTTAGGAATTGAAGTCCACTCATGAAGGTAAGGACACTGAGCTCCCCGCTTGCATCCACTACCCCCATGAAAGGCTCTACACCTCTCCGTCTTGCCATCAACCTGCGAGGCCTTGGGGGGAGGGGGAATCTTAGGTGGCGACTTCGGAGGCGTCGGCACACCCTTGTCTGGCTTCCCTTCATCCTTCACGGATCGGGCCCTTGCTGAAGCCTTACCAAACCTCACCTCCCCTTCCAGCTCAGTCAACAGGCACTCATACAACTGCTGCACGCTGGCGGAAGTAGGCGTCACATCGACCTGAAGAGTAGCCTTGACAAGCTGCACTCTGAACGCGACGTCAGGCAACGTCGCGAGAGGCCCCGCTGTGATGGTGGTTAGCGCCTTCAGAAGAACCGCGGGATCTGGCATCGAACCTCCCAAGTCTGTTAGGCGGACAGTCCACCTCTTCCACATTCTGAGCTCCGACACCGACTCAGCCACNGCTGTGATGGTGGTTAGCGCCTTCAGAAGAACCGCGGGATCTGGCATCGAACCTCCCAAGTCTGTTAGGCGGACAGTCCACCTCTTCCACATTCTGAGCTCCGACACCGACTCAGCCACTGTCTTGGCCTGATGAGGGCTCGAAACTCGTGAGATTGCCAGCTCACGCTCTGCTAAACCGCCAGGACGGTAGACAACGTAGAGCTTGCACAACACCTGAAGAAGGCCTTGTGTCCTCGAGGAGGACAACTCTTCCTTGATCGAAGAGGGACTGGCAGACACGATCATCGCCTCGATCCTATGCCTGACCCTGGACCACTTCGGCTGAAGAAGTGTCGAGGAGGGAACCACCTTGGAGCTCAGACGCATCACCGGAGTCTGGGCCTGGTACTGCTTGTACCAATCTGCAGCCTCCCTGGTTGCCAAGGACCAAAGCCGATCCGACGTGTCGGAAACGTCTGACAAGGCTGGCTGCNAGCTCAGACGCATCACCGGAGTCTGGGCCTGGTACTGCTTGTACCAATCTGCAGCCTCCCTGGTTGCCAAGGACCAAAGCCGATCCGACGTGTCGGAAACGTCTGACAAGGCTGGCTGCTCCACATGCAACCAGTCACTGAAAGCCAGGGTAGAATCCTCCGAGCCGGGCTCGGGTAATGCAGGCAGGGCACTCACCCCGGGCTTCACGGTCTCCGGATTGTTAGTACTAATTCCACCCTGCCGACTAAGGTCCCCAACTAGGGTTTGAAGCTGAGCCATTCCTGCCAGGACTACGTCTAGGGGATCTTGGGAGACAGGAGAAGGCGCAACTGAAAGACCTGGCGGGGGTAGAGCCGCCTCAACAGAGGAAACCTTCGGAATATGTTGAGGCAACGGATAATCCGTAGGCCCTGTGCCTACCGGCGGCAATCCGGAAACGAACACTGTATGCTCATGAGAGGACGCCTCGCCCTGAGACGACAGTGGCATCTGGACCTGATCTTGCACCTCTGATGGAACCTGACCTGGCGGCGGTGGGGGTACCTGACCCTGTGGTAGCGAGAACACCTGAGCCTGAACCTGCGCCGGCTGACGAACCTGACCTTGCGGGGCCGAAGACACACGTGCCTGCTGAGAGGCCTGAGCTTGCTGGGCCATGAGAACCTGAGCCTGTTGAGAGACCTGACCTTGCTCGTGCCTCCGAGAGGGCACAGAGGCAGATGCCTTAGGAATCAGGTTTTGCAGGGAGTTAAGTAAGGTCTGGGTGCCCGTAGGAACGACCGCGGACGACGAACCCCCACCCCTAAACCAATCCATAACCCTGTTTGCTGCAGAGCCCCATCTCCTAGGTTCCTGCTCAACAGAACCNACCGCGGACGACGAACCCCCACCCCTAAACCAATCCATAACCCTGTTTGCTGCAGAGCCCCATCTCCTAGGTTCCTGCTCAACAGAACCTCCGCTAGAAGCTACCTGCCTCCTAAGCTGCTCATTCTCCCGAGCTAGAGCTTCCATCTGTACAGCGTGAGACATACGAATAGCATCTAGTTGTCTTCGAACTTCCGCCTGAATCTCGCCACTCGACAAAACAGAAGGAGTTTCCGACCGAGGAAGAGTACGAAACGATTCCTGCCCTTGATTGGGACCATAAAGCAAAGGAGCCCCTTGTTCCAACCGGGCCCACTGCGCCATCTGCTCGGGAGCAAAAAGGGGTCCTCCCGAAGAATCACGGCCTCTGCTTCCGAGACCTTCCCCTTCAAGCCTGGAGCCAAGATCACTCAGAGAACCACCCAGCATCTCTTCCTGAATACGATGTGGAAAATCCGGTGTTCCTTGTGCCTGAGCAGCCAAATCAGAAGTTCCCCTCGCAGTGGGAGTAGCCTCGGTACTCTCAAAGCTTNGAGAACCACCCAGCATCTCTTCCTGAATACGATGTGGAAAATCCGGTGTTCCTTGTGCCTGAGCAGCCAAATCAGAAGTTCCCCTCGCAGTGGGAGTAGCCTCGGTACTCTCAAAGCTTAGGAAGGTTCCATTGCCACCCGCATCCTCCGGTGGGGCTTCAGCGTTCGTGTGGTTGCCTGAACCACTCATCATGGACTGTTGCAAAGCCCTCACCAAGTTCAAGAACTCCGCCGAGTTCCCAATCGCCTGCTGAAGCAAACCATCAGGAAGATTCACCAAGCCCCTTGACGGATCAGGTCTCGCTGAATCTTCCACACCCTGCTGTGGATGCCCCGAAGCCAACTCCTGATCCGGAGCCTCCGGAGTAGCATCCCTCAGCACATCATTTGTCACAACAACAGTGTCTGCAGTCTGTAAGTGAGCGGCGTCGACGGCCTCACCACCTTCCACAGCGCCGTAGCTGGACTGACTCACCTGCCTCCGAGGCTGGTGACCCTGACCATTCAACAATGGCCTCGTGCCCTGCAGAGTTGCGCTCTCAGCTTCTTGGGCGCTCATAACCTATNCCACAGCGCCGTAGCTGGACTGACTCACCTGCCTCCGAGGCTGGTGACCCTGACCATTCAACAATGGCCTCGTGCCCTGCAGAGTTGCGCTCTCAGCTTCTTGGGCGCTCATAACCTATCGAAAGGTTTTCCAGCTGAAGGAGGCTCCAAGGAAAACACTTCTCGATTTGTGCAGCGAAAAGGGTTCACGGGCCATGAAGCACCCTACCTTTTCTACCGCAGCAACAACAAACGGTGATCAAGACTGGTTCCTCTACGAACATGCCTCAGGCATTCGGGTAGATTGAAACCTAGATCCTACCTTAAAAGATTGTTGTAGAGTGACGGCACTTGCAGGCCTACTCTCACAACTTAAGCCTGAAGAAACAAAAGGCGGAGGTCTCTTTCAACAATAATAGTAATAATGATAGTAGTAGTAATAATGATAGTAATAGTAAGAATTTGGAAGGACATTTATTTCTACGACGAGGGCCTCGGCTCCTTCGGATCCAATGCGGTTGTAGCCAAGATCCAGCCGTGTCAGGGCCCTGAGTCTAGGCGGGGTTTCGGGTTGGGGGGGCTTTAGGGCTCCAGAGTTTGAGAAATTAGGGTTTTGGGTTTGGGGTTTAGGGCTCCAGAGTTTGAGAGTTTAGCACCTTATAAGGGTTTCGAGGATCTGGCGGGCATGTGTAGATGGATTATCGTGCATACATGGCTGGGATCTGGCGAACAGGGGTCAGGCAGAGGGGGCCGCGTGGAAGATGCCGATCTGGGCTGACCTCAAAACCAAACATTTGATGTTTTGAAGCAGTTGCTGACAGTGTCTATAAGGAACTAGAAGCTTGCCCCGCTGTTCGAGGACTGTGCCGAGGTTACTATTACTAATACTAATACCCGTTGGTTTCTGAGGTCAGTTCCCTCCTTGGCTTCCCCTCATGGGACCCGGCACAGGCACGAGCATCGAATCAGGAGTTGCATGATTTTTCGACATTGATCACAAACGTCGCGGCGTGATTAAAGTGTGCTATTGCAAACACATTCCCCATTTCATCTATCATGTCGGCATGCTTACCTTCCTTGATTAGGCATGCAGCAACAAAAGGCAAACCCATAAACCCTGCAAAGCCACACCTTACAGACCGGCGACTTTTCATACAACCCAGTCTATCCTATTGTCAATCCTTCTGCTCACCCCAGCCCAGACCTTTTAAATACATGTCCAAGCACCTATGGAAGTTGTAATAGCGCACGCTTGTGCTTTTCAAGATGTAGATGGTAGATATACATACCAAAAAGCACATGCTCACTCTGATCCGAACAAACCCTGCAGTGTTTCCTCGTATCTCCGAAGTTACACTATGAACGCTGCTTTCTACACAATCATCTGAGATGGTGTTACCCTAAACCCGAAACCCCGAAACCCAACCTTAAATCCCAAATCCAAACCCAGCCCCTCCAACCACCCCCTTCCCTAAACCCTAACTGAACTTTCAAGAACAGACAGGAGCGCCCCCAAATCTGCCCGGGCGGCGTGTTCGCGCCCAGCGCCTCCGCCAGAGCAAGGGCCCCCTCACGGCCGATGGAGTTCATCCCTAAGTCCTCGGGGTCACAGAAGGGTCCCTATAAGGGTTACTATAACGGCTTGAACGGTTATTCTCGGTCCCGAAATTTGAAGTCGTCCCTGTGAAATTATCAATATTTGCTTCGCTGTATATAAGGTCACTATAATAAGGGCTGCTATAGAAAACGAAGCTTACTGCTAGGGTTTAGGGCTCAGGGCTGATTATCACGTTTTATAGAGAGTTGTTCATCCGGGTTTCGTCCAGCTTCCTTGACAAGGGCTTTATCGAGTTTTATTGGGTCGGCCATAAAAGTTTCATGAGTCTTTTCTAAGAGCTCTATGGGGCTTGTTGTCAGGGTCTTGATAAGGTTTCTATACGGCTATACGGCTGAGCGGCTGTATTCTAGTATTACAAGAGGTCCTACAAGGGTTCTACTAGGGCTTAGGGTCTCGGGTGAAGCACCGAAACAACAAAAGCTGCCAATTATGCGAGAATCAATGCGACAGGAGCAAGACCAGAAGAAGCATAAGGATTTTGGGTGTTGTGTTAGCAGGTCACTTGCTTTTTGGATGCAGCTTTGGCAAACAGCTTCTCTTTCTTGTGCACGGGCATTAGGTTCGAAGTTCTCACGGCCTAGAGTATCAGGCCTCCGTGCCAAGTTGAAGTTTAGCGGCTTGAACGTTTCTGCATCTCCGGGTTGCAGGTGTTTAGCTACAGCTACAGGCATCATACTGACTTGATGTCATTGACACTCGTATCATGTTGATCAACGTCGTCACCCCGTCATAGTGATCACAATCGACTTCTTCGTCCTCGCAAGTTCATCCTCGCCCTCGTCACCTTCATCGGCTGTGCCATCATCAGCCATATCATCATCTTTATCACAGCAGCCAGCATCACCATGCCATCATCAGCAGCAGCATCATCATCACCATCGCCAGCATGATGATGATGATCCTCATCATCATCATCATGACCTCTGTAACCTGTTTGGCTGATGTTATTAGTATTGTGTTTACGTTTCACTGCCACCGTTGCAATTGTACGGGGTGCTGTCCAACTGCAACACCACATTTCAGACACGAGTCATGTTTATCATACACTGCTTCGACAACACAGCTGCCGTCGATGCTGGCTTATGCTCCATCGAAATACCCAATTGCATGATAGTCTTGTATTGCTAGGAAACCGCTACGTAATACTAATCCTCAGCATCACTCTCTGAACGTTGCTGAGCTCTCTGTTGTCATTATGTGAGATTCTTAGCCTTCTTAGTCTTGCGTTTTTCTTGTGCTGGTGCTGCTGCTGCTGGTGGTGGTGCTGCTGCTGCGGCGGCGGCGAACAGGCTGGCTTACAGGATCTGTGCAAGTCTAGAACACTTGCCATGGCCCATCAGTTTTTGGCAGAGGCTGCCAGGGAGTTATAGTTAAAGGGTCCTGAGGGCCGACACCCTTTTCTCGCCCGAAGACTATATACTGAGACACCTTAGACAGAGACAAAGACATCAAGGCCTCTCATCGCCCTTTTGGCATGAAAGACCCCAGCGGAAGCATGGAACCAAGCCGACAACTGCAACCTAGAAACGAGGTGTTGGAGCGTGGTGCTGACACGAAGAAGGACCTGCAAGGCTCGTACCGAAACCGATTGGGGCACATCCGGCAACCTGCCGACAAGTCTTCTGGCCTGAGAACTGCTCACTTGTCGTACACAACCCGAAAGACCTGTTACCTGATGCAAACCATGGAAAAAACCATCCCCCAAACACTCCAACGACGGGAAATCGAATGTGCTGTGGCTCCAACCCTTGCAAGCCTGCAGCTGATGTACGTGAATACATATACGTATGCAGACACCCCTACTTGATTGAATGGGCAAAACCCAAAAAGGCGTACTGGGAGCATAGCACCTGATTGGGTTCGGGAGCAGAACATTGAGCAAAACACAACCAGTGGTATAACAACATAGTCAACAAACATTGCCTTATGATCAGAACACCAACCAATACTGTCAAACCGTCGCAGCGTACACACACACAGAGAGACCACAGGCGCACATATATATATATATATATATACATCTATATATATATATATATATCTGCGAGCACATCCACAAAAAACTGCATATAGATAAGATAGAGAGACAGAGATAGAGATAGGTTTACAGATATGGATATGGTTATAAATCTAGGTCTAGTCTAGATATAGATTTAGATACAGATCTAGATATACATATACGTATCCATGTGTATATGCACAGTTGTATATAGACAGATACATATGTATTCAGTGTCGAGCCACAAACACAAAATCTAGAATCTGAGCTCCAGGATCCAACCCTCAACTCTGCAAGATCCACGGAATCGTCTAGAACGAATCTCCATCCCCCCCTGACTGAAAGACTCCGCCTTCTGCGACACGAACTTGCATCCCTCGAGTGGCTTCAAGGTAAGACATGAACTCGTGAGGGGTTAGGGATAAAGGCTCCAAGGTTCCCAAGGCTTCGGGCTTGGGAGCCTAAGCCCAAGCTTTTCGCTGTGCTTCAGAGGCTGGCGGATCATGGCTTCGGCTTCAAAGGGCTGGAGCCTGGAGCACTCGGGTCGTGCGCTATAGGTTCCATACTTTCAGCACCTGTTTTCGTATGCCCGACACCTCATCCGCCGAAATGAAAGACAAGGATGCGACGGCTAGGGCTAGGGGTTAGCTCTGAAAAGGGTAGTTTAGTCGAGGGCAGAGACGGACACGATCCTCTCTCAAGGCTGGCTAGTAAACACCATCCATGAGCATGCTGCCAAGCTTAACCCCGAGTCGAAGCCATCGTGCCGAAACTCATGTTTATTTGTGGCAGATCCAGTCAAGCAGCAGAAAACAGTAGAACAGGATTCCCTACGACGATGAGTGTGCAGGAACCCGCAAACCCCTCCTCGTCCCCAAGCTGGTTGATTTCCAGGTCCAGCCGCTTGAGGCCTACGGCTGCGGCGCAATTGTTGAACAGCTCTGGGCTCAAGCTTCAAGCAATTTTCGGTGTGTCAAGCCAACGTCTCTGCGAGCTTCCAGCGCTCGGAAAAGAACACGAAGTTCCAGAGTATAACTCTGCAAAGCTTCAATTCTGCAAACCCTGCCAAAGGGCCGGTGGCTAATGACGCCGCCGCGCAGGCCCCCCTGGCGGTCATGGCATTTGCGCCTAGCCTCAGATGTGCAAGTGGCCTCGACTCGTGCACGCCCGAACATCCCTCCAAAGCTCAGATGGCAAGTCATTCATGCCTACAGAACTGACAGCAACTGCTGCCCTCCAGCCCTAGACCCGGCAAACGGGAACGCCCAGAACCCCTATTCAATCCTCATTACGTCATTGCCCAGCCACGACAGCTGCCGAAGCCCGGAGGGTCGAGCTATAGAGGCAGCCAGTGCCTTAGAGGGTGTCCGATTTGGGAGTTAGGGCTTTGGGTATGTATGCTCCTTTGCTCAGATACATGAAATTAATTTAATGGCAAGATGAAGCAAACGTCTACTCAAGCTACTGCACACGCAGACGATAGTCAATAGTCCGCCCCTAACATGAGAACTTAGCAATAGCAGCAAGCACCGACGATGTGCGAACACCCCCGGCCAATGCGTCTGGACCCTGCAGATCAACAAAGACTGCTTGAATCGGTCCTCAACGCTTTACTTACAGACCCTTCGACGGAACCTGAAACCATGAACTACAGGAGATGGGCAGCTTCCTATAGCTTTGCTAGGCGGGGTTTGGCATGTCCGGGGAAAGGGACACACAAAGCACCCAAGATCCCCAACTCTCTGCGGACCGCTGCCTCCACACCCAGTGCCCCGAGCTCGCAGTAGCACAGATCCAGGCCTCGGTTAAGAAAACGAAACACTCTTGCTTCGGGTTCAATGCATCTAAACAACACTCCAATGTACCGAATTACTGTCTCGCTGCGCCACTCTAGGTAGGTTACTAGGCAGAGGAGCTGTGAAAACAAAATGTCGAAGCACCGACAGGCATGTTACTGGCTTTATAGGGCCTTGTACAATGATTGTTCAACATCAGCCCTGTCGCCCGAGCCGTCTACCCAAAACCTAGGAACTAACCCCAAACCCTAATCGCTACCCCTAAACCGTAAACTCTAAACAAAGACGTAAACCTCTCGGAGGACTCAACCCATTGATGTCAAGTCTTGAACCTCTGGCGCTGAAAGTAACAGGACCCCACATGGCGCAAGATCGCGATCGAAATTCCTCTTGCCATCATGATTCTCGCCCCCATCATCACCGCTATCACCTCCATCATCAAGGTCAACATCATCAACATCAGAATCCTCAGTTACGCTATCATAACAGAGACCATGACCATCACCGTCGCCATCGCCTTCAAAATATTCACTGCTAATCGCAGGAAGCATCCATTTCGCGAATATCATCATAACGGGGGTCATCAAAATCACCAGCAGCATGACCTTCACATACTATCCTCGTATACCATCACCATTACTCCTTTCATCAACATCTCCAGGCTCATCTTCTTTGGATGTCCCAGGCACTCCGCACTGTGCCGCGCTCGACAAGCCGCTGGCCCAGCGACGCCGCCACATCGGCGGCCAGTGCGGTGAAGTTGCATCGGATGACCTCTTGGCCTCCAGGGAAGCGCCAAACTGTCCCAAAAAAGTTGCACTACCTGCTTTGCCCCGCCGCACCGAAACAACTCCGAGATATTGCCATCACAGGTTTCAAGCAGATCGAGACACTTTGCCTGAGTCCACCAACGCCAGGAGGGCGCTGCTGCTGAGAGCAGACTTTGCCTGACAAAGCACCAACCAAGGGAAACTTCTCTTCCTTTCCTGGAGGCTTGCAAGTCCTTTACGTGACCCGGGAAAAACTGGAAGAACCAGCACTCAAAAGAAGCGGGCGGGAGATAAAAGAGGAAGAGCTGGAGCTGCGGCGGAAGACGAGAAGGCGTTTGCAAGTACGATTTGAGGAACCGACTGCTGCCATGGCAGTAACGAAAGCTTCCGGCCCGACTGCGAAGCAACTTCGCCGAAGCTCCCGATTGATAAAGATCCCGAAGTTTTCTCGACTGCCTTCAGCGTATCTCCACCCCATCCAGCATGGCCCATGGCTCTGGAATCTGCAGCCAACCGGCAGTAAAAAGGCCTGTGCGCCCTCATGGGGTTTGTTGCTGATCTCTATTCTGAGGATGGCGAGGTAACAGGTAGGCGGGAGGGTGGAAACAGAAAATATAGAATGTGTGGTAGGTCTCCGAACCTCCGAATTGACTTGAAACTCCATAGGCGCAGCTACTATAAATGCCTGGTAAGCAATTCGTGGCAACATCAGATCAGGTTTGCAGACGTGGGTAGACTCGCCATTATCAGGGATTCGTGCTTTGTGGCAACTACTACTGCGCCGCTAAATCCATTAAGACGTCCATCTAAATCCTAGATACTTGTATATGAATTGCCTTCGTATACATGTGTATATATATATACATGCATACATACACACACATGCATACATGCATACACACGTACGTATATACATACATACCTACGTACATACATACATACATACGTGCATACATCCACAAACCCATCCATCCATCCATCCATCCATCCATCCATCCATGCATCCACCCGTACATACATGCATACATACGTAGATACATACATACACACATGTATACCCATTTAGTTAATTCATAACTGTTGTTGAATAATTTTGTTAATTCGCTGTTGTTTAAGATGTCTTGTGTGCATGTTTACATGTGTGTCTATTACTGAATCTGCACGTGTGCCTATTACTGAATCGGCACGTGTGCTTCGATTGTTTGTGTTTCTATACAAGTATGTGTATGCACAGACTAAGAGAGCGAGAGGCAGAAACACACATGCAGCATTTGTTTTATCCACTTCTGTACAAGTCTCATGTTGTACTTGCAAGAAGACTAGGATGACTGGGATGGGATGACTAGGTAGATAGGTATATACACATAAACACACCTGTGCGTGCTTGCATGTCCGACGTGTTGCGGCTGCGTGCTCGGATGTCGTGCAAAGTCATGATGTATGTCGTCCCCAGGTCCCGAAGCCCATGCAGGAAACGATGAACACCACACGAACTATGTCGTGCGAACTCTCCAAGACCCAACACCCTCAACCCGAACCCCAAACCCCGAGTCTGGAAGACGAGGGTTTAGGGCCTCTGATACGAACAGCGGGTTTACTGTAGCAGCTTGTGCCGTGGACCTATTTTCATTCATCACCCCTAGCTGCAGCTATCATTGTAATTCTAGGGGGAAGCTGGCTGCTTTGGATCTCCGAGCTAGTCATGGGCCCGATCCTTGAAGTGAAGCTCAGACGCACCGAGGAACTACCTAAAGACCACGACGCAAGGCTCCAGCACCTCCCCGTCTCGAGGTCCCACAGCCTGACACTCTACGGTCACTTGCAAACACCAACATCGCGCCGCACAGTCCGCGAACTCTGAACATCACAGGCCTGAAGACCTGAACAAACAAGGTCTTGCTTTGAGGCGCTGCACTTTGTAAGGCCTACACAGGAATTGCAGACAGGTGGCACTGTACATTATGTATACTGTTCGAATAAGCCGCTGTAAACCATTGTGGTGCGCGCTTACAGGATAGCTAGCTGTCCTTGCTATCTTTCTGCTTATACGGCTGCAGTAGTGCACTACGGCATCAACAACAATCGTGAGTTTACGTAATTTGTATACATCTGCGATGGCGCGACAGCTTGCCGCTTGCCATTGGTACCTGCTCTTCATTGCTCTGGCGCTGATGACATCAGTGCACGTGCATGCATCGCTGCTTGAATTGAAGATCGTGTTGCAAAAACCCTTTTGTACTTTCGACATTGCCTGAGCTGAGCTGCTCTTCTATAGCTACTTTACTGTATCCTTGCCGCGCTCGATAATATATAATTGGCTTTGTGATAGCTTGTGATCCTGTCTACTGTGTATGCGCAAAAAATTTACCAGATGAGGGTCACACGTAGGACAAATCTGTCGTCGTTTGACAACCTACCTAACACTCTTTCACAACCTCAGTGCCAGCCTGAAGCGGGACGACTTGAACGAGACGCATAGGACTGGTTGAATGCCCATCTGCGGAACCATGCACCCTAAACCCCAAACCCCAAGCCCCTGCCAACTAAAGTAGGCGAGCACACTAGTTCAGGATCCGGAAATGCTGCTGCCTTGACTAACACTTTAGGTAGATTGAAAATCAAGCATCCCAGAGAACTTCTGCATACCGTAAGTTCGGTGTCGGGAAACTCTCAATCCAGAAATCCTGCAGCCCTAAAGCCTTCAACTCTAAAACACCCTATGTAGAACCCTAAAGCTATAGCCTTCTTTATCACTAGTAGGAGCCCGAAACCCTGAATCGGCTGAGAATCCAACCTCATTCGGATCCTTTAAAACTCTTCTAGATTTGTAAAGCTTAAGTTTGTGAATGGCTTTGTGTGGGGCTACTGACACGCATGGCACCTTGTTCGGGATAGGATCGCACTGCTCGCGGGCTACATTAGAGTACCCGTCCTCTGACACTCCCAGATTAAGGGACCATCTAGCTAAAAATCCCTCTAAGAAAACACTTGCACAACCCCGATAAAACACTTTAACGTCACGGAAAACAGAATTATGTGGCTGCTGACTGAGGGCGTATATGCAGCTTTGCGTTTCGAGTGTTGGGTTCGAAAGTTTAGGGTCTACAGGGTTCTGTTTCAGGCTTGAAGGTTGTTGCTGTGTCTTCGGATCTTGTTGATCACTAAGCCCTCGTGCACAAAAAGCAACATGCGCATGGCCACTCGGCACCTCGGACCTGATGCAATTGCATCATATGGTCAAAGCCTGTAGACAGAACTAACCCCGAAGAGCTGATATTAATCGTACCCTGGTAGAAAGTCAGAATACTAGGCTCCCAACATCACAGAACAGTCCCGAGAGCCAGTGAAGAGTGCCGTGCCGGCCTGCCAACAAAAACAACTGGCTTTGCTTCGGGCCCTGTGCTCTGAACGGGCTTAGGCGCCAAAGGCTTTAGGGGTTTCCAAAACCTGGAAGGAGACCAGACAGCCTTTCAGAAACTGCCCCTGTGCAGCTTGCCTGCATCTCGCCGGCCGAGCCCCACTCCTCGCGCAGGACAGCACACGATGTATGTATATATGTCTGTATGTATGTATGTATGTAAGTATACAAGTTCAATATCCGTTGTTCGTAGTCGTGCGATTCCGAACCGATCTAGAGGTCTGGAGGACTGAAGGATCACACATACCTACATACCTACATACCTACATACCTACATACCTACATACCTACATACCTACATACCTACATACCTACATACCTACATACCTACATACCTACATACCTGCATACATACATACATAAATACATACATACATACCTGCATACATACATACATACATACATAAATACATACATGCATACATACATACATACATTCACGCTTTCACGCTTTCAGGGCAATGTGTCCAGGTTGGGCGCAGCCGTACTACATGCAGTAATTAAGAAGTGAAACAGTGTCGGAATACCTGTCAAGAGGGAAGTTCGCAAGAACAAGGGCTTTACGCAGTCACCTGCAGAAAGGGGCTGCACTGGCAACAGCTGCAATGGCTGGACTCTGAAGATCTGGTACAACAAGGATAGAGGGACAAGCACCTGCCGCCCAGAAGTATAGGGCGCCTCGCACTAGATCGGAGAACAGCCGCAGAGCCTTGAGCGGCGCATCAAAGCTGCGAAAAGACCGGAGTGGCTAGAGCAGCTCAAGGGAGCCAAGAAGTCGTTCACACGATATGAACACAAGAGCGCTTCCCTGTGCCAGCATCCACTCAAAATTGACAAGACTGGGTTCTTCAAAGCAGGAGGCATGAAGAACAGTCCGCCCAAAGTGTCCCTCAAAAACAAGCAAGGCATCATTGTCAGGGAGAAAGCATTGACCAAGCTTTGAAAACCCTGCAACA
This sequence comes from Symbiodinium sp. clade A Y106, assembly GCA_003297005.1. Lineage (NCBI taxonomy): Eukaryota > Dinophyceae > Suessiales > Symbiodiniaceae > Symbiodinium > Symbiodinium sp. clade A. The sequence goes on along the minus strand of BGNK01000805.1, from coordinate 144,279 downwards.
ATGGGCACAGAGTGCCCAGCTGCATGTGTCAAGAAGAGGCAGGAACTCAACAGCGTCCCGAAAAGTCGCAACGGAATGCTGTGGGGCAGCTGCTTCCCCGCCAAGCCAGGTGACAAAATCAACCCCAGCAGCGTACCCTGCAGCAGCACTGTGCCAACTGGCCCACTGCACAGAGGTGTCCTCAACGTCAGACAAGGCCTCCTCTAACACCTCGCGCCAGTGTATTGCTGTAGCCCGAAGCCTGGAACGCTGGAGGCACTGTCGGTTGAAACAGGAGCGATACTGCTCCAACAGCGCCCGCAGCCTCGCCTTCCCAGAGAAAGCCCTCGAGAGCCCGAACTATGGTCACGGAGGGTTGATCCTTTCCTCGACGCAAGGAGTAAAGTCCCATCTGTCAGCAGGGCCTTCAGCTTGAGAAGCCGGCATGGGGACCTTCCTACCGTCATCAAACTTCCGGTGGCCAACGCCAGGCTGTGGAACAAAGCGGGTTCCGGCATTAACAAGGGCCCACCTGCATCGGTCCGTATGCTCAAGGTGCTGGCAAACGCGTGCATTGCAGGCGACCTGCTTTCAGCAAACATGGCAGTGTAGGCCCTCAATGAGGCATCTGACAGGCCTGACGCGTCCGTGCCTCTTCAAGGCATGATGAGACAGACTATTCACGCAAACTGCTGAAGATGGTCTGGCAGGGGCCGTGGTCTGGCAGGGGCCCAAAGCTCTGTGGTGTCAGCTCGATCCCTGACAACTGTAGGAACCCGGGCACCCTGGCGGACAAGCGCCCGAAACACGAGACCTTGGAAATGCTGCACTTCTGCTCTCCAATGCTCCTCAAGAAGTGCAACTCGCCTGACCTTGCGCACATGCCCCTTCCAAGCATCAGGCTTTCGGAGAATGCTGTCAACTGCCCAGTCCCAGTGACAGCATGCCTCATTCGGGTCAGCCGCAGCCTGCAGCCTTCCCTTCATCCAAGCAATGGAGCCCTGGACAAGTTCAAGCCAAGACCCTTCGTGGCGAAGTAGGGCCCAAAGGTCTGGTGTTGCTTTAATGACGACTGCTTTTAGGTGTCGCAGCCGCTCGACATGGAAGCTGGACTCAGCACTAAGAATCCTGGCTGTCGAGAGGGCAAAGTTTGCACTAAGGTGGCAGGCTTCGGCGAAGCTAAAATGCGGGCGAAGCATGTTCCTAGCAATCATAACAGGGGCAGTCTGATGATGCTGAACTTGCTCCTCTGCAATCCCAGGCCATGCACCAACCCCAAAGTACAAGATCGTGAACAAAAGCGCCTTGTCCCGCTGGGGGACAATCGGAGACCCCAGAACCTGCTTTTTGAGTTTGCGAAATGCAGCCCAAGCTGCGCCGATTCTGGCCTTGGCCTCATGCTTCAAACTGCCGGCGCAGTGCAGCAAGCTTCCGAGGTGTTTATACTGGGGGACTAAACGAAGTCTCGCACCAATCCAAAGCTCGGAGTCCAGAGACGGCGAAGGATCGCTACCGCGAAACAGCTCTCTGCGGACATTCCGAGACCCAGCCCCCACAAGGTCGACTATAGACTCAGACTTTCCAACGCCAAGATTAGGCCCTAGATTAGGCAGGAGCAGAGCCTTCACGCTCTCGTCAATGGTGGCTGTGGCAGCGGTGCGGAGGACCTCGACAAGCTTCGCTGGCGAGGACGCCCACAATAACACTGCCAAATCGTCCATCCACGCGACATCGAGTGGCGAGCACCAGGACGTGGCAGAGGCAGTACTGTCAGGAGAGGCCCGCAACCACTCAGGCGACCAGGGTAACTGACACGGATGTCTGCTTCATCGAATGCATTTCGAATGCGTCTCGAAGCTTCCGAGAACAGGAAGGAAAACACAAGGTCAGCAAGGCTGTCTCCTGGACGCGTCCCAGCACGCACTGCTGCTCTGTCAGGCGAGGTGCCATAGTTGAACCAGGCATCGGCATTGAACTCCCGGACAAGGGCAGAGGTCCATCCAGAAGACCCGGCAGCCTCAATCAAGGAAGACTCCCTCACATACTCATGAAGTCTTGGTATGGCTTCAGGCGGGAGACTCAGCGCTCGCATGATGCCAGCAATATGACCATCATCAAGCCCACCCCCGTGGATGAGAGGGGGGACGACGCGGTGGAAGGCCTCTTTGAGGTCAATGAATAAGACCGCAGAGGAGCGGCATCGGGACAGAGCAAGTGCTTGAAAGCTGCGTACGGCCTGCGCCGCAATGAGCACAGGCTGCCCAGGAAGCCCACCAACTTGAAGCGGAGTACTGGTAATATCAAGGAACTCAGCACGGCGCCCTCGCATCATACTGTGCACAGATTTGCCAATGGAGGGGCTGACAAGGATGGCACGGTAACTGGAACAAAGGGCCTGGCTGCCCTTTTTCCAAACTGAGTAGAGAGTTCCTCCCTTCCAGTGTAATGGCTCTGTGAGCCTGTACGCAACCTTCAAAAAGATTTGGTACACAGACTTGGAAAGGGACGCAGTGTGCAGGTGTATGATATCACCGGGCAGGTTGTCGTTCCCAGCTGCTCGGTTGCATGCTGTCCGTGGCATACTGTGCTCGAGTTCAACCCGGGTCGGGACATCCCGCTTGCCAAGCTCAAGTCCCAGCGCGCCCTGTCTCGCAAGGCAGGCTTGCAAGTGCTCATCACGCCCAACGGGTGCCCTATCCTCGACACCGCTGAAATGCCTCAACCACCTCTGGTCAGCAGCAGCTTTGACTGGGGCAAGCGAGTCATCCTCAAGCTCTCCAGCAGGAGGTGCTGCGGTGCCGCATGGCAACCTATGCGGAGGTCCAAGGAGAGGTCGAAGTTTCCGTACACCAAAGCTCAACAACCTGTCTAAGGAGCCTGGTGACATCTCGGACACATCGGTAGAGAGAAAATCAGCAAATTGGTCATAGTGCGTATGAGCATCAACAGACCAAGGAACAGCTGGAGCATCGGCGCAGATCTGTGCAACAACAGCATGGGCATCAGGGCCAGCAAGTTGCGTAACGTCAATCCTAGGCCCTGGACTCCGCAATGGTCAATACCTTTATGCCCAAAATCGACATCCAGCCAAATCCTTGAGTTGCCCTGACGACAACTCCAACCAGTGGGGATCATGACGTAGTCAATCCGGGAGGAGGCCCCAGAACCAGGCGCAAGCCAAGTGACTGAATCTCCGACATGGCAACCACTGAAAGTGGCCGGTGCCCGGTGCCCACATGTCGTGCTCAGCAAGCAATGACCATCTCTTCGAACCGAACGAAAGCTGCTTGTGGCGCATGAGCCTGGGCGATCGTCCCTGAGCCACCGATACGATTCTTAGGCACGCCAGAACTCGTAACAGTAAAAAGTGATACCCGCAGGGGGCCAAGGATTTCAACTGTTCAATGGAGCATGCTAGCTTCCACTGGGCGGGATGGAGTGCAACCTTTGAAAAAGACCATCTTACAGTGCCAAGAAGGCCGGGTCAGCTAGGGTCAAGAACAAAGTCATGGCAGCAAAGTCGAGGCGGGCAATGCATCCAGACATCCCAGCAAGGAAAGCCAAAGGGGCTTACAGGCATCCCGTAGAAACAGAACCCTCTCAAGAGCCCGAAAGAGTGGCTCAAAACTGTACACCATGTAGAGACCTGAACGTCCCTAACTACGGCTGTGCTGTACAGGCAGCCCCGCTGACGACTGCACCCAGGCACTGCAAACTGCTCGGAGAACAAGCGCACCGAAGCCATTTGAACTCTGTAGGCAACTGGTCCCTCCGGGCCCCCAGAGCAGGGTCCATCGCTGTACCGCTCTCTGCTCAGTGGCAATGACTCAGGGCAGCTCACTTGGCGTCCTTGTGTCCTCCCGGATCTTCTTGCTTCGGTTCGTCGCTCAGCCCCTCGTCGGGATCGACATGTATCGGCACGGTGTGTGCCGGTTTGCTCTGGCCGCCGCTGATGGTCGCGAACCCCGGTGGCAGGCCGAGACCAAAGGGCGTCAAGGCCCTGTTCGCTGCCAGACTCTGTGCACTCGAACTCCAGGTCTCGTAAGGTCCAACTCTGGTGCTGGGAGACACGTTCGTGGTCCTCTTCAAGTACGTCGAGCCAGGCGTGGGCAAGTACGGCACTTGTCCCGCATAGGGTGCCTCCATCCCAGGCTTGGTCTGGTCCTGCTCCAACAAAGCCTGCAAACCACTCCCAGGCAGCCCTGAGGCCGCAGGCCCCTCCGGAAGAACTCCAGTGCCAAAGTGCGGCGGACATCCATGCGCCATGGTCCGAAGGGCGCGCATGGCAGCTTGAGCTTGTAGCTGCTTGCGCTCTTGGAGTGCCCTCTCCAGCACTCCATTCATACTGCCCTTCTGCTTCGCCTCGTAGTCGGCAAGCATGCGGTCCCACTCGTCGTCCTCTGTCGGGGCTTCCTGCATCCTGGGGTTGCAGCACCCACGATGGCACAGATTTGCTCCCTGGCATCTTTCTGTGCAACAACTGCGGTCGCGATCTCCTTGTCGTAGTTTTCCTGGGCTTGGAGGCATCGCGTCTTCTCGTTGTAGAAGGCCTTCTGGGAGTCCTTCTTGTACTGCTCCCATTGTTCCTGAGCAGTCTGCTTGTCCTGTAGCAGTTTGTGCAGCCTGCCTTCCATGCGACGAGCATGATTTAGGGCCTTCTGCATCCCAGGCACAAGTCCATCCGCTGGCTCGAGCCCTTCCATATCGATCGGGCTTGGACACCTTGGCATCGTATGCCGGGAAAGCCCCTGTCAACTTGGGACCCTTGTTCCCCTTTTCCTGCCCCTTGCCATACCCCTTCCAGGGTTGCTGCTGTCCACGCACTCCAGGCCACAACCGCCAGTGCTGCTGCTCGTGCTCGTTTCCCTGCCATTTCTTGAGCATTTCGATGGGAGGCGACGCGTGGTGCTGACAAAGCCTGAGAAGATCGGGCCGTCTTGGCCTTTGTCCGCAAGACTTTGCCGTATCCGTGCGCGAGCACGCGATCGCCTTTTGCGCAAGGCTCTGTGCCACGTAGGGCTGGGCGGATGTCGTCGAAGCACCAGTGTGGGCGTTCGGCGTGTGGCAAATTGCTCACACTGGGGCTCTGAGCTATTCCCTGAGGATGTTCTCGAGCCCTACATACATACATACATGCATGCATGCATGCATGCATGCATGCATGCATGCATGCATGCATGCATACATACATACATACATACATACATTAACATTGCATACTTACATACTTGCATGTTTACATACCTACAGACTTACATACTTACATACACACATGATAAAGCGTATTGCGTTGTACGTTTTTGATCTACCTCAGCAGCTGCAAAACAGGGCTCATTTCCTTTACCTGAAGGCCCAAAGATCCTGGCGTCTGGCGATCCTCGACGATGTCCAGGGCACTCACGGACATGATGTGCCCCTCAAACTGCTGCACCTAAGCTCAGGGCACAAAACCTCGTAAGAGAGAGGCGCTTCATCCCACCAAGGTCACTTCAAGGGAGATGCACTCTCGTCGAGCTCCAGTGCCTGAACCCCAAACCCTAAACCAGTAACCCCCCCCTCCCCCGCCCCAACACACCAAACCCACACCGCTCAATGATCGCCTTGAACTTCCGAGGTCAAGACCGGTTTGGGCGATCCTTCTTTGAGGCCGTCCTGATTCCAAAGTCGCACCGTACCGTCGGCAGACCTTGGTTGTTATATAGCAACGCTGGATACTAAGACGTGTACTTACCAAACTTACTGTTGGCGATCGACTTGCAAGGAGAGCCAGACCTGACGACTCTTTCTCTTGCAGCAGACGCATATCTCTGGCCTTGTCACTCTGTGACAAGCCCACGCCTGGCTCCAACTTGGATGCCGCCATGCTGAAGGGATTTGAGTGCATCTGGGTTGGTCACGGCATGCGCCAGGCCCCCTGATGGGGCTGCACGCAAACGCCCACATACTCCGCCCTGATGGCGCAGTTGGTCTACTTGAGATGGCGCCCCCATACAGCTGGGAATCACAGCGACTTGAGGCTTTTTTTCATGTGCTGCGCTGTGAAGGATGCCGTTGTGCGACCAGTCCCGCTCGAGCAGCTGGAGCTGGTATCCCAAGTCCAGGTGCGTGTTGATGTATGTAGCCTTTGTCGTGCCATAGAGGCTGAACATCATGGAAAAAAAGGTGCTGATGCAAGACACATGCAAAGCTTGAGAGCTCGATAGTGATGCTGCGCTTTGCAACCACCATGTGGCACACCCCTGCAAGAGAAAGGAAAGCGGTGCTTCAACTGCTTTCTGGCGCAGGGTCACGGACAGAAGCATGTCACTAGGGAAGCCCCGATGCCAGGAAGGGATTTCCACCCTCCGTGCAGCCTGCGCACAAGGCGCGATTGCGCCAGCAGCGCTGCCAGAACGATAGCCAGTTGGACTGCAAACACCACGTAAGAGCCGACGTTCCAGAACTGATAAGCACAGTTGGCATCCAGTCCGAAATCCAGGATGTAGAACACGATGTCCATGCGCAGTAAGAGATGCTCTTTCCATGTGGCATGCACGTCTCCTGTTGCAATCTGGTGCGACCAGCGGTGTGCTTCCGCGGCTATGCGTTGCTGAACACTCTTACAACAAAGTTTATGAAGGACCCAAGACGGAGCAAGGCAGACAGTGCAATGAAGGTTCTGGCTTGCTGCTGCATCTCAGCGAGGCTGAATGCGGAGAAGTTTATTGGAAATAGCAAATCCAAGGACAGGGAGTGCAGCGCTTTAGATACCCTCCGGCGGTCGCAGCTGCAGTTAGTGGCGTTCACGAAGACTTCTGCCCTATGCCAGGCCATGACCGCCGTAACGGCGAGGAGCACAGCGAAAATGCCTTGAACGCCCACGCCGAGCAGATGATGTTACTTGTATAGGGCCTACCTACCTAACAGTAGTAGCATGCACTCACCACTTGACGGTCCAAATGCACAAATCCAGGCAACGCCTGTCTGAAACCAAGCTCGGCATCAGTCGAAAAACCATACAAGCCCCAGAGCAACGACCCTACAGATCTTTGCACACTTGCTGTTGAAACATACGTCACGGAAATGAATGGGGAACCTTTGACGGCCCGAGCATGACAGCTCAACCACTCCCAAAAAGTCATTGAAGCAAAACCAAAACCGACAAAGCAACACACCTCGCTGACGTCGAGCTGCCAGGAGATTCGTAGGCTGACGCCACCAACCATTCCACAGACATCACTTGCGCGAAAATCCAGAACCACACTGCACAAGAGTATGGCTTGCAGTCCTCTGCTAATATTTCGTTGCAAGCCTTCAGCCTCGCAATGAGCTCAAAGGATCCCATGCTTCGGCACACTGCGGCAGGTGGATGGTGGGCCACATCAAGACCGGAATGGCTCCGCACAGCGGCAAAGCATGCTGACTACAGAAAGCAGTACTGACTTGTTTGCGGGGTGCGATTCAACCCCGTCTTGGTTCGTTTAATCGTTTGCCTGTGTTTGGGGACACCCTGCGGCCTACTTCGCATGCAACCCCTAGCGTAGGGTCTCTAGATCCGAGCCTGAAACCTCCGAAGATTAGCTCCGGCATTCGCCCTTGGCCGGCCGCTCTGCTGAGTCATGCCAGGATGAGGATGGTTGGCACCGTGAGTGACTGGGTTGCGCGATCCCTGCATTTTGTCATTCCCAAGAAAGACGGGGATGTCCTTGATAAACACAAAACAGCTGGTTCAAAAACCTGAAAGAGTCTCAACTATAGATTTCCCGCAAGGGAGCTATATCGGGTTAGAATAAGGTTTTGGGGCACATCATGCTATAGTCATTTTCAGGCACCCGACGGACTAGCTTTACAATTCCAACCCCTGCAACACCGGGTTTTGCAACCCTTATGAGCAATTATTCCGAAACACGAAACCCCAATATTGCTTCTCAAAACACCTCTGAGAAGAGGGCGCGGTCAAAAGAGAACCTCCAGGGCCCTCCAGGAGCCGATTCACGGCCTTCCTCGGCATTGGTGTTTTGCGGTTTTGGGGTCGGGGGGGGTGTCCTTCAAAAGGTTCCTTAGAGTTTAAGGTGCAGGGTTGAGATTGGGGATGATGGTCTGCGAAATCAGAAACAAGGTTGACCGTGTACTCGCGAATCATTCTCTGAGTTCAACCGCCAGTCAAGGTACGTCCAACATTCCCCTTTCCTCACATCTTCCTTCTAATCTCACCGCCAGGCATGGGTGTTTTTCTCTTGTTCATTTGATGTTGAATTAAATAAACACAAAGAAGAGAAAGCGGTTTAGCAGCAAAGGAGGCAAGGACTCCCTGCAGGGAGCACAGGGGCCAAAGTGAGGCCATGCCTTCTGTTACTTGGGGAACACAAGGGTCTAGTCAGGACACGGGACACGTCCCAGCGGGAAGTGGGTATGCGGCAGTGACAAATTCAAGTCCATTCCGGCGTGTTTGCAGATCCTCAGCAGAGAAGCCAGGAAATCTGAGAAGGTCAAACAGCAGAGTTCCAATCAAGAAAATCCCGGTATTCATCAATGCTACCACCATGTACTATGATGCATACAAGTATTGCTACTCTCAGACTCACTACCAGCCTTGTCCTCGTTATCACCGGTATGGCTTATTCGGTGAGTTCACATATCTTCGCTCTTTCAGCCTCAAGCTCTCTCGAAATTGAAGCACACCTGACCCTTAAACCTTCACTCAAGCCAGCCGCCGTTCTTCGTGTATCATCTGTTCTGCGTGCATGCAGCAACGAGTAGACGATTTGTCTTGCCAACAACATCACTACTTGGAGCATAACATAACTATTGTTCTAGTAGGATCATGACCATCCTCCTCATCGCAGTCATCGCCGAGTCATCGCTGTCGTTGTGCTGTTTTGCAGATGTGACGGCTTTGGCAGCTGTTATCATGATTTGTGCGTGTACGCATCAGGCTCTCATTTGTCCGAAGTGGCTTGCATGCAGACATGCTGAAACCAGCTGCGCCAGTCCAGGCACCGACAGTTCTCTAAGCAGGATTAGAACTGAGGTTCCAGGGACCGCCTTGGCTGGTTTAAGCACAGCTTGTCTCGGGCCTTGAGCCACAAATCTGTGCCTTTTGATGCCAAGTGGCTTGTGCGCCCGAAACCTCGAGAAAAGCTGGCACAGGCTACGAGACTGTCCTGCCCATGCGAAAGCAAGCATCAAAATACTGGGCTGATAGCTTCGAAAGTTGTCGCATGGTCTGCCCATCGTACAGGTAGAGCCATCCTCCGGTAACAGTTTTGCTGAGTGCACAAGGCAGGTTGGATCTCCGGTCGGCAATGATACAACTAGATTCGTATGTAAATCCAAGGACCTGTCCTGACCCAAGTATCTGGAAAGGGAAGCACTGACGACGGACGACTGTGTGTGCTCCTGATGCTTCAAACAGAAATTCTTTAGAGGAGCTGCGACTACTGGGAAAGGCACGAAGCTGGCGCACGTCCTATCCCGAGCATTTCCGAGCGGCTTTGTAGCCCATAGTTACATGAGGCCCTGAACCCTTCTAGCAAACCCGCGCAATTCTCTGCCTGCCAGCACATCAAGGAAATTTCCTACACTGACGACAAATCTCAACCCATTGCCAAAACTTCGTCCAGTAACGTACTGGCTTAGTTAGTGTCAGGAGTCGGGAGTCCCAATACCGTAAGTCCCATGGCAAGTATGCTAGTGAGACTATAAAGGATCAAAGCATAAACGGCGCCCCAAGCTGCAAACCTTAAATACCTCATAAAGCCTTACCAAAAAGCCTCTTCAATCGAATCTTTACAAACCCACGAGATCTTACTCCTGGCCTTCGCCACCGGCCACGGCGAAGTCGCCCGAGACAAGGCCCGTGATGTGCGGCCTAAGTCGACAGGGGTGCGGGGTTTACACTTCCTAGGTCGCGGAGTCGCCGAACTCTGATTTCGGGTTCTGGGCTGGGGTTTAAGTTTCCTAGGTCGCGGGGTACGACAAAGACTGAAAACACATCTCTGCCAACAGAATCAGAAAGGCAGCCCTGCAGTCGCCGCCGGCACTGCACCCTGCCCACTCAAGGCTAATTGCATCAAAGTTAGCAGGGGCGATTACGGGTTGTGAAGTAGCGGCGATAAGACGAAAATGCATAGTCACAGACATGGGTCCAATAAGAACACTTCTGAAAACACCAGCAGGCATGTCAAAGTTTAGAAGCAGATGTGACAGTCTGAGAACGGGTATGAGCAACGACCGTGATGATGATGATGATGGTGAGGAAGAGGGTGAAGATGACGATGGGGATGGGGATGAGGATGACGATGTCGATGATGATGCTGACGATGACGCTGACGCTGACGCTGATACTGACGCTGACACTGATGCTGATGCTGATGCTCATGATGATGACGATGATGCAGGTGATGATGCCGATGCCGATGCCGATGCCGATCCGATGCCGATGATCATGATGGTGGGGAGGGGGGGGATGTCAATGACACCGGTACATATGCTGACTCTAATGATAGTGACAAAACATCCCAGGGATCCTTTGCCCGGCACTTTCGAACCCACTCGAAGCCTGGATCCCAAATTCCCTGCAGTGAACGCCGAAGAAGGCAAAGCACCATCATGAAGATCCGGAAGGTGTGGTGCTGGACGGGCTTAGGCCCGGACACATAGTCGTCCTTTCAGAAAACAGCAGACATGTTGGAAGATGTTGGGGCTGGAGAACTGAAAGTAGCAAGGGCTTGCACTTCGGGGTAAGCACGCTTTCTCAAGGTGGGGGACCCAAGACTAAGAGCCACCCAGCAGGCGAGGCTCGCAGTTGCGCGTGGCTTGGCCTGAAGAAGCTCAAACGGGTGTTCCACCTAGTATCTTGTAATGGAAGCTACTTCGTGGGGAATACTGACACAGACTTCCACTTTCCCAACCTGCAAATCCCAAGCCCTGAGTCCACCCTACGGAACTCAATTTCGGCTGCTTTGACATGGCATGACAGTCCAGGACACTTGCTCGAGCCCAAGCCCGAAACCCTCTCTCGCCAGCGTGAAAAACCTGCGACCCCACGTCTGTACCCGTAAACCCCGAATGCCAAGCCAAACAGGTCCTCGGGAAGCTCGGGTGCTGCCTCGACCGGCTTCAAGTGACATGTAAGCGGCGATTTACAGGTTGATCCGTTTTCCAAATGGAGATCCTTGTAGCATACTACTGCCACTACTGCCACCAGAAGTGCTTTGAACATGTGCCTCAGAGCCAACGCAAAAAAGGATGTTGTTCTTTACGATGACTGCCTGCTGCTGCTCTACGCTGATAGAAAGGAAAAACAACAACAACAACAACGATGATGACAACGACGTAACATCAATGACAACAATGGCAATAACGACAACAACAACAACAGCCAAGACCACAACGACAACTACAACTACAACTCCTGCTAGAACCACTACTCCTCCTACTACTGCTACTCCTGCTACTCCTACTACTACTACTGCTGCTGCTGCTGCTGCCGCTGCTGCTGCTACCACTACTCCTCCTGCTGCTGTTACTACTACTACTCTACTGCTACTGCTACTGCTACGGCTACGGCTACGGCTACGGCTACGGCTACGGCTACGGCCACCGGAAACGGCACACTTCAATCAATCTATTACACCACATCATTTTA
>BGNK01000805.1:14676-132636 GCA_003297005.1 Symbiodinium sp. clade A Y106 | reverse complement strand
CCCTCCCTCCCCCCCGCCTGCGGTTTCTCCTGCTCCGACTCACCCTCCGCCGCTCCGCCTCGGCCTCGGCCTCCGGCGACGGCTCCGGCTACGGCTACGGCTACGGCTACGGCTACTGCTACTGCTACTGCTACTGCTACTGCTACTACTGGTACTACTGCTACTGCTACTACTACTACTACTACTACCACTTCTACTACGACTACTAGAACTACTACTATGCCACCACCCACGACGACAGCGACGACGACCGCAACGAAGGCGACGACGACGACGAATGTATCTTGTAGTGGTTCCTAGCCAAATGGCTTGTGGTGATTGCGACTCATAACGTCAGAACACTGCAGGCTGAGCTATGCGCACTCATGCTACTCTGAAGCTTCTACTTGCATGAGCTCAATGCTTGCCGCACACAAAGGTGTATGTCCACCTTGGTCGTCCCACTCGGTTCAATCAGGCAAGCTTGGCTTCCATGATGCCCGAGCCAGCTGCTGATACGCTCTCGGCGACGCCGCCGGCAGCAGCATAAGCATCTGACGCAGCACCTCAAGACGGCACCGGCTTGCCCAAGATGCCAACAGGTTCTACATGATGTTGGAAACAAAAACCGTGCTCTCACACCCCGGTCGAATGACTCACTTGTATCGGACCTCGAGCTCCAAAACTCTCATCTTACAATTCCGCCCCTGGCATCCTTGCCTTTCTCTGCGCGGCTAGGCTTGCAGCCCATGGGAGGCACCACCACAGGAAACTGATCTGGGTGTTGTTTTGCACGTGCGTGACCACTCAAGATGACAGTTGCAAGTGGCTAGCATAATCCAAAGCCTGAAAGTCCAGTGGTCCAGGCATCACATGCGATAAGGAAGCCAAGCTTACGGATTTCCAAGTTGTTGCAACTGAGAATTGGCTAGCTTTCGGTGATGCGACTGGCTGTTGACACTTTCCTACACGTACACGGCTCAGCTGCGGTTGTGGTCGTTGCCAAGGACGGCCGCTCATCCACAGCAGAAAATGTCTGAACACAACTTCTGAAGCATGTAGCACCTGGCACAAATGCAACTGCTTGATACTGCTTGCTGAGTTTCGCTGCTCGGTAACAAGCCCAATACCTAATGATACCAGTAACATAGCTGCCGTAGTAGGTGCGACGGTGCGTCATGACCGGCCTATGAAGTGGACACCGCAGTTTGGGATCCGAAACACAGTACAATCTCTGCTCTGTGTGGCAGGAGCATGTGGAATGTTCCAATGCTATGGGCTCCAGCGATTTTGGCACAAGACTGCTTCCAGCAATCACGTCGCTACAACCACTGATACTAACAATGATGGTAGCAGCGGCAATGGTAAGGGCGTATTGAAGGCGGTCAATGCCAAAAAGTCATTGTACCAGTCGTCGGCGTCGTCAGTCGTCATCACAGCACAAGCTGCAGCAGAAAGCCAAACCCTGAACTCTCGAGTAACCACCATAGAAAGATAAATTCAATGTAACCGTAGTACTAACCTATCTCTACAGAAACCACAAAACCAAGCCGACCCTGAAGTAACATCAATGCTAACCTGACACTATGTATGGCAAAAACCGCCTACCCCTGCCCTGCAGTAACAACCATACTAGCGTAACCCTGAGGTCAAAATAGCTGAAACCTAATTTCAAAGTACCATGATGTAGATCCCTGGGTAATATACCCCTCCTCGAATCCGGAGTATAATCAGGATCCAAATCAGGGGTCCACAATGCAAAACCTTACAGAAGCCTCAGGTGTTACGAATTCTTTTAGAAAACTTGAAACAATTAAAACCCACACCCCAAGGGCCCTAAACGCCCTTATAGAAAGCCGCTAAGACTCTTCTAACAAATCCTACAGAAACTAAAAGTCTATAACAAAGCCCTATAGAACCCTTCTGAACAAGCCTATGAAATCCTCATAGCCAACCACTATAAAGCCGGTCTATGAACCCTGTAAAATCCTTTTGCCAACCGTTTCAAACCCTAGATAAACCTTGATAACACAGACAGCTAGCAGGGATACAATCAGATGATAAGACCCTATCCCTAATAGCCAGCCATATGCAATCCCACAAGACCTTTTCAACCCCATAGCAACCCTCAACCATCAGAAGCCCCGTAAAGTCCTTCAGGACACCGGCCATGTACGAAACCCTAAACCCTAAGATATGGGGGCGGTCTGGCACCAGCGTGAACTCGTGGAAAGTCACCGCAGCCTTGAAGTCCTCCAGAAAAAGAAATGCTAAGACAAGACTGATTTTATTAGGCTTTGGTATGGCTGTTCCGGTGCTTTTTGTTTATTGGGTCTTTAAAGGGGGTCTTACGGTTTTTTATAGGGTTATATAAGGTGTTATAGGGTTCCTACTGATAGAAGGGCCATATACGAGGCTCAAGGGTGCTATCGGGCAAGGCAGGGCAGGGCAGTGCAGGGCGGGTCCAAAAATTGTTGAATTTTGGAGCCTGATAGCTCCCTGAACCCCTGTATAGGACACGTTCATAGCTGTTATAGGATTCCTTCAAGGATACTATAAGGGCTAGCGCAAGGGGTCTGGAAGGGGTGTTAGAGTCTGGGGTTTCCGTTTTAGGCTTTTCGGCAATATGGGCTTTCAGGGTTTACAGTTTACAGGTCTCTCAAAGGCGCTCCATTGACAATAGGGGCAGTGCGGCGTGTAAGGGTTTGGGGGTAAATGTCTAATCAAGAACCTTGGCAGATAGTGTTGCTTGTTCTTCAGGCTTCTGTATCAGTGCACGTCCATTCATATCCCTCCCCACGTGCTCTGCAGGCCCCGGAGTTTGAGGGTATAAGGGGACTGCAATGAAAGGAATTTCAAACACAAAGCAAACGGCTGCGGCATCCTTCTGCCTACATGCTTTATCGGCTTCAAAGCACTGACTCTACAAGTAGGGTCCATGCTCAGAAATACGGCAGGGACAAAGCTTGCAGAACTCTCAACACTTGGTAACCTATTTACGCCTGCCAAGAAACCGCGAGGACAGATTCAGAAAATTACACCGACAAAGCCTTGGGAATGGTTCATGAGTGACGCAAGAATCAAATTTTCCGGCTCAGAACAAGGTATCTTTGACGATTTGCCCGTCCACGTGCCTGGTGCTTGAAGTGATCGCTGGTGGAGGACCTCACCACTGCATGCCGTGCAGGTTTATAGTTTAAGTGCTTTCACTAGGTGATCATGGCTTAGGACATCTGGATTTAGTGTAGCCCAAACCATGGGCAAACTGGTGCTGCTAAGGTCTTTGCAGCTCCTAAACCTCGAACGGCCTACTCCGAAACTCCAAAGGAATAGAGCAATCAACACCACAATATGCATGATTCTTAGTCAGGTACATATTACATGCTATGTTCTAAGGTTCAGAAATCTTTGAGAGGCCTTTCAATCTAACAAACCTGCCTGGACTCGGGAGATTGTACAGAGATTTTAAGCCAATGCCAGACACTGCTCTTCTCAGTGAAGTGGAAACGCAGTTCCTCTAATGGAACATCTAGCTTCCTTCAAACACCCATCCTCCAGTGAGCAGTTGAAAAGACCTTCATCCTGAGCCCAGAAACACCCGAAACTCTCCTCCGAACCCTGAGTCCTCAACCTCAAAGCACCAACCCCGAAACCCGCTCCCTTGTAGAATCCTGAGAGGAATCCGTTATAAGGAGCCCGTTTCGTAACGAAACCCTGTTTGAGTCGAGAGGCCAGTCCGCGTCCAGCTCCTGCTTCTCGGAATCAGTCACATCCGAGACAGTGTCGGCCTGGCTGCTGTACTGCAGGAGCCTTAATAATTAGAATAGGGTTTGGGGCCCCATTCTACTATAATTATATTTAGGAACCCCCCAAAATAGTATTGGCAATTCTCTAGGCCCCTATAGTAGGATGCCGCCAGGCTCGGAAGATGGAGCGAAAGAAGGAAGTCTAGGGTAAAGGATTGAGGGTACAGGTTGTGCCAGTTCGTGTTAATTCTGCGAAGGTTGGGGTTCACAAATTGGGATGTTCGCAATATGCAGCTGCCGAGGTAAGGTCGTGTTGCCTCATGAAGAGCCAGGACATGGTTGCATCAACACACAAGGGAGGTTAGTTTTTGCTATGTCAAAAACGGCAAAGCTGCAGGACAGCCAAGTTCCATGGGACAGGTTGGTTGCCTGCTACTGTCGGACTTTGCATTGATATGCAATTAGAATATTTTCTGGTTAAGCTAAACCAAGACGCCTCCCAATCCATGCATCAATGCAGGGCCTGACGCTCCAAAATGAGAGATTCCGAAAATAGGGGACCCCAATATAGCACCCTAACTAGTAGGATCCTTATTATAAGGACCCCCAAAATAAGGTACCCCTAATTGTCAGAAACTCCCAAATCCGAAATCCCAAAACTCCAAAACATGCGGCGCGAAAATCTACGCCTGCTCGAGAAGAGCGATCTCCTCCTTGGTGTAGGCCTGGCTCAGACATGTAGGATTTAGGCTTTACGATGGTTTACGGAATCTTAGGGTTTAGTAACTGGGTCCGGCAATCTTTGCCCCATTCAAAACTAAGCTCATTCTTGCAAAGAAAAGTATAGTCCGCAGGCAAATTTCGACACTCGACCAAGGTACCATTAGATTTTCAAGCTCTACGAAGCTCTACTATGCTGCTGGTATATGTTGCCACTGTCTTGAAGTCGAAGGTGTGGCCTGCAACCGCGTTTAGCAAAATCCAGGTACTAGAGACCCCCGAAGTAGGAAAACTGCCAGTAAAGAGTCAAGGATGTCGCGGGGCCACGGACGAAGTACTCATGGCATGACAGTCGCCCGGCACATGACGGCATACCGAGCACGCGACCATTCCCTTGTACTGGCCCTTATGGTCGACAGGGATGTAATGAAACCTGAGTAGGTCGTGGATGTGGCAAGACTGGGACAAACATTTATACTAAGTGGAAGGGCGGGCTGCTCCGGCTTGTGGCTATGGGCTGATAGCTGCAGCTGAGGGCATGTGCTCGGTAACTCCTGAGTTTGCGAATGGGATACCACTACTGGACAGTTACGGGACACGAGAAGCAACCCAGGCAGGTGTGGAAGGCTTCAGCATGCTTCAGCCTTGTCAACAAGCTATCTCATTTATCCATTGCTCGTTGGAGTCCGATTGCCTGGCCGTAAACATGGTGCTGATATGTGTCTTTCACATGAATGGCTCATCCATGCTCCCATCGATGCTTCGAAATCGTTCATTGTGTAATAGCTTGCATCTGATTCCGCATGTTTAACGAAAACGAAGTATGTGCGTTGCATCTTGCGGAGACAAGGAAGCCATTTGTGCGACAGAGCCTTCCGGCACTCTTCGCTGCATTGCAGGTAAAGGGTGTAAGCATTAGGTGTCCAGGGCGTGGAGTCGTATCGCACACGGACAGTATCAACATCAGCATACTAGCACAATAGCGCTGCTGTTGATGTCATCACTGCTCTTTCGATGTCGCGTGTCATGGGGTCTTCCATGGTCTTTCCTCCTGAGCTCGCTGCTGATCCGTACTGTTGATTTTCTCCTCGCCGAACTTGTCCCAAACACCAATCTTCAGAAACCTGCACCTGCAGCGCACAAACCCCTCTCCTGACTTCTTAACTCCGTGGATGCTTGAGGTCCCTCACTCGCCACTTTCCCCCTGTCAACTCGAGTTTGCAGAAAGCAGGCCAGAGCGACGGCAAGTCGTACATCAAAATGTCAAAATTGATCTGAATCAATTCATCCTTGGGCCGCAGCTTTCAGGCTCTGAACTTGGCGACTTGCGGCTTCGAGGCTTTCAGGCAAGAGGGCTTACAGAGAACGCATCTCGGGATACAGCAGACAGGGGAAGGGAAAGACGATACTAATTCGTGCGGCTTCAAGCACGGGCACAAGCTGCAACCGAGCATCGTTGTTTTGGTCCATGACGATATTCGTCTGGTAGTTTGTCCTGGTGGGCTGACGGCAAGAAACACCGACTGCAGCCGCCCATCACACAGAGACCGAAAGATAATGTTAAGGGGTAAGGCGTACTCTGCATCAGGCTACAAGGTGTAAATACCGTGTCATAGATTCTGAGGGCGATCCACCACACACCACAGACTCAAGAGTGGCCAAGGAAATTGACGGTTGTTCTGAGAAGTACGACATGCCATAGAACTGGCCGCGCCTAATGAAGGCACCGAGCTCTGCTATGAGCAGAAGCAGGAGCACGGCATAAGCCACCTGGATCACGTAGGACTAGGTTGCGACTTTTCCGGCGGAGGTGACGTGAAAGCTCCTATAAGGACCACGAGGCTTTCTTCTCTCAGATTGAGCAGAGGAGTTGATCGTGGGTGCTTGGACAAAGGACTCATTCAAAAGCACACGATGCCTGAGACTTGACTGCTCTAGGCACCACAACATGCGACAACGACACTGGGACCTCCCGCACAACATTCAATGTCTCACGGCGCCCCGACGAAGAAGCAAGACCCCCTTTCACAAAAAATCTCACAGGCCCCCGGGCTGCCGTGAAGATGCCCCCGGTGAAGGTACCTTTTGTCAGATCCTGCCAGATTGGCGGCTTCTTGGGCCTTGGCTTCGGGGGGTTGGGGAACCTTGGAAGCTTCCGTTCTGTTGAGTCACTTTCCGCCGTAGGCAAAAGCCGCAGTGGCGGTGGATAGCTCTTCGACTTAAACCTACGTAACCAAGCGAAATTCAAGAAGACGGGGAAGGCTTCAATGCACCTCGTAGGATCAGCAATCAGAAGAATTGTGCCGGGTCTGACTGAATAAAGCTTGTCTGTATCTCTGTCTCTGTCTCGCTGTCCCTCTGTCTATGTGCGTGGGGGGATAGATAGATAATTATATAGATAAACAGATAGATCTTCATTCACGCTGAGAGTTAGAGAGGGTAGGGACAGAGATACGACATGTATACGTCATACAGCGTGCTGCGGTACAGAAAGCATATAATCACTCGCGTGTGTGAGAGCGACACCAGAGAGACAGAGAGGGACAGGGAGAGAGAGAGAGAGAGAGTCAGAGTCTGCGCATGTGTATGAACACTGCGCAGGGGCCATCATCATCACCACCACGACAATCATCACCGGCATATCGAAAGCCTGATACCCAAGGATTCCTTGCACAGCCGGCACTGTTTTCATGCCGGGCCTCGGAAAGCAGACGCAAAATCTCAAGATCCCCTGCTTCAGTTGCGCACATGAGCGGGGTTTTGTCAAACCTGCCCGACAACTCCTTGTTGGCCCGAGCTTCCAGCAGCAAGGATACAATCTTGGCGTGGCCCTTGTCGCATGCACGGATTAACGGTGTGTCACCACGCCCGTCGGGGAAATCCTTCTCAGCACCGGCTTCCAAAAGCAAGCGAGCGATATCGATGTGGCCTGCAGCAGATGCACGGCCAAGAGCAGAGTCACGTGTCGAGTACTTGCCCACACAATCCTTCGCAGCGCCGGCTTCCAAAAGAAGGCGAACAATATCAGTGTGGCCTTTTTCAGATGCACACATTAGCGGCGTGTCCTGGTCTGTGTCAACCACATCGGTCTTGGCACGGGCTCCCAACAGCAAGCGCAGCACTTCAACACGGCCATTGACAGAAGCACAGCCCAAAGCTGCGTGGAAGCTGCCTACCACTTCCACATTGGCCTGAGCTTCCAAGAGCAAACGAACAATCTCGGCATTGTCACCGTCAATGCATGCCCGAATCAGAGCTGTGTCACCACCCTTAGCACGGAATTCCTTGTTCGCACCAACTTCCAGCAGCAAGCGCACGATCTCGGTGTGGCCTCTTAAGGCTGCGCGCTGCAAAGCACTGTCACAAGCCGGGTATCGTCCAACCGCCTCCTTGTCAGCTTTGGACTCCAGCAAGAGCCGCACAACCTCAACCTGACCCTTTTCAGATGCAATAATTAAGGGCGTGTCTCCCCTCCGTCGACGGGCAGCTGCTTCTATGTCGGCACCAGCTGCTAGCAGCATGTGAACGATCTCAACATGACCGCAACCTGCAGCAACAGCGAGGGCTGTATCACCTCGCTGGTCCATCAACTCTATGTCAACCCGAGCTTGCAGGAGAAGCTCGAGAACCCTGACGTTACCTTCCTTGGCATGGGCCACAAGCTCGCGTGCGATCTCTGATGGTCCAAAGCCCCCTGCTTGCCTTACATCCGAAAGACTACGCAGCATCAGTTGCACTTCGCTGTGGCTGTCTCGCAGCTCGGTCGCATCCTGCAAGACCTGACCATCATGCAAGATCTGCTGAAGACAGACGGGGAAGCCGTGCGTGGTCCGCAGATGGACCTTCAATTCCCGAACATTACCTTACTCGTCCAGTATCCCAGCGGAACTAAAAGTTAACCTGCGGGATTATATGCTCTAAACCCCATACCCTGAACCCTGCCTACATCCTCGCAAAGGCTGAAGGCCACCTATTCTACTACTAAGACTAAGATACTGAACTCCTCCAGGCTCACAGATGCGAGCTCTTCTCCGGACAGGCTCCAAACGCGCAGTGCCATGGGAGAAGGGATGGTGTTGCTATAGCATATCACAGTATAGTACGTACCAGGTTTCTATAGTCTATGATAGTATAGTTTTGAATGTTCTGTATATTACAGTATATTATCGCAAAATATCGTATTTGATCGTACATTATAGTGTGTCATACTTTGCTGTTGTATGGGCCATTACGGCAGTACGATTTTTTAAGATTCGTACCAGACTCAATAGTCGGCCGTTTCTGCATATTGCCCCAGCCATGACATCTGGGGCCATGGACTCCGGAGATGTGTGGAAAGGCGCTGGCTCGCTTGTCCCCATACTGGAACAACGCAACCATTTATATTTACACACATACTATGCAGAATATACCGAACATCGTACCCTTGCAAGAATCGTAGTTGCAGCTGTTTCCGAGGGTTTACAGTATTGCAACCAAAATCGCCCCCTAGGCATGGACATGTCGGTGTTGTCGGTCATGACGCTTCTGGTTCTTACGAAACATGGCAATGTACTTGAACTGGCGCATGTGTTGCCAGGACGTTGGTGCTAGATGCTCCTATGCTGTATGCTAGATACGCGGGCAACAGAATTCCGTGCGGGTTGCGTTTCTAGCCAGCCGTTTAGTTTCTGTTGGAGTAAACCTCGAACCCGTGAGTTCAGGTGCCTGCGCGCCAGATCTTTGAGGTCGTAAAGAAGAAAAAGCCGAAAGTCTGCAACCCGCAGTCTGCCGGACTCCGACTCGCCTGTAGTAAACAACCGAATCTGTGGTTCGGGCGGCTATCGGTGTGGATGACACTCGATGCTACAACTACAAGTTGCACTGCAACTGTAAGTTGCTCAAACAGTAGCAGTGCGTCAGCCGCAGTCGCAGTAATAGCAGCAGTAGAAGTTAAAAGTAGAAGTGACGGTGGTAACAGCAGCAGGAGTAGCAATCAACGGAAGTAAGGGCAGAGTATAGCTAATGTCATTGCTGTTGTCTGCACTACTTGAAATGTCGCGCTGTCTTCACTCTCGCCCCATCGAACTCCGGAGCCCTTCATCAGCAGTCCCGCGACACCACTCGAAACTGGTCCAGATTCACCAGCGCGCCTGGCAGGAAAACGGAGCTTAAGACTTTCAGTATTTATGCAAGGGTCTTTGTAAAGTTCGGAGTTTAAAGCTCGAGGTATAGGCTTGGGGTTGTGTTGCATGTCTCTGGGAGGTGCAACTCTACTTCCAACTGCAGCGGTGCACCCTTTCTGGATATGTGTTGGTTGGGGTCATCAACGCCTTGGCTTCTACATGATTATGTCGGTGGCCTACCAACGACACTCAGTCTATGTTTCACGGCTCTCGTATGGCAAAGGAGCAATCCGCATTTGTGAAGCTGTCACGTCGGTTGCGCATACGCAGGTATGTCTGTCTGTCGGTCTGTCTGTCTGTCTGTCCGTCTGTCTCTGTCTGTCTGTCTGGCTGGCTGGCTGGCTGGCTGGCTGGCTGTTTGTCTGTCTGTCTGTCTGTCTGTCTGTCCGCATGTGTGCATGTGCATACGATTATGCAGAAGTGTATATGTGCATGCAACATCTGTGCCTGTATGCATACATACATACATACCTACATACCTACATGCATACATACATATATACCTACATACATACATACATACATACATACATACAGACAGACAGACAGACAGACAGACACACAGACATACGACATTACATACATACATACATACATACATATATATATATATATATATGTACGAACACATGTGTGTATCGCGTGTGTGTTTACAGAAACAGCTATCCGAGAAGGAGCCCCGCTGTAGACAGCACCCATAATCCCGAAGCATGTCGTCCGGCCAATCTGGCGATTCTGGCTCCAAGATCAAACAGTCGGGATGACGTGAAAGGGAGCTGGACCTGGCTTTGGACAGAAAAAAATTCAACAAGAATAGTAGTACTAGTAACAATAATAATAACAATAATAAGAAGAAACAATGAAGCCTATACGACGCACTGCCGGCTTCACTGTATCTTTTGGAGCATGAGCATGCTTCGGTTTTGTCCCTCCGCATGTCGTCGCATCCTGCTAAGCTACACTTTCAATCCAAGACCTGGCCACTTGACTGACCGGAACCATCTACCACATTGGCAGCTTGGCATCCTACCAAATCAAATCCACACCTCGGGGATCTATCCCAAGGAACAGCTCCCTCGGCACAGGAGGCTGCCGGAACAGCAGCCGCTTGGACCACAAAGTTTTCCACGCCGCCACGTTTATCGAGGCAAGCCACACAAATAGCTGACTCTAATGTACTCTTCAACCGAGAAGGGATCGGCAGGATGCGCGAACGCGCTTTTCACTCCCGTCTTGCTCACCCCATATCATAGGGGCCTTAGTAGTTAGGGGCCCATTATACTATTTTTATAACAAGGAACCTCCAAAATAGTATAGGTAATCATATAGGGCCCTATATTACAAAGGAAAACCACCCCCCTGAATCTAAGCGCGGCAGACTGGCGACATGGTGGCGCTCCAGCAGAGGCGGCCTGAAATCGCTTAAAAAAGGGGCCTTAATAAATAGAATTGGCTTCCTTTAAAGAGGTCTATTAGGGTTACTATAAGGGCTATTACAAGGATTTGGTATAGGGGCCTTAATAATCAGAATAGGGTTTTGGGGCCCATAAAATCATACATACAATAAGGTACCCCCAAAATAGTATTGGAAATTATTGAGGCCCCTATAGTATCGTCAGGGTTGAAGAGAACCCACTTTGGGTTTGAGGATGCTTTTTTGCGGGCCCTTTTCCTCCCTGCTACAGTCAGAAGGGTTTAGGCTTTAGGGGCTTCGTAGAACGACAACCCTCTACAGTCCAGAGCCTTGACACCTACAACCTGAATGCCGCGTACTCAGGGAAGGTGAAGCACTCTTAGGTAGCAAGCCCCAAACGACAAACCAGGGAGAAGTGGGCTGCAAAATTACGATACTACGGCAATCGCAGCTGACACTTGACCGCCCTACAATCACCCTCAGACCTTCCAAAGGTCCTCGGGGGCCTCAAAAAGGTAAGATGAAGGTAGGTCGGATTCAGGATCGATTGCATTATGCGTATTTATATATATATATATACACACATACATATACTTATATATACATATTATATATATACATGTATACATATATATATATACATAGAAATACATATGAGGCCAGGCCTGGCGGCCTCTGGCGCCCTAGGCCTCTCCGACCACCTCACACATCCCCCAACTGCGAGCCAAAGCTGCGGTTGAGGGCTTCCCATCTATCTATCTGTCTGTCCATCTGTCTAGCTGTCTACAAGCATACAAACACATTCCACATGGTGTGTGTGTATACATATACACACTTGTTGAACTATGTCAATGTACTTAGTAACTTTTACTTTGTATTTAGATGCAGTTCTATCTATGTAGTTGTATGCGTAGTTCATGTAAACGTATCAAAATTTATACTTAGGTAGATCTTTATAGTTGTATCTTGATCTATATGTGTGTTGTTTTTGCTGGTGTACGAACGTGTTTTCAGCTCAGCATCTCAGCAGGGCGTTTCAAAAGCCAAGAACCAGACGTCATGCGCGATGCACCAGCAGAGACTCAGGCTATGGTGGAAAGTCTGAACTAACGGGGGTTCCCAAAGCGGCTGGAACAGAGCAGCCGGTGGGATCCATGCTTGGACCGCTGCTTTCAAAACCCAAACCCAACCAAGTTCCGAACGACAGCCGAACACGATGGCTGCTGGTATCTCCCCCTGGAACAATCGACCCTGCGTTGCCCACACCCGCCTTTTTGCAGACGACCTCTCTGTGAAGGTACGACGCTAAGATTAAACTATCTTCCGCCCAGGACAGGACATGACAAAGGCGGATCAAAACAGAGGGGTCTGCATAAAGGCAGCACCTGGGAAATGAGTCGGTCTCACAGACTACTCAGATTCAGACCCCTAAACCCTAAACCCTAAACTCAGACCCCCGGATTCTCAAAATGAGGCGAGGCCATTTACCCGCCCGTAGACTCAGAGGAGTGCCTCTGGAGGCAGCCGGCTTGGAGTTAGAATAGTTGTGGGGGCTATGAGGGAGTATATACTCCTAATTACTTGTTCTTCAGACCCTTATATTGAGATTCATCCACCCCTTCATGCCCTACCTGAGAGGCCAACGATGACCTGCCTTTCCAGCGCTGGGCGGCTTCCAGGACACTCCATCATGTGTTGAACAACCGCTCAACGCCCAGTTGAGCGAATAGCTACGCAAGATGGAGCTACTAATTTGCCAGGGAACATTGGCTGTTGACCCGTGTTGGGTCAGCCGCATGTTTCGCAGCGAAAACTGGAGCTCCCTCATCAGGTGACAGCCGGACGACGCCTCGTCGAAACGTTTCATTCAACCGAGGTACGGGGCTGTCGGACATCCCAAACCTTATCCCGCTCGGTGCATGAGGCCTTGGGAGCCTGAAGGTCTCTCAACGGGCTACACCTTCCGAACGAGGTCATAAAGCGGAAATGCACGTGTTGGGGCAGCAAAATCGCACATTTTATGATGCCTGAGTATCTCTCCTTGGCCACCTCTCAACTCGGACAGTGCCGAATCCGCGAAAGCTTGAATTTCCGGCTGCCAAGCCCCAGATCCTGTTGTGGGTCAATATATCGCTGCCACAACCGAACGACATAGTAATTTATATGTGCGACCGTCGATTGTGATATGACGTACAGGCACAGACTCGCGTTCTCAACCGGGACCTCGTGGACCTCGCGGCAAGCACCAGCAATGAATCAATGCCCCGTCCTCGCAGGCGCTGTGCGGAGCCAAGAAGCCACATTCACAAAGCCCGAAGGATCTCTGTTACAGGACCCGTTTGAGGCGCTTAAGTTTGGGGAACAACCTCAAACCTCTCTAACTTCAGTCTGGATGCAATATACGCGAGCTTCCTGGATAAGAACTGTAGCTGGCTATGCTGGTCGCCACACCACTTCGCACACTTTGAACTCGCAACGTCCCTTTCTTATTCCATCTTCGCTGTCTCCCGTCCATCTCTGGTCGTCGAAGGACGCAGTGCCCCGCAGCATCTGCCTTCAGCCATTCCGGGTCCAGGCTTCAAGAAAAAGCAGCAGCAAAATGAAGACTAAGCACCATGACCAGCGCGACCACCACCACAACCACCACAAGACCAAAGATTCAAGCTACAGCTGCCGGAGCAATAGCAACAGCAGTGGTAGTACATACCTGTAGCTCTAGAACGACATTGGGAGCAAGATACACCGGTAACATATGGAGAAGTAGCCGTCGAGGCCGTTGTAGTCGTCGTGAAGGTGGCTGCTAGTAGTAGTAGTAGTAGTAACAGTGGTAGCAGCAGCAGTAGTAGTCGTCGACGTCGTCGTAGTCGTAGTCGTGGTGGTACTCGGGAGGTAGCAGTAGTAGAAATAGCGGAAGTAGTGGTAGTGGTAGTGGCAGTGGCAGTGGCAGTGGCAGTGGCGGTGGCAGTGGCAGTGGCGGTGGTAGTGGCAGTGGCCGTGGTAGTGGCAGTGGTAGGAGTAGGAGTGGTGTAGGAACAGGAGTAGGAAGGAGCAGCAGCAGTAGCAGTAGCAGTAGCAGTAGTCGCAGTGGCAGTGGCAGTGGTAGTGGTGTGACCCAGCCTGGCCTGCATGAACCCGAATGAACCTTGGAGCCTGCATCTCAAAAACCTCTACCAAAACACCCTACAGCCCGAATCCAGACTGCTCCTTCCGGGCCCCTTGCTGCACCACCGCGTTGCCCTGCGAGGCACCGCTCATCGACCGGCTGGGCGCCTGAATCCATGGTCCGGGCAACTCGAACTTCAGGGTCTAGCATTGAGCTCATCTCTGCAAGAATTCAGCACTCATCGTAGTTTCGGGCATGCAGGCATGGCATTGCGTCCATCTTGAGTTCTTCCATCGCATTTCGGGCGTGTGTTTGGTGGAGGTCGCATCGACAGAGATGCGGATCTTTCCGGGAAAAGTTCATGCCCCCTGCTCTGCAAGGCCTTTCAAGAGCGGGTCCCGCAAATGGTGTAGCCGTGTCATGACAACAAACAACAATGCAAGATGACATCCTCAGCGCATGGATCCTCAAGCAGACCCCGGTGCCCTTTCAACTACGGAAGCTGGAATCCTCTAGTTTCGCTGGGTTAAGGCTCAAGGCGCAGGGTTTCGCATGTAGGATCTACGACAAAGGTATGTTGGCGATTTCTCTGGGGTTTGGGCTGTTGCATCATTTGGAAGAATGGACGTAGTCATAGCAACACCTTTACCGAGTCATCGAGAGCAGCCCTTATCTTTTGCGATCAAAGTACGACGGCGACAGTGATCATGGTAAGCATTGCGGATTAACTGCTTCAAGTCTTCATAACAACAAGATACATCACGGCTTCAGCTAGTACCTTCTGCACGGCAAAGCCCTATCATGCCTGGGCCAAACTTCTCTGAGGTTGCTCTCCCAGGATCTGGCTCATAACCTAGGAAGATCTTAGCGACGGAGGCTTCAATGGATAGCAGCAGTCGTTGTGTTTAGTTGCGGAGAAGGAGTAGTAGTAAAAGAGGAGTAGTAGTAGTAGTAGTAGTAGCAGCAGTAGTATTAGTAGTAGTAGTGGTAGTAGTAGTAGTAGTAGTAGTGGTAGTAGTGGTGTAGTGGTGTAGTGGTGTAGTGTAGTACTGTAGCAGTACAGCACTACCACTACGATAATGCGACGACGACCACCAACAACAAAGCCGCCAATAAGGCCACTTCTACGACGCGCATGTCTGTTGTCTGTATCATTCTTCACTGTAGATCCCAGACAGCTGATTTCGCAGCCAGGGCTGCGGCTCTCTGCGATTCGCTCTCGCGAGAGCCTTGGCAAAGACATCTTCTCAAGTTAAACCCATGTAACAGAATGCAGACGACGTCTGGCGATTGGGTGCAGGCTGAGTGTGCAGGGTGCGGGAAAGCTCAGGGCATAGGCAAAGCTCCAATGCCCCATCCCTACGTAGTCGGGGTCCTGGCCAGAAGCCGGATCCAGGTGCCTCCACGCAATTGGAGGGGTTTAAGGGCTAAAGCTGAAGGACGGCGAGCAGTATGACCTGTGATGCTCAAGAAGTTGGGTGAGTAGGGTTGGAGCTTTCAGGAGTGGCGCCTCTGGCAAGTTCGAGAGTTGAATGCTGCGGGTTTCGAATCCAGTCCCTGGGTCCAGCCCTGCACACCTTCCCGAAAGAATTTGAAGCCATCCCAAACAAACGCCCTACTTGTCAGAAAAGCCATCAACCCCAAATTTGCACCCCCAATCCAACCACCCAAAAAAACACATCAAACAAGGCAGAAAGGGCCATAAATTCCCGTGCGCCTCACCCCTGGCCCCGGTGAGTCCTCAAGTGCACGCCCAAGCCAGCCGAAAAATGGTTGAGATTCAGGGCAGAATGTAAAAACTCTGTATGCGTGTGTGTGTGTGCATATACATATTTATATACATATATATATATATGTATGCATATGCATATGCATGGGTGCATGCATCTGTGCATGTCTGTGTGTATGCACGTATGTATGTATCTCTTCGCAAGGCTCCAACCATCCAAACCCCAAACTGCCCTCGTCATTGGTTTCAGCGCTACAAACTTATGCTGGTGCAAGGGCAAAGCCAGGGCAGCGGAGACCTCGTGCGAATCGTTCTCAGGGTCATCGAATTTTCATAAAGGTTGCTACCATTATGAGCACCATCACCGTGAACGCGAGATGACAGAGCCTGAGCTTAGACTGAAACCGCGGACGGTAAGAAAAGGACTGAGGAGCTTCAGGTTGCCGGAGCCAATGGCCGAGGCCGATTAAGACTTCATCAGCCTCTTGGCTAAGCCACCGCACACTGCACCACCGAAGCATAAAATCAAAGCACTCTACGCTTCTCTAGCCGATGAGTGATGCCCTCTGCAGCCCAGCTTCAAGCAGCGAGGGCGACAGCACCTCATTGGACCAGCTTCGGGACGGAGGCACGAGCTGAAAGCAGCAAAGCAGGTTGCAGAGCTCTAAGTGTAGCAAGTTTCTTGACTAGGATGAAGATAGGATGTTTTTGGTGTGACGTCAAGCCCCGTAGAAATCTGAGGAAGCAGGGGCTACCGCCATCGCGCATGCTGCATGTCTGTATAAGCGGTCCGAAAGCCTTGCTGAGACTCTCGGTGCACCATGCCTAGCCTAATGTTCTTCGGGTGAAGCACCATGCATGATTGTAATCTGTCACTGCTCCCCAGCACGAGGGGACAACCAAGAACTGCACAGAGTCAACCGTCAGTGCGCCTCGGCCTCTTGCATTATGCACTACACGACCGTTGGGTGCGAAGTCACGTGCGTGCAATGAGCAAGAATCCAGTCTGCAACCTCGATCCAGCAAACCTTCTTCATCCTGAAGTCCTACCCAACTCCGAATTACCAGGTCTTTCGCGGCTCAGGCACTCTCGCATGCACCACGGTTGCTATGTGTCCATCGCCACTCGCCCCCTGACGGATCAGGCCGAAGTAAATATGCCGCGAAGCGGGCTTTCGAAAGGGCTCAAAGCTAAAAAAGCCAGGACCTCCCAGTCTAGGATACGACTCACCCGACACGGAGTAGAATCTGCGGTCGCGGCAGCTCGAACGGATGCCGAGACCGTGGAGATAGCTGCAACAAGCTTGAACTTGTTTCATGCTTTGCTTGAAAATACAGTCCCTGCATGTGTAGTTCAGATGTCGGGCCGATCGAATTCCGGGCGTGCAAAAGTCCTTTCACTGGGTCGCAGGCTGAAGGCAAGCGTGAGGAGGATGAGGGCCATGAGGGTGGGGCCTCCCAAACCCCCACTACGCAGCCGTCAGGGTCTGAGGAACCGTAGTCCAGTGCTTGGTCAGCTTATGGCTTCGACTCATGCAGGAGCGTGCGGTAAAAGTGCAGGACATTCCTGGTGCAAATATGAACGTCACGCAACGCCGAGGCTTTCAAACCAGTGAGGAGGTCACAGACCGTAACCCGGTGTCTTGGCTTGGTTAACCTTATAACCCTACTCCCGAAACCCTATATGCTGAACTCTAGTTAGACCTGAGTTAGACTTTGCAGCATAATTTTGTCGGAGTTCCGTGCTTCTACGGGAGCTTGCACCCACGTGAGGCGTGCCGCCCTCGCATTATTGCGGCGATCGCAAGTGGGACTGCGACTTTTTGGCTGCTTGTGTGTATGGTCGACTTTGGGGGCGCTGCCGTCTTGCCCCAACTTGTTGGCTGGCTTGGGCTGAGCAGTTTTGCAGCGTCGGGGCTGCTTTTTGCGCGAGGCTGACAGCCCCCCTTGGCGCATCAACATGGACTCCGCTTTGATTTATTGCCCGGCACCTATTTGGCGGCACCATGTGTCCTAGCTGCACTCCTTCGTCAAAAACCAGGTCTGGTCTTGCCAAGTGCGAAGCTGCAGGTCTTCGCTTGCCCAATGGAGGCAATTGGATTGTTGGAGGCAATTGGATTGGACAGAACTTCTGAGGGTGAGGCAGTCACATGCCAGAGAGAGTCCACACATGCGCCGTTTTGACGAGGCTTCAGCAGAGCGTTTACAGTACTTGTAGTGAAGCTCTAACTATCCAGCCAAACGGATCTTTGTTGTATGCCTCTGCATGCCTGATCCGAACTGGATGACGGGTGTGGCCGAACGAATGCCCGGAAAAGAACCCGAAGCCTTGAAGCTTCCGTGGCCCCAAACTGCAACGCTAAGGCGCCCGAAAATATCCTCACCCAAAGAAAGATCCATGGCTCTGGCGGCTGCATATGCTTCACCTTACTGCCTCATGCAGCTCGTCTACACAAAACCTAGAGCTTGAATGAGCATGCAGGCGGAAATTCAACCACCAAACTCCAGCATCTTGAAGCCCCCCCCCATTGCGGACGCCTCCCCAGAGGGAGGACGTACAGGATCTAGGCCAACGAGCCTCTCAGAGACGCGTGTGATCTGGAGATCGGGGTCTCGGACTGCTCTTAGTGCCTTGCAGCTTGAAACCTGAAGCTGAAAACTTACTCTGCGTAAAGACTTCGAAGGTTGGATACGGCACGAAGTCTCGGCATATCACCTCGTGCGCTGCCGGTCTAGGACATGAATGTCTTAATTGCGAATGCACGCTCCTATGGCTATCGGGATCCCGAGTTTTTATGTCTCGCCTTCGGGCTTCTGGATCTGCCTATAGTTCCTTCCTTCTTTAGTATCACCTGTTTGTATGATTAGGATATATTAGGATCCATTTAAGTCCCTAAGCCCTCTGCAGGCTCCAGGCCTCGGCACGTGGCCCAGTCGGTCCGGCCATGCGTCACTATGCCTCAGATCAATCGGTACAAAGACGCTTCGCAAAGTGTCATAGTATATAAACCAAGCAAGCCTCGTGGTACAGATGGTCTAGTTGCATATTTGTAGATGTCGGAATGTATTCTGAAACATATACACACACACATGTACACACATACGCATACGCGACAGAAAGGTTCTGCAACAAGGAGTTGCCCTGGACTGCTCCCAACAAGCCCGATTCAGCTCGGGACCGCTGGGAGGGCAACACCTTCAGGGGCACAAGTAAATTTGTGTGGGCACTGCTCCTGGGAATGTGTGATTTCTGGCTCCAACAGCGCCTGCTCTCTCGAAGAAAGGCGGCTAGGCGAGGATGGCATACCTGGACTTCTGCAAGGCGAATCCGCAGTCAGAAGTTGATGCTGAGCCCGTGCGCCCTGCTCATGCTTTCAGCCTGACGGTTTTAGATCTGCTAGACTTCCATGACATAAACGGACATGAGTTATGCAGTCGCTGGTAAGGATTATGGAGTGGCTTTCGTTCCCATACACTGGGAGGCTCATCTGGAGGCCAGTGGCCCAAAGACTTTGTACGACTGCTTGGGCCTGCTCCCTTCCTTCATCTATCTCGCTCGCCGAGTCAGACAACCGTGATAATGTACCATGGACTCTCTTTGATTCTGTGCCAACTACGCCAAAGAAAGCTTTCGGACTGGGTCCCTGGCTACCGGATAGGAACCGGTCTGGATGCCTCAGGCATCTTTCGGGTCGGGGCTGTGGGACAAGGCATTTCTTGCGGTTTCAAGGGACCCCAAACCCAGGGCTTCAAGGCCCTCGAGTGACCGGACCGATCCTTCCCGCGCTGGAGAGCTTTTCTAGTGCTGTCTTGCTGGCAACGCGAGAAGAGCAATACGTCCATGTCACAACCTGCATCAAGTACGTTCATGCGCCGGAACGCAGGTACGTAGGCAGGCAGGCGGGCAGGCAGGCAGGCATGGTGCACACATGTATCTGTGCCTGCATTTGGATATGTCGGTTCTGCTTTTGTAGATGTAGATGTACATGCCCTGTGTGAGCATAAGCATATGTGTATGTTTCTGCATATGCATGTATAGGTACGCGTATTGTATACGTATGTACGCATGCACGTATGTGTGTGTGTATGTATTTTGCCGATCGTTTAGGGTTAGAGAGGGTCACCTCTTAGAATCTCTCTCCCTCTCTCTCTCTCTCTCTCTCCCTCTATCTCTCTATCTCTCCATCTCTCCATCTCTGTATCTCTTTACCTCTCTATCTCTATATATCTATCGCTCTATCACTCTATCTCTCTACCTACGCCAGTAACCATGTAGATATACACATATATTATATGTGCATTTGTACATATAGATATAAGAATCGACTATATGTGCATGTACATACATGTACCTGTCAACATTTGATACAGGCAGTTACAGGGTGGGGCGGGCAGTACTACCCAAGGTAATGGCATCAAAATTGATTGGGGTTGGTATATATTTAGACACATACGTATATAGATATGCAGGTATATAGATATAGAGAGAGATGTATATGTGTCTCTGTGCGTGTGTCTTCATAAATATATATATATATATATATATATATATATGTATGTTTTTTCATGTTGGTATTTCTATTTATGTATGTATACGTATACAACTGCGTGTGTGTATATATATATATATACACGGATATATGTATATGCAGTTATACAGTCTCAGATAGATAGGTCGATAGATAGGTAGGTAGATAGATAGATCGATGGAAGCATGCATGGATGGATGGATGGATGGATGGATGGACGGACTGATGGATGCATGCATGCATGCATGCATGCATGGATGGATGGATGGATGGATGGATGGATAGATTGACAGATATATAGGTATATAGCTACACATACGGGTACAGATATAGCTGCAGAATCGGATATAGATATGGATATGGGATGTAAGTATACATCTGGATACAGATGAGGACGTGGTACAAATACAGCCAAGTTCATTTCATAGGGACATAGGTTTAGATTGGAATAAATTGTTAACTTATGTGGCCACAGACCAGAACAGCAGCTCGCCAATAGTTGCTCATGAACTCTTAAGCAGGGAGGTTCAATATGGGAACCTTGAAAATTAGAACAGGGCTTTGGGCTGGGGCCTCTCGGGTTCAGGGCTTGGGGTCTGTCAAAGCGTAATTACAACAATGAAACCTAAGGCCTTAGGAAGAGTCTTGGTAATGATTCAAGCCTCTATATTGGCGGTTCGAGCTTCCGTCCAGTGCACCTCAAAGAGCCTTTTGCATTGCAGAGTTTAAACTCCCTCAACCACGAAAGTTGAGCCCTTTCAAAACATATGTATATTACATGCACATATCTATATATACACAAACATAACTGAGTGAATATATACATACAGTTACATGCATGTACATTTTTTCTCACAGCCCCTCAGAAGTGACGACCACCCCAAGCCCCGACCCGATACCGCGAAAGAAGTGCCGCAAAGAAGCGAGGGTATTGGCGAAGCTGGCACACTGGATGCCTTCGACCAATTGGTTTAGGGTTTAGGGGTTTAGGGTCTAGGGCTTTCAGTTTCCTTGCCTAGCGACTTAGCATCATCTGTTCTCTCATGTTCTCTCATGCCAAACATAGATTCTACAGTTGGTTGAGTATGTCTAACTCATGCGCAGAATCTTCTGTGGACACTACAGCACCAGGATTCTGGATCAGCGTGTGGTATGGCTTCAGAACTCAGTCTTTGCTTCGCTCTCTCTCTCTCTCTCTCTTCAATAAGATACGCCGAACCAATCCGAAACCGAAACCTTCCGGGCTTTGCACTTTGGGGTTTAGGAAGTTAGAGCTTCAAGTTTAGGGTAAAATTAAGAAACCAAAACTACCTAGGCATGATCATTCGAATCAGCAGCTGGAAATTCTGCTGCCGTCACGTGCACCGGAGGGTCGAGGTTCCTCGCTTCAACAAATGTGCCCTACAGCAGGACTTGCGAAGAAGTGCTGGGTCTTAAGTGCTGCAACATCGTGCCTGGACTCCCGTCCCCCAAAGGAACTGGGCTAACACTTCCCCCCACCACACCTGGCTTCGCGCGAGCATGGGATCACCCACACTCGAGTCCTGGTCCGAAACCGATCATGGGCTTGCTGCATTGCTGGATTTTCCAACTGGAGCCACTACTAAACCCAAAACCCCGAACGAAGCCTGACTGAACCCTGAGCACAGGATCCCAAATCCTAACCTCAAAGCCTCTCAGTCCTGAAGCTACTGATCACCCCTTCAGCCAACCCAACTCAGGCTTCCCCGGATCCTCGCCCCAGTCGTAGCTTCGCGGCCGTGGCGGTGCACCCAGCGACGCGAAGCCCAGGTCTGCTTCGGGGGTGATTTGTGGATTGGAGGTCTGGGTTACTTTATGGTTTGGGGGGGCTTCTTTTATGGTTCAGGACGTGTGGTGTACGGCTTAACTACGCTGCTTCCTTTCCGGCTCAGGGTGCATATGTCACATATGTCCTATGTAGAGTGCTTAGTTGATGGCTCAGGGTGGTTGGTTTGCAGTTTTCGGTGTGTTCGGTCTAGGCTTTCGGGCTCGCAGGATATAGTTTCAAGACGAATTAATTTTCGGCTGAGGGTCTCTTGTTTATTTTTGAAGGCTTTTGGAGTGTGGGGTGTCAGCCAGCTGCATGTAAATACAGCGTGGTCGCAATATGTGGATCTTGTTATTGCACAGGACATGGCTTTGGATGTGGGGGCTGTGTTCACTTCAGACTCCTGCATCGATTCCTTGAGGCTCTGAGCATTATGCAGACCTGGACTCTGCAAAAAACTCTCGGCCCGAAGCCTGGAATAGCAATGGGAGAAGGCTGCACGGACGCTTGAGGGAACTCCATTCCTGGACTTAGGCTTGAGGATTCGTGGTCCAGTGCCTAGAAAATTGGGCTTTAACGGGGGTCCAAGGTTCAGGAGCTCAGCTTCAAGGTTCACCTCGAACCCCAAAAGAACAAGTCGTCATGAATTCTGGTCGCCTCGGCCGTGCGACCCCGTATCGCTCGAGGCCTGGCAGACTTAGAGAACAAGACGAGCAAGATCAATAACAATACAATAATGCCATGCCGACGACGACAAACGACGAGCACGACGACAACTGCGACTGCTTCTCAGTAGCTGCGCTACTACTGCGACACCGCCTACTAGGACGCACTGATTCTATTCTCAGGCTTGTTCTGACCGTTGTAACTTTTCAATCTCATGATTTTTGGCTGTTGCATATGATTGTCGATGTGTCAGATAACTCCATTGGTACTACTACCGTTGATTGACGAAATCCTGCGCGGGCTTCTGCTGCCACCCATCCCTTCCAAACCCTGAATCGTAACATTGATGTCAAACAACCAAAAGGCATGTGTACGAATGGACGAAATCCTACATGACGCATGTGCTTCATCAACATTGACATTGTATTGCGAGGAGAGTGAGCCAGTGAACATGTCATTTTCTTTGTTCCGTGGGTCATGCAAGTAAGAAGTTGTCCATCCACCGAGTCTCCACTAACACCCTGAAGTCTAATCGCACCCTAGAGACCCCGACCCCGAAATCCTAAACCCAACAAACACGGTTTTAAAAAAAAACAGAGGCCGCCTCCTGGAATCCAGCCCCTGGCCTCGTGCAGACACCGGGCTTGGGGATCTCTTTGAAAGCAGACGTCGAGTGTCGGGCTTCGGGCGCTTCGGATTGCAGGGTTTAGGGTGGGGGGAGGCCCTTTTGGCCTCTAGGCTCTAGACTGATTTCTGGGTCAGTCTCACCACATCGTGCCATTTCATCTTCTAGGCTAGGGTCTGAGATTAAACCTTCAGGCTTTGGTGTCGCGAGGCCTCGAAGGTTTCCTGTGACACCTTTGCCCCGGCCATGAGGATCTGAAGCCCCTTCCAAGTGCACCCCCCGGCTTCTTGCCATACGCTCTACCCGGCAGGCCTCACGGCCCAGGGCGTTCCACTAAATCGCTCTTCCCGCCTGGGGCCAAGACACTCTCAAGCACGCGCAGTATTTCTCGGCTCAGAGAACCCAAAAGAACCCTGCACTCGAAGCTGCACCGGGTACCGAACCTTGAGCTCCAAGTCTCGATGCCGGAGTGCGCAGATCTCTAGTCGATGTCAGTCCGAACCACTGGGGCCCCAAACTGGCTGCTGAAAGGGTCGTCATGGTGCGGGTGGCTGCCCTGACCCTCACAAGGCCGCAGTTTGAGCTTCGGGCTGCTGGTAACTTTGAGGTTCAGGGGCGACACTACTATCTGCTACCAGCACCACTACTACAACGACTCCGACTACGACCACGATTATGCCTACGACGCCGACTGCGACCGCGACTGCGACTACAAGTGCGCCGACAACAACAACAACCTTCACTTCCACTACCACTACCACCTCCACTACGACTACGACTACGATCAGGACGACGAGAACGACGAAGACGACGACGACTACTGCTACTATGACTGCGACTACGACAACGACCACCACCACCACCACCACCGCTGCCACTGCCAATACCACTACCACCACCACTACTACAATAACGACTACGCCTACGACGACGACTTCTACTACGACGACGACTACTAACTACTGCCACCACTCTATGATAATGACTAAGACTACGACTACGACTACCAAAAATAATCATCGTCATAGCAATAATAATAAACATAATTATGATGATGATGACCATAACAGTGATGGTTCTAGTATAAGAAAACTAGCCATACAAAGTAGTAGTAGTAGTAGTAGTAGTAGTAGTACTAGTACTAGTACTAGTACTAGTACTAGTACTAGTACTAGTACTAGTACTAGTACTAGTACTAGTACTAGTAGCAGTAGTCGTGTCGTCGTCGTCGTAGTAGTCGTCGTCGTCGTAGTAGTAGTAGTAGTGGTAGTAGTAGTAGGTGTCAATAACAATATGGAGAATGATCTTAAGAAGAGCAACAACTACAACGAAAATACCACTGCAGATTTCTTTTATCGCTCCCCTCACCGCTGGCAGCTCGGGGCCAGGCCGGTGTGGAGAGCCAGCTCCTGGGTTTATTCGGTTTGGGGTCTCCAGGAGGCTTGGAGTCTAGGGATTGGGGTTTGAAAGTCGTGGGATGTTCAGGTGGTTCGGGGCTAGGATGTTGCAATTGCAGAGTGCTTCCGCTTCACAGACGCAAAGGGGTGGGGTGTTGCAGAACACCTCAGTCTACCGTTGAGCAACTAGGAGTTGCAGCCGTTGGGGTTCTAGGGGCTGCCGGGTCCGGGCCTTGGGATGTGCAGCTTGAGCTTGGCACGACCGCTGCATTTCTGCTAAACTCTGAGGCCAAGTGCCTTGCCTCTCGTCAAACGAAGCCCTGGCCCGGCAAAAGCCGAGGCTGCGGCTGAAAAAGATATCTGGAGAGCAAAGGGATCAAGCAACAAAGTGTCATCACCTGAGCTCAGGTGCCCCTGATGTGTTGGGATATTCCCTCGCAGCATACTTCCCTCACTGAAAACAAACCAAAGCGGTTCGCTACTTCGTGAGTGAAGGGTTGTCAAAGAGTCTTATGAAAACAGCAGTGGGTGATTCGCATCATTGTCTTGTACTGTGAACGAGTCTGGCCTTGTGATCATGCCTGCAACTCAGTAGCACAAACTACGCCAACACGGTAATTGTAGACAAACGTCGCCCTGAAATAGTGTTTCTGGGCCTGCTTCACTCAACCTGCTCCGCTCGTGTGTGCAGCCCCAATGGCCAAACGATCCGAAGACAAAAAAGGGGACCAAGCGGGTTCAGCAGGAGGACAACGACGATAACCACGAGGCCGCTGATTGCCGCGGGAGCACTGACGACGAGTATGACCAAACTGAGAAGAAATGAGCTAAGGATGATGATCACGCTGGTGGCAACACAACCCCTGGGCTGCCGGCAAAAACAATAAAGAGAAAGACCTTGGCAGGTGTCGCAGCTTGGATCTAGGTCAAGCTTTCTTGAAATCTAGTGCTGTCTGAATTCTGTGAGCGCGCGGAGTGCCGCGTTCCCTAAACTCTAAACCCCGATCTGCCCAGCGGAATCGCTAGCAGTTCCTTTAGCAATAGAAATATCATCAAAATGCTAATGCTCGAGAGGATGATGTGCGACAAACACTGCGCAGCAAGCGCCCAAAAGCCCCCAAAGCGCCGCCCTGAGCTCGGAGCTTGGGAGAGGCGCCAGCCTGTGACCCCCATCATTTCCAAAGGTGTCTCTCTGACCTTCGCACACTGCGGGAAGGACATCTCAAGCGTATTGGGGCATGGGGCATCTATGCGTGGGTCTGGAGTCTGGGGCGAAACAGTGCTGAAAACCGCCATCTGCACACATGTTCACACACCGCCACAAAGCAGTATTCCAATGATTGCAAACCTCTCCGGGTCAGCGAAAGCCCTGCAGCAAGGGCCCTGTTATTTCGTTGTTTGCCCTATTGATGTCAGAAGGACAGCAAAAATGCTGATCCTGCTCATGCACTAGTCACTATTCGTATGATTCTGTCGATGCGCTTCTTTATCACTTATGGGCATCTAACTATTCTGAGCTCAGATCCAAGCTGGAGGATCTGATGGAAAGACCGAGGTGGCTGCACTGCTATGGAGGATTGGGGCCACGGTGATCCCCTCCACAGAAAGGGAACCTGCCCGGCTCCCACGCTTGCTTCATTGCCATGACACGCAATCATCCCGGATGATTCTCAAGAGAAATCATGCCTTACCAGATCTTGAGTCCGTGAATCCTGCACTCCTTCACCAACGACCCACCATCAACCGGGACAACGTTTGAGAAAGCATGTGCCCGGCCTGCCACGGCTCTCCCTGCGACCTCAGCCCAATTCTACCGTCCTACCCGAACCCGGCTGCACGACGAAGCAGCCCTGAAGCGGAAAAAGGTGCTAGACTATACTGCAGCTCAAGATGGCTCACCGACTGCTCGTGCAAACCTTTCAGGACCTCTGGAGACTTCCTGCCGAAAGTAAGCGAATGAAAGAAACAAAATGCATCAAAACATCCCTGAAACACAAGTAACTCAATACCGGCCGAATCCAATCAGAGCCAGGGCATCGGCTTGCGACGACTGCAAGGCATCAGCCACATCCCGCTGGAATCCCGCCGAGTTGAAGGACGACCTGGGCCCCGGAAGAATCACGATGGAAGGCCTGAATGGATTTGAATGGTCAGAACAGTCTATGTGGGGTATACTAAACCTAAGTTTTCAGCAAAATGTGCATGCATGCACATGTACATACATACATACCTACCTACCTACCTACATACATACATACATACATACACACATGCACGCATGCATGTATGTACGTATGTATGCTGCTCTCCCTGCTGAGGCTGCTTTGTCGAGATCTTGGGCGGCTTTCGGGCTTCAACGCCTAAAGTCTTCTTCAGAGTCTAGAGCTTCACATTTTTCACAGCTCTCAGTAGAGGGAGGGAAGGGGGGCAAATTATCTCAGGGAGTGCGATGCTTTTTCGGGCTGGTCCTTAGTCAACTGCTTCCCTTGTCCCTGCACAACTTGTAGTAGACCCCCAAGCCCCAAGCCCTGCAGCTCAAACACCACCTCCATAAACTCTGATTCTCCTCCGACCTCACGCACGAAGCTAGAGGCTTAAGCCAACTTGATTTTCGGCCCAAGCCTCCGTAGGATTTTAAGATTCAGGCTTAGGATCTAGAATAGGGTTATGGGACAGGCAACCTGGTCCCCGGATACCCTGCCGCACTAAGAATCTGCAAATATGAAAGAACCGAGGACCTCGCTGCAGTCTCTGCATGTCGAGACCCTTCCTGAGGCAATGGGAGCTGAGGATTCAAAGGACGGCACGGGGGGTTGAGGGCTTCTGGCGGTCCGAGCTTACGAAGCAATCCAACACATCGCACCACTCAACGAACGAAACGACTTCCCCTTCCTGCGCTGTCCACCCCCTTTGAAAACACGGTCACAGCTAGATACAGTTGAGAATGGCACGCTTGGAAAAGTCCTAGAAGATAGTTGTAAATCCTGCCGCATGGCTGATATGACGAGTACTCCGGGGGGGTGCAATTAGTAGTACTTATCCGGATAAGTACCTACCTGGTCGGAACCATGTCACTATGCTTGCTATCCTGATAGTAGGCCTGAGGGAACTGGAAGGCTGCCATTATCTTCTATGCCAACCTTCTTTGCCTTGATAATCCAGACATTTCTTCTTCGACACCCTCACCCTCACCACGGACAATCGGACCGAAAGCTTCATACTGTATAGGAGCTTGAATTATTGGCCTAGGGTCTTGGGGATGCTGCAGTGCAAATATACAAGGACGATCACGAAATGTTGTTAGTTAACATTCCGACCCACATAGTTCCCCATTGTACCCACACCTGAAAGCTCAGATGCTGGAAGCTTTCAAACCTGTCAGCAGAGCCATCATGTGCCAAGCTTCGGTGAGGTCAATGTAGAGCGAACCATCACCGCCCTGGGTTCTTGGGCCAATTTCTGGGAGGATTCAGACTGACCATAGGTTGGGTCGGAGTCCAGACTGAGTTATCAGCATCAGCACAGAAGAATGACTCTGTACAAAAAGGATGTTCGGATTTCGGACTTTGATCCGCAGATTGCGCCCAGAGCACCCGGGGAGGGGCGACAGGTCCATCTCACGAACCTCGACTTTGTGACCTGGCAGGTCTTGAAAAAGATTGTACATCAGGGCCAGGGCAGGCCTGTACTAGTGACTATCGCGAAATCAGAAGCAGCTGCGAAACCCTCGGGGCTTAGCGGTTTCGGACTTCTATAGATTCAACAGCTGCAGGGCACCTCGGCCAGGTTCCAAATCAAGACCCCATCGGCTGGGCCTCTCTCTAGACCAGCGCGCCAGGCAATCGCAGATCGGAGGCCTTCCGTGCTCAAGTTGGGTTGCAGGGGCTAGCACGCTTCCGGAACCTTGAAGCGCTTTGGGACCTGAACCCAGCATCCCAAACATGAAATCCTCAAGCCCAAATCGGCCCAAATCGAAAGCACTTCTCCTTAACTCGCAATATTCGATCGCAAATCATCCCCGAAAGAAACAACCCCTTCCTCAACCCTAAGCCCAAAAGCCTAAGCCCCATGAGCGGAGCGGAGCCTTCCTCTACCTCGTGCTGCTCATCCTCGGTCGACTTCCTCGGGTTCAAAGCTTAAGGTTCCAGGTTTTGTTGGTGTAGCTGGTAGTTCGTACTGTGTATTTCGTCAGAAATAGCATTACTACCAGCATCAGTTTCNTGCTCATCCTCGGTCGACTTCCTCGGGTTCAAAGCTTAAGGTTCCAGGTTTTGTTGGTGTAGCTGGTAGTTCGTACTGTGTATTTCGTCAGAAATAGCATTACTACCAGCATCAGTTTCAGTATCAGTGTCAGTCTGAGTATCAGCAGTAGTAGTAATCGTCGCCGGAGTAGTAGTAGTAGTAGTAGTGGTAGTCGTAGTAGTAGTAGTAGTTGTTGTCGTCGTAGTAGTATTAGTAACAGCAAGCGTCGTAGTAGTAGTAGTAGTAGCAGCAGCAGCAGGAATAGCTGTCGTCGGAGAGGTCATCGTGGTGGTGGTGGTGGTGGTGCTCATCCTCGGTCGACTTCCTCGGGTTCAAAGCTTAAGGTTCCAGGTTTTGTTGGTGTAGCTGGTAGTTCGTACTGTGTATTTCGTCAGAAATAGCATTACTACCAGCATCAGTTTCNGGTAGTTGTAGTAGTAGTGGTAGCAGCGGCAATAACAACATCATCATCATTATCGTCGTCGTCATGGACCCGCTTCTTCTGGGCCAGCGAACGTGAGCTGCCGGTAGTCCAGGCCCTTGATCTCAAGCACCAAGCCGGCCTGGTGGCTAATGATACAGGAATAAGCAGAACAAGGTTGGGGTACCGCGCGAAACTCTCTTACTGGAACGTGATAGAAATCAATTGGGGGCACTTGCAGCGTTCATGGAATTTGACAGAAGTTCATAGAGTGCAGAGGGCTTTGGTATGCTTTGGTGGTTTGAGATTTGGGATTTAGGGTTGGTGTCAAGGCTTGCGGGGCTTTACGCTCGTAGTTCTGGCATTCCTAAAGGAGAACCTAAACAGTCACGTCGAGGTCTTGGGCCAGAGATGGCTAGAGCTAGTAAACGAGAGAAGCAGCGGAATGGCAAAGCGCCACAGTACCAACATCACCTGATGAACATAAACTGCCAAGCCTTAAACGGAATTACCCTGAAGCATCCTCCTTTTGTCGGCACGCTGGTGAACTTGTCAGGTGCCGCTCTACAAAGGTGTCTGGGTTGCGGGCTCGCTTCTAGATGAAAGGCACACCCTTCAGCTTGGAACGAGGGGATGCTTGCATCCTAAGCAAACTATGGATGGATATGCCAACAATGCCAAACCCAACGCCTAAAGCATCCCAACTTGCTGGAACTGGAAAAAGTGCAACCTCTCCAACCTCTGAATCCTATCTCATCAAGACCCAATACTGGCGACATAGGAGTCCACGATGACTTCCAAACTTGGCCCTCGTTATCCTCCTGACCCCTCGTTCCCGCAGCAGGGCAGGCTGCTTCAGAGACCTTCCTCTGCTTCAAATCACTGAGTGGCCACATCTCAAAAGCATGCGAGACCCGTCTCCCAGAGCAAAGACGTGAATGGATCCTGACTTGAAGCATACACGGACATTCGACTAAGCAGAGCAACGGCGGCCAAGAGGGCGTTGGCGAATTGAAATTCAGAGAGAGGGTCGAGGATATGCTGCTTCGGAGGTCCAGACTCTAGACTGGTCGCGGTTAGTGAAGGTGGCGACGTAGCCCCTGAGCCTTGCGAAAAGTAAGCTGTAAGTGACCTTGAACTGAGAGGTTTTCAGCCAACCGTCCCCACAGGAACTGCCGTTGCCTCTTTGGTGCTGTGCTTGTTCGAGCAGCTTCGATTCTTCCCTGCAGACCCAAGTGAGGATAAGAACATAAGGATCCCGAAGAACCTTTGTTGGGTTGTCTCTGAGCGTGACGTGCAGTGCCAAGTGCGGGATCTTTATGTTTATGTGCTCTTTCAGGTCATTAATCTAGGCCCACAGCAAACATGCTGGCTGGAGGAGAATGTCTTTCCTCGTCTCTTTGCAGCTGCAGATAGTAGAGTGTCACAATGCCTGTCTGTGATCGGTACAGGTCATAAACTGCTAGTACTTGTCAATGTAGTCGTTTGGATGACTTCTTTCTGTAGCTGCTCTTCCTGTTACATGTTGATGTGCATATTCGCCTTTCCTTCTACATACACATATCATATATAGAGTCCATGTTATATGTATGCCTCTTACGAGTAAGTATACTGTTTGTTGGTTCACGGCCAAGCCTCACAGGTAGCTCGCTTCTCTGGCATCCGTCCGGCCCGACCTGGGTTCTTGTTAAGGACTTTAATTCCATAATAGGGATCTTTAGTAAATGATATGGTTTCCATATTATGGTAACTGAATTGAAATTCCTTAACAAGAACCCAGCAACAGAAGATCCACAACCTCCTGGTGTCCGCCGGCTTCAGCTTCTTGCACAGGCGTGCCACCTTGACCTCTGTCTGCGCGACAGAACAACTGCGCACAAGTATGCAATGCAGGGTTTAGGCAACGATGCCAAAGTTTGATTTGCATCGGGCAATAAAGGAGTCTTAATAACAATCAGAACGGAGTTCTGGGTATCTTATAATATACTTATGCAATAACTGGAACTGGATAACTCTCCCCTCGGCAGACTGAGGATGAGACAGTCCACGCGCTGCATATCGGCTCCAGCTTCGAGGAGCGCATGTACCAGGGGAGCTCGACCCAGCCGAGCAGCGATGTGGGCCACGCTGCTGCCCTTCCCATCCAGCAAGTGCATATCGGCACCTGCCTGCAGGAGCTGTTGGACGGCTTCGAGATGGTCCGACCAGACCGCTGTGAACAAGGCCGTCTCACCGTCGTCGTTGCGTCGATCTGGATCAGCACGGGCTTGAAGCAAGGCTCCGACTATGGCCACGTCACCTTGGGTTGCCGCTGCGTGCAGAGGTGTGTTGTTGGACTTGTCTGCAACGTCCGCATCAGCTCTGCATTCGATCAGAAATCGAACCACATCGGAGAATCCC
Source organism: Symbiodinium sp. clade A Y106 (assembly GCA_003297005.1). Taxonomy (NCBI): domain Eukaryota; class Dinophyceae; order Suessiales; family Symbiodiniaceae; genus Symbiodinium; species Symbiodinium sp. clade A. The sequence continues at coordinate 100,711 of BGNK01000805.1, read as the reverse complement.
AGCCAGATTGAAGACAAAAGCGGGGTGTCGCCTGTGGCATCGGCCTTGTTGACATCAGCCGACGCTTTCGCCTTCGCCAGAAACTCCACCATGGGCAAATGCCCCTGGGCCGCTGCAGCATGCAGAGGTGTCATCCCATCAGAGCTCGTCTTCTGCACATCAGCCTGCGCATCAGCCAAACAGCGTGCGATGTCCACGTGCTGCGAGTGGATCGCGGCAAGCAGCGGGGCTTCGTGCTGCTGGCCCTGATCCACCTCAGGGGAAGCGACTCTGCAGGCAACTCGTGCTGCTCTTGCTTGATGTACGATAGCATACCATAAACATATTCTGCTATGTCATATCATATCATACAATAGTATACTTTACTAATCTTCTATCAGCTCAATGGGTCTAAAGTCCAAATTCCTTGCTGCTCCCGACTCCCTCGGATCCCTCGGTACCTGAGCTCGCTTCTCCACGAGCAGGCGGACCATGCGGGCGTTGCCCCGCTGGACGGCGGCCAAGAGGGGCGTACCCTGGGAAGCGTCGGCCTGGTAAAGATGTATAAACCGTAGGAGGATTCGTGGCTGAGCGGCTGCAGGGGGGATTTAAATCTTGCAACTGAGTCACAGACTGTCTCACAAGTCTTTCTGCCCGGTTCCCCTTGAATGCGTGTCATGCCACAGTGAAGCTCGGACCTGCTTAGCTGCAAAGTGCCAGCTCACCAACCCCAAGAGTCCCGAGAGAATCGGCTTAAGAAAGTGCGGCTCCAAACCCTGACTCGTGAATACAACCATATGGCCTTGTTCGGGTCTGCCTGCGCATCGAGCAGGGCACTCACGTCTTCGACGTGGCCCCAGCGGGCAGCGGCGCGCAAGGGAGTCACTCCCTGGCTGTTGGGCTGGTCCATGTCCGCAGAGGCTTTGAGCAGTAGGCGAACAACTTCAGTGTTGTATCCGCCCCCACCACTTACAGCTGCGTGCAGGGGCGTGTTCCCCAACCAGTCCGGCTGGTCAGGGTTGGCTCCAGCATCTACCAAGAAGTGCACGACTTCGAAATGACCATGAGCAAGGTTGTAGGCGGCGACTGCCTCGTACAGAGCAGTACGGCCGTTCCTCCCAGTGGAGTTGATGTCTGCAAGGGCTCTATGCAGCAGCTTCACGATGTCGTGATTCCCTTTGCGACTGGCTTCAACCAACATAGGCGTGCCGTCAGGGTATGTACAGGCAGCATCATGGGGCTTCTGGAGGATCCTCTCTACCTTGCAGACATCTTCCCTGCGCACGGCTGCCAACAAGTCCCGCTCACAATGGGTGACCAGTGGCAGAGTTACCAGCTGAATTTCTTGCGGCTTGCCAAGCTCATGCCAGGACTGTTGATCTGCGAGAACAATCCCAGAGCTCACCAACTTGATGCCGAAGCTGGAAAAGTTAAGAATCTTGGATAAACGCTCCGTGACCTCGCCAACTAAAGAATTCGAGCCAGAGAAAGTGTCTGGGTGAAGCTCCACCACCACGTCCCCTGCTATGTTGATGAACTTCAGCATTTTGCCGGAGACGGCTGCAATCCGATATGACAATCATAGCATGGGCAGCCGAGGGAAGATGGCATGCTACACATCTGAGCTGTAAATGCCACGGTCAGGAAGGGCGCAACCTGTGCCGAAAACAGGCCGAGGAGACCGGTCATCCAGACATCAGGGCGAGGCATCCCCTCATCCCCTAACCTTCACGCTCTTGACCTCCACCGAAATCCGAAATGTGGACCCTAAACCCTACACCCTAAAACCCAAAACCCTAAACCCTAAAACCCAAAACCCTAAAACCCTAAACCCTAAAACGGCCTGCCGCGCAGGCTCCTTGGGAGCAGGACTGCTGCTGCTGCCGGCGGCTCCTGCGGAATACTCGAATAGACTGTAAGCTACCATAATCTACTATGATCTACTATAATCTACGATAATCTACTGTGATTTTCTGTAATGAACTACAATAGCACACAGCCAGAAACCAAGCCCACTGCAAGTTCCTTTCAGAAAGGCATGCTGGAGAATTATGGTGCGAAGTATAGCAAAGCACTCAATAGCCTGGATGGTGAAGATTCTTCAAGGAGGTTGCTCTCACGGCCGAACAAGCAACTGGTTGATGTATTGCATGCTTGTTGGGACAGTAGCAGTGTAGCAGGAAGAGGCGTGGACTTCTGTGCCCGACAACCACGCCCGTGCATGTCCAGAACTCCGGACGGCTCCACGAAACGGTCTTCACACTTTGCATGACTTTCACGTTGCCACTGGGTAGATTGATTGGGTTCATTGCAAGCAATGTGCAACACCCGGGCAGATTTTTGTTGATGCCCGTTGCAGATTCCGAGAATGTTGCCCTCGCGTGCAACCCAACTGGAGACCTATGTAAGACAGCAAGGACAACCCCGCCCACCTGGTGGTTTATCAACGCCAGGGCCTAGCATCTCAAGGGCAACAGGGCCCGAGGCCAAATTGAGTAAACCCGAGGCTATATCTGCTATGCTACAATGTGCCAGCATATACTCTAGTATACTAAAGCATGCGATCATGACTAAACGTACTATAGTGTACGATGTTGTGCTACAGCATACTGTACTACACTGCGGTATACGATAATACTCAATACTGCTACAAGATAAACTAACTGCTACAAGATAAACCTAAAATACAGCACTCGCCTCGACTAAACTAGTCTAGACTAAACCCGACTAGGCTAGACTTTACTAGACTGACCGAACTAGCTTAGACTATGCTATGCGATGCTATGCGATATAGCTGCGAACCGAACCGCAAACCTGAACCGAAAACCGTCAACCAGTATGGAAGCGATTCAAGACCGTCCCAGACCGAAGCGAACCTGAATGAAACACGGCTTTACTGAATATAACATAGCGTATGATATACCGTATACCATAACAGACTTTAACATACTATAACAGACTATAACAAACTATAATATACTATAACATACCATAATATACTACTATATACTACCATATATGCTAACATACTACAACATACTGTGATATGCTATAACATACTATAAACTACTATAGTATAACATCTCCGGGCCTGTCTGCTGCCAGGGAAACCAGAAGGGCAAAGCCGCAGCAGTCGTGACCTCAAGCAGCTTCGCCGGGAGGGCGCAGGGAGGCAGCTTCAGGGTATGTAAGGTAGATTTAAAATTAGGGTTTCGGATTTAGTGTTTAGGGTTTAGTGTTTAGGCTTAGGGTCCAGGAGGGGCCTTAAGAATTAGAGTAGGGGTTTGAAGGATACTGCAATATGGTCTACAAGAGCACAAAAAAAGAAATTAAATACTATTGGGCCAATTCTCCCAGCCCCAGCAAGGGTTCAGGTTGCAGGGCTGGGCGTTCCTGCCGGTGTGTCTTTCGTGAGACAATAGATCCATCGATCTCGGCACTTCCGTCCAAGATCTCGCGACCTCTCACCACGAAATTTCTCCGACATACTCTAAGGAAGCGGCGGTGGTTGACGTCATGGTCGTTGAGGTGAACGTCCTACGAAAAGGTCACGTGTTTGGGGTTTTCTGCTTTGTAGCTTCGGCACTGTGGGTCGCTGTTGTGACGAGGCGAGTGATGCGAGTGGTTGGAGTTCGGACTTAAGGGGGCTCCTCGTTGATGGGATGTACAACATCGCAGTGGCCGACGTCCAGGTCAGGGTGGTGGCCTCGGCACAATGCAAGAAGGATCCAGTTATACGATCCGGCGAATGCTTGAGATCTTGCTTGTTCGAGCTCTGGTCTGGAAAGGGTACCTGAAGCACCGGGCACCACGGAGCGGCAGATGCAGGATCAACTCGGCTTCACGACCGCCGCACCATCTCGACTGCTGAGCTCTGCAACTCATGGTTTCGATTCTTCTACGTTGGTGCCCTAGGCAGGGTCCCGAATGCCGGGTGCCCGGACCGTGTTCGTTGTGACTGTGGTAGCTGTGACAGTGGTGGCAGTCCTCCGAGGTGCGAACCTTCCGTCCGAACCACAATCAATGACCGGAATCAATGCCCTTCGTATGACTAGTACTGTTCTGTTCTGATAGCTGCTATTTAGCTGCTTGACACTGGACCATGCTAGTCTGAATGGCTTTTGAAACACGATCCTCCTAGAGAAATGGTAATGTAGCTCACCTGGCAACACGACCCAACCCTCAAAATCCCTGAACGGAAGCTCGCCTTACTCTATGCCATAGACTCTGTGCCCCAAACTGGGAACCTGCATGATCAGCGTCCGTCTTGATCAGGAAGCGATGTCTGTGGCGTCTATCCGACTTAGATACAACATGTGCATTGCTGTGGCCCTGGTCCTCGTGGGCTCAGCAGTCCAGGTGACGGAGGTCCACGTTATGGACGTCCACAATTGAGTTGTTGCCTTGAGTTTAGCTAAAAGGAACCGATCTGTGAACATCACAGCCCTGCGACGGATGACGGAATTGATTGAAACCTCGACCACCATAAGCTCAATGAGACAAGAAGGTCTGGCCTATTTCTCGGTGCGCCTGAAGCACATGCTGGGCATTGGGACCTTGGGCATTTCCTGCCAGCTTGCAACCCTTAGTTACTTCCGGCAGCGCAGAATGCCAGAAAAGCCTAGCAGTAGATGTGCTAGGCGAACTGAGCTCCATGCTGTGGTGACGGTGGCGGTCCTGGCAGGTGGAGACTGCCCGAAGCAAAACAGCAGCTTCCCTTGGGATGAAAGCTCAGAAGCGGCGCGTGTGTCAATAGGGATGGCCTCCAATCTTCACGGACACCCTGAACAACAACATGTGCTTGCTTCTCGAGAACTGACCGCACCCGTCCTTGTAGGCATGTAAAAAGTGGCAGTGATGGTAGTTGCCTCCCGGGCCCGGAACGGGATACTCTCTGCGCTCTTCACAGGGAGGGGTTTTGGGAAAAAGCGCTGCCTGACAGGCAGACTCAAGGTCTAACCGCGAAGCCGCCCTCTCGGCCTGTGACGTGGTTGCCGTAGAGTTCACCAAGGCTGCCGCTGCCAGGGCTGCAACTGGCAGCCGGTGCACCTGGTAGGAGTGGCGGGGCGGAGTAAGGGTCTTCATGATGAGGATAGGGCGGATAGGGTTGTGCGGGGCCGCGGTATATTTTGTGAGATTGATAGACGGATTGAGCTGTCGGCTGCAAAACTTCACCTCAGGTGACATGCCAAACCTACAAGTGGGCGGTCGAATGCAGCTGAGCCAGCCTTTGGCGAGTGCGGGGTCCTCAGTAAAACTCCAGCACACGATCCATCACAACAGTGCCTGCAAACTACACAGAATCGCAGAGCATCTGCTACACCAGCTATACGGCCTCGAAGCCCATCAACTGCGACATTGCATTCAGGGTTAAGGAGCCCTTGCACGAGCCACCAAAGATCATCGAACAGGTATGCGTTGCAGGGTTATCGGGCAGATCTGGCAACAGCCCACCTCACCTGAATCTCATCGCGTTCAACAAGTACAAGACCAGTGCACGGGTCGTACCCCGAAACAGCCATATCCCCCAGTATCGCAGCTTTGCTCTCTAGACGAACCGAAGCATCTTCCTGAAACACTGAGCCGACACCTGTGGCACTGTGGACCCTAACTCCCAAAGACCTCCCCTGCAAACCTAGTTTTGATCGAAAGCACATAAATTAAAGATCTGAACCTGCCTTCCAGTGCTGCGTCCAGTAAGTCAAACACGTCACTCTCTGCAAACTAGAAGACTGCAAAGGCAATCCCTCATGAACGCTAAGCCCCTGAACCCTAAATCCCTAACCCACGAACGCTCTTCCGCCACAGTGTCGGGGGCAACCGCAAGTGCGCTCTGCTGCGGTTGCCGGGCACCTGTCCGCTAAACCCTGACGTCTGCACCCTGAGCCGTACTAGTAGTAGAAGTATTGATAGAAATAGCAGCAGTGACAAATAGCTAAAGTAATAGGAATAGTAATGGTCGAAGTGATCGTCATAGTCACACTCGTAGTCATAGTCATTGCTATGTCATAGTCACAGTGATGTTACACGTACTAGTACTGGCACTTGTGCTGGCACTAGTAACAACGACAGGAATGGTAATAGTAGTGTTACTTGGAACAAGATATACGAATACAAGTAGGAATAGGACAACAACCACCAACACCACCAACAACAACAATAACAACCCGATTCTACAACTACAACAACAACATCGTCAACTTCTACTGCTACTACCACGACCACGACCACGACCACGACCACTACGACTACTACCACCACTACCACTACCACTACCACTACCACTGCCACTGCCACTACCACTACCGCTACCACTACCACTACCACTACCACTACCACTACCACTACCACTACGACTACTACTACTACTGCTACTGCTACTGCTACTACTACTACTACTACGTACTACTACTACTACTACTACTACTACTTCTACTACTACTACTACTGCTACTACTACTACTACTACTACTGCTACTGCTACTGCTACTGCTACTGCTACTACTACCACTACCACTACTACTACTGCTATTACTACTACTACTACTACTCCTACTGCTACTGCTACTGCTACTGCTACTGCTACTGCTACTGCTACTGCTACTACGACTACTACTACTACTACTACTACTACTGCTACTGCTACTGCTACTGCTACTGCTACTGCTACTGCTACTGCTACTACTACTACTACTGCTACTACTACTCCTGCCACTGCTACTACTAATACTGCTACTACTACTCCTACTCCGACTCCGACTCCGACTCCGACTTCGACTCCGACTCCGACTCCGACTACGACTACTACTACTACTGCTACGACTACTACTACTACTACTACTACTACTACTTCATGTCATGCGAACGCTAGTCCCTGACAAATCCCCATAGCAGCCTTAGCCGCAAAAAAGTGCCCGAAGGCCGTGTGTAAGACCCTCTGGTCGCACTCACTCAGCTGCTGCTCCCATTCCGACAGAATGCCTTCTAGCACGACATGCTCGAAATCTGCAAACCCTAAACCGTAAACATTGGCCTAAACCCTTCAGTCCACCAATTCTGCTCGACATGAAGTCTGAACCTCACTCGCCTTGCCCCCGAACACCTGAAACCTAAATCTTTGCCTGAAACCCCCAGAAATCCAGAACTGGCCCCACATCAGGCTCACCTTCTCCGTGCTTGCAGCCTTCACTGACGCAGCGCTGAGGCCTCTCCGCACCACAACTTAGACACAGGGGCTTCTTTACATGAACGATGCCTTTGCGATCCTTCGCGCATGCAGGGGCATCTTTACATAAGGGACGGATTCTACAAGAGAGGTGCTTATGGAAGGGGTTCTTAGAAGTAAGGGACTCCTTTTCCGGGGTTCATGATGGTTGTATAGGGTTCTATGGCGGCTTGCAACTTACAAGGAGTTCCTGCAAACACTGTAACCTTTTCAAGTACTCATACTTGCTTTACAGGGTTGCACAATGCTTCGCAGGTCTCTTAAAACAAGGCGGGCTTCATCCTGTTTTGTAGGGTTTCGTTTGTATGTTTGGACTTCAAGATGAAGACTCCTTAAGGGTTAACAAGCGGCTTGGAGGGTTTTATACGGAGGTGCGGGGCTTACAGATGTTGGGCCCATTGTTAGGTTTGACATTCCTGTAAACCCCATACAGCACGGACCAAACCGTCCCGAGCTATAACAACCCCAAACCTTGCATACCGGGCCTGCAGCACCCACACCCAGCACCTGCAAAGCGTGCTGGGCACCGTGGTTCAACGCCTGGCGGGTATGGATGCATGGCTTCAGACGGCTGGGGTACAAGGTGCCAGGAATGCATTCCTTCCACCAGCACGCTTGAGTCCACAATCTAGCGTCTGTCGAGAGAGGCTCACCTGCGGCGTGATTGCAGCCTGGGCCGGTGCGACAGCGAGGCCTGCCGAGAAAGGGCAAATGAAGATCACAACACTTCAAGTTCCTGGGTCCGGAGTCGACATGTTGACCGACCTGCGCGGTCTCTCCAAGTTCGGCTTTTGTTCATGCTTCCTGAAGCCGTGAGAGCACGCTTTCAGACTCATGCCTCCGTAGTTTCCGGCCCGTGCGATCGGGCTTCGGGTTCAAGGTCTCATACTCGACCAGAGCGCCCAGAGCTCTGCGCTGCGTTACTTCGAACAAGGCTGGCCCTTACCCCAGATGGCATAAGTGGAAGCATCGTTCTCCCGCGCGCCCGGTGCCTCCGGCTGCATGGGACGGCGGCGCCTGGTGTCCAGCTGGGGCTGGGGCCTGAGAGTGAAAGCTGAACCCCCTCGAACGCGACAGCGTGGTAGATATTTCGCTGGTAGTTAACCAGCTGCAGCTAGCCTTCAACATCATGCGATGAGGCCCTGCCCTTCCGAGGTCCCCCTCACTCTTGCGAGAGCGCACCCCATATTGGAGTGGAAAGACAGCAGGGCACCATCAATCACAGGTTGACCAGGAGAAGATGCCCTGACGAACAACACCAGTCATCAGATGACACATGCACCATCATTCTCTCTCTGCTTTGCTTTGCTTTGCTGCCGCCTTGGGCCACGAGCAGTCCTCGTGACCCAGGCGTGTCCGTACTGCCCCATCCATCATTTTGAGAGATGGGCTCGACTGAACCCGGGTCTTCGGTTTTCGAAGAGATGAGCTGGTGCCTCCGCTCTTCCCAAACACTCTCCAGTGCCAGCAGCCATCCTCCTGGACGCGCCTCTCCCTCACTCGCTGTCGCCGGAAGTTGTCAGACAACATCCCCCAATCGGATTAAACCCGGAAACCTGCGACAACACTTTAACAAACTCCAACAGCTACGGCAGCCCAGCAGCCGCAACGTCGGGTGAGCGAAGGGCAATGAAGAACCTCGGGAAGTAGAATGCATTAACATGTCGAACCGCGGTGCGTACTTTATACTCAGGGCCTAAATCAAGAAGCCGTTCTGAAGAAATGGCTTCTATACTGCACGTCTCAATCCTGAAGAAGCCTTCTACTTGTCCAGGAACCGACAGGCGGATTTGTAGTGGTGGCTCCAGTTAGAGCAGAGTGATCGTTAAGGATCAATTTCTCTTTCTACTTCTATCTGTATTCAGAATTCATACTATTCACACTCATATGTAAATTGAATTGATTTGTCTATATTTATATGCTTCTTTGCGCACACGCCCTGCAGGATTCTGCCCAGCATGACCCGAAGGAGTCGAAGCTCGGAATCGCTGGAAACCGAGGAGCGTCCGACCGGTCCAAGCTGCCCCCATGACGCTTCCTGCGAGGAGACGACGAGAACTCCCCAAATTCAACAGCTGGGTTACTGGCCGGGGTGGGGGGGGTGTTTGAGTGCAGAGACCGAGGTAGAAAGCATCTTGTACATGCTAGAGGGTCAGTATCCTTCGTCGATCTGTTGTTCCAGACTCTTCACAGGCTCGTGAAATTTGAGGCCTGCGATTTCGTTTGCTCCAACTTCAGTTTCTGGTACTGGTTGCATAGCTTTTGAAGTTCTTCAGGGAGTCTAGCTTGAGCGGAAAGACTTCGGCTAGCCGGTTCTGTGCTCTTCAACCTCATCTCTCCCTCAGGCACGCCTTTGCTTGCAACGGCCGTGAGCTTCAAGGTCACCTGGCGATATGGGAGGTCTGCCATTGCCGCTCGTAACACGCATGTCTCGCTTCTTTGAAGATTGACTTGAGGCTTCAGGCCTTTCACAGGTTGCTTAGGGTCTCGGCTTTGCCAGCTGAGACTCACGAAAGAACCCCATAGCACTCCAGATATGAGACTTTGACGAGCGAGGCATGCATGCTTCTGGAGGTTGAAGCACATCAGATGCAAACGTTCCACGAATTACTTGAAACAACTTTTTCTTTTCCAAAGCACGGCAAGATCAGAAGATCTCAGAAACAGTGACTTCAGAACACACCCCGCGAAGGCCAAAAAAGAAATCTTGAAACTCCGGCATGACCGTCGCTTGAGCATCGCGCCTCCGATACATGCGAGTAGGCCACCACCGGCGCTCGTCCGCGCGGGAGCACCTGCGTCCGGTGTCGCAGACGGTAGCACTCGCGGCTTGGAGGTCCAAGTTTCCAAGCCCAAGAACCAAAAGAACGCGACCGCATCGTCAGTGTCAACAAGACTCTGCGCCATGCACTGCTTGCCACCCCTTGCAAGCAGTCTACTCGCAACCTCCCGGCCCGTCCTTCCCAAAACCCTGGGCAAGAAGGGAAACTCTGCCTGTCCGCCACCGCGGTCCCAAGATTTGCTTCGATTGTGCCAAAGCAGTGCCTGCGAGTCATAACCGTTTCTTCCACATGGGCTCCGGAGCAGAATCTGAACCCAAGCCCTAAACCCTACAACCCTGTTCCTAGTACCTATAACTTCGTCAACCCCGAAAAGAATGCTAACACAAACACTGGTGAAGCTGCACTGACTGCGAACATGATTCGCTAGCAGAATGCAGCAACAGCAGTATTAATGCCAAACCGATTAGATTTGGAACGGTTACAAGCATGGCAGTTAGTTGATGACGGTTTATCATATACGTGTCTACAGATTCACATGTATGTGCGAATGTGTATGTATACATATATGTATTTTTGTGCATGACAACATGGCAGTCAAAGCTCGTTGACAACGTGCTCATGGTCGTAACTCTCAAAACAGATGTCACTCTTGTATCTTCGGATGTCCGAACATGAGCTAGCCTTGTCTCGAAAAATGCAACCCTTGTGACGTGTATGAGACTTTTATGCTGACAGTAGTATGGGTATGCTGCAAAGCTGGAGCTTGAACGATCCGCAGAAACGCTCAATTTTTCGAGCCTTTACTGCCTTTCCAGGTAAATTCAACAATCCGTCCTTGGCTTCGAGGTTGTTGCTGCTGGTGTATTTGTGTGGTCAGTGGGCAACTTAATATTCAGAATAAGATTTTGAGCCAGGGCCTAGCAAGCTTTCGGCAAGTCATCTCAAGAACGCAAAGCACAATCCCAAACCCTACACCCCAACTCTATGCACAGCTAGCGAAGACTGGCGGAACGGACCCCAAGCGCAAAGACCGGCAGAAAGAGCTCGAGAATGCCGTTCAGCTTCCTGAACTGAATACTTGCACGCCCTCACCTGAAACAATCTTCTCATGGCTATTATTCCTGTCACCCGGATCATTACCGTCACTCAGTATCCTTCTTCTTCTTCTTGACGTTTTGGTGTCTCTCTGGCGCCTGATAGCCCCGCACCACGACCTCCCCACGCGCCGAGATCTCTGGGGAAGGCTCCTGGCGGTACCCAGGTTCAGAGCTTTAAAAAGCCTCGAACAGGAGGGTTCCGCAGTACAGTTGGCATGATAGGCATTGCCGTTGGGATGATACGAGGATTCCTCATTTGCGAGGTGCTGCGCCTCCTACACATCCCTACCTGAGATTGAGAGCTTTATTGTCGGGGGTCGGGGCTTGATTTTGCTGTTGACGGCTGCTGCCGGATGCTTCGGGATCCCTGGAAACAAGCACGCCGACTGAAACTCCGAGCTCAGGCATATGCTGGCTAGCCATGGATGCACTCCCCTGCAACGAATGGCACTAGCACAAGCATCTACTTCTCTGGAGACTGCTAGTGTTGCTATCTGAGGAAAAGTCTAACAACTACCGACAATCCAACGAACTTTAGGCAAGCTCGCAAAACATACCGAGGCTCGTCACTGCCCGGCTCCTGGGCTAGTCTTTAGCATTTCAGTTTCAGGTTCAGCATGCAGGCTCGGGCGAAGTTAAAACGCGTTTGGAAGCTGTGATGTAAGCCCTCCGTCGAACTGCAGATTTCCTGCATCTCGATCAAGCTCGGGTTTACGAGCTTGGCTGCTCTAAAAGAGGGAACACAGCACGACTGCCAATTCGTGAACCCGCTGTGATCGCGGTTTTCCACAACCCCCAAACCGCAAGACCATTTCGGTAAGACCTTGGGAAGCCATGCATGCCCAACCAGGCCTCTGCATCAAAGACGGTCACAAAGAGGTGGGGCAGTACAACTGGCTTTTCCTGCATGCCCTGGGCGCGAAGTCGTGAAGGTCTGCATGTCTCTCTGCACTCATGTCATTTGTTGTAGCTTCACGACAACACAGAGACTTTCGGATGGGGCAGCATGAAGGACAAGACACCGTCGTGCAAAGATTGAACGGCTGCGTCTGTTGCAAAACAATCAACTCACCGCCAGGACTTGCTGCAAGGCTTGACCATTGCCTTAGAAAAGCTTGCCCGCAGTATCTCACTGCACTCCTTCTGCTGGCATTTCTGTCCCGATGTTGATTCCACACTACATCAAGGCTGAATCACAACACACACGAATGAAAGTACCAGTGGACAGTAGGACCATGAAGTGATCAGAACTGCCCCGAGGCACCTCGCTGCCCCAAGTGGTCGAAACAAGCTGCAGTGTCACCTCACGAAAGGGTGGGCTCAAGGGCAGGCTTTCATAAATTTCAGACTGAGGCTACGTGAGGAAGCTCTCATGGTATGGGTCTGGGCCCAGCTCCAGTTGCATTAGTATAGGGGCCTTAAGAGTTCCAATGTGGTTTAGACGGAGATCATGCTCTTATCGCAAAGGCTAGGGTCAGACCGCTGTAGTAGGCCTTGGCCGAAGGAAGCCCAAAGCTTTCGTTTCGGGGGGCCCGTTCTGAGCCCGCCAAACCGGGCGAAACCCAAATCAGCTTTGACCATCTGCGCCTCTGCAGAGTGTCCGATGGCCACCTCAGCGGCCATGACAAGACATATGATGCAGGAAATGAGAGCAAAGGTGAAAGGGAAAAATGATGACAACTTCAACAGTCAAGAAAAACAAGCAGTCCAAGAGTCGTTCACGGCGGCTGCAGGCCGATCCTTGGGCTCAAACGGTTTGCAATCGGGGGAGGGTTCGGGGTCCGAAGCAACATGGAGATTGGATCTAACGGCATAGATGTGGCCACAGTGGTGATGACCTCTACAGCTTGACGCGAAGTTTGTGGCTGAGTAGTCCATGCAGAAAGTGCAGGGACATGTACCAGGGAGGGTTTGAAGCAGATGTGGCAGCTTGAACATCATGAGTTCTGGAGAGGCCTCGGCATAATTCGAAGAGGGGATGGGGCATGTAATACGGCAGTCATGCAGGTGTCTACACAAGAAGAGTACTACTGCTATTTGTATCTATCAGATTGGGCTCCTGTAGAAGTCGAACGGATGATGGAAAGACTTGGGAGGCTCGCACCCATTGGCAAGACCGGCAAAAGCGGCACCGACTCCAAGGAAGATGTAACACAGTGGCGAACAGGGGGAACAATGTCGCTTCGGAATCCTCTTGGACTTCAAACGCAGCCCCTCGACCCCAAACCCTGAACCGGAACCCGGATGGACTTGCCAGGCTGCTCCAGCCAGGGCGTTCAGGGAGGAGTCGCCCGGCGTGTAATTCCCCTGTGCTTGGATCACCTGCACAAGCTCCAGATTGGAGGGCTTCTTCAGGGGCGAAAGCGGGGTCGAATAGAAGGAACGGCAAGACTTGCTTCCACTTCTCCGGTGTCTCCCCGATACAACATTGAAGAACGTGCACAAACCTGTTCAACAACAGTAGACCCCTCAGTGAATGTGGCCACAGAACAAAGCCCAAGCGTCATAGATCAGCCCGCACTCCAAAAGCCTCATAGAGGCCTTAATGCTTTAAACAAAGCTCGAGGGCCCGTAATATACTGTAAATATATTAGGGACTGTAGGGATTTCCTGAGAAACTATTCAGATCATTTTCGTAGACCCTACTCGTAGCTCCCAAGCCCTTGCTCCCGTCTCCGGCTGCGCTGGCTGAGTATCCGCACCAGGTCAACAGAATGACCGTCGTAGGCGCAAACATTCACATACCGGATCTCCTGGGAAGTTGACAGCACCAGTTTACGAAAGATAGTTGCGAAAGTCTGCCCAGCCGTTGCCGAAGCTCGGAGACTCCATAAGCTCCTTTAGTTTCTGAGAAACCATATCTGCCCACCCAGTTGCAAGATGAATACCACAGTTTCAAGAACTAGTCTTTCAAACTTGTCTTACAAGACTGCAGAGTTCCCGTGACTCCTCCTTCTTTTGCCGGGAAGGCCCTTTGCCCCCAAGGTTGTTGGTGACCACCTCGGCTGCGAGAAGAACAGCATCTCTAGGGGGTAACCGCACCAAACGGCATCTTGCTAGTCAGACTCGACAAATTCCTTATTCAACTGTTACTGCCGTCATGGCTGCTGATTCTGCCCAAAGGTGGTCTACTCTTACTGTGATTGACTCTTGCTGACTCTTACATATCGCGACGACTACTGCAAAGAAGAGAACCATTCCAACACCGACGACGATGATGACGAGGACGGATGAGGACGGCGACGACGACAACGACTTCTACCACCACCACCACCACCACCACCACCGCCACCACCTCTACTGCTGCGACGAGGACGACGACGGCAAAAAGTGTCGGCGTGCTGTTTCTGCGATTCGTAAACTTACTTCTGTTGCTCAGGCTTTACGTGTTCAAGGCTGCTTTCGGCATCACTGAAGACACACACATACACGAACACAAAACACTGGCACTCTTCGTCTCCGCGGTTACGCTCGCAGCCGCCGTGGCTGCATGAAGGTTCAACGACGAGAGCCCTACACCTACACGGGCCAAAAGGGTCCTTTAATGCAAAAGCCCAAGATCGTCCCTGCCTGGTGGTGCTGTGTTACATGCCAGTGGGCACTTCGGATATCACCCGTAGAGGGCGGAGTGTGGGATGTCGAAAACTTGAAGCGTCAACAATCTGTTGTGCCTTTAAACGGCCGGCCTACAATCCCCAGACCTAGCTCCAACAGGGGCAGCTTGGCGAGCAGTGAGACCTTCGTGAAATCCCAAAAGCCCTTCAGAGACATCCCGAAACATGTACTACAGGCCCCATCCCTAGATCCCTCGAATCTCCGGTCCAGTGGCATTATCCTCCCGAAGCTGCAGCGGCACGCCCCGCTTCCAGCTGGGAACATCCTCCGCGGCATGCTCCTCGAGGTGTTGAGGGCAGGGGTGCCAGTGGCCGCACAACACGGATGGTGCGACAGTTCTGCACTTTGGGTCTGGAAGGGGGTCTCTTGAGCACGGAACACTAGCCTCATGTCACAATAAGTCCCTAACAAACCCATTTTCGCCGACCTCGAAAATGTCTCAAGGACATCCATAAGACCCTCGCTCACCTGCTCCCATGCCAGCGAAACGCCTGCTAGATCAGCACGCTTTAAGCTTTCGAAGCCAATCTCTTAAACTTTGCACCAGGCCACACGCGCTGCTCGACCCGGGGGCCTGAACCATCCCCCTCCAAAGAAACCTTTCAAACCCTGTCAGCATAAAACCCTACTAGCCTGAAACCCTGAAACACAAACGGAAAAGATCCAGAGCTGGCCACCTTCTCCACTGGCGCAGCGCGGAGGCCGAGGCCTCTCCCACAGCTCAGATATGAAGCTTTCCGTATAGAAACGACTTCCTTTAGGGACTCATAAAGGGTAATCGTAAAAAGAGGGCCGTGCTCAAGAAGGCCTCATAAGGCTTTACGTGTTTTACAGCGTTCTTGTGCAGGGCCTGAAAAGTACGGGCCTCATTGCCGCTTAACGGTGCATAAGTGTTTTGGAGGGTCGTACGAGGGCTTCTTGGGAGTTCATTCAAAAAGCGGACTATTTAGGTCCCTTTGATGGTTTCATACGGTTCCAAGGGGCTTTACTTTTGCTGTTTTAAAGCAAGGAACTCCTCCTTGCAGGTCCATGAAGGATGTAGTTGATAAGACTTTAACGGCTGTGCAGCGTCTGGTAGAGTTTTACAAACGAATCTTTCAGAAAAGGGGTCGTGCCTGAGCATTCATAAGCATTTTATTCGGTGGCTTATAGAGTTTTTCGCTGGGGGGATGCAGCTTTAAGGGTTCATGCGTTTCAAAGTCCACAAAGTGATTGCAAGTGCTGCACCTGAAGGTGCTAGCCAGTTTCGTTGGCTACTTCGTACCACCTTACTCGTGCCTCCGCCGGCTGCCAGCGCTGCTGCAGCGACCGGGGATGCCTGGTGTGGTGCCGATGCAGGGACCTGTGCGGCCCAAAAAGAATACTCTGGCCCGAAAAAACAGGACAGAGTGTAGCTTCTAAGAGGAGCATTTAACTCCGAGGCATTGCGGAAGCACCAGATGGCAGGACAGCAAACTCGTCCTACGAAGCAGGCAAATATTTCACCCTAGACAAGACAAGTTGCCTCCGCCGTGCTTGCAACCGCCGGCGCGACGAGAAGGCCTTCACGAACCAAGCTGGCAAAGAGACTTACGAAAAGGCTTGGACATCCATCGGACGCTGTAGTGCTGCAACAGGCAAAGAACCTCGCATGCACTGAGCGAAGTGACCCATGCTCTCAACTCACTCTCTTAATAATTCAGCGAAGTACCACCTAGGCACGGCCATTGGTGGCAGCATACCGTGGAAGCGGCCCTAACCATCACCTAGAGTTGAAGATTCCAGCGGAACAGGAACCCAACCACTCCTTCCTGATGAACACAACTGCATGCCGCGAGTGCGCCGCAGGCGCGAGCTCGCGCCCTTTACTGGTCAGTTGGCCCACACGGCTGTTGATCCGACCGCACTGCAGTTAGTCTGTACATGTGTTACGTTTTGCGGCGGTTTTGGGGTTCAAGACCGCCAGGGAACGGAACTCACAAGTCCGGTCCTCCACCTGCGGCTACTTGGCGTGGAGCTGGGCTGTGTGCCTGAAGACCAGCACGAGCAAGGTTTCCGGGCCCTTCGAACGAGATATTTATGAAAGATATTCGACATTCAAAACATCATAGACATGCATACAAAGGCAGTGTAAGGCAGGAGCAGGAATCATCATGTCATGGAGCCCTGCGAACCGGATGCAAGCCGCCTCGCTTGTGTGTTGCAGAACCGCGAGGCCTCTCCGGAAGCCAAGATGAGGATCCACAACGACAAAGCGGCTCTCGCTACTATCGGAAGCTGTCCTGGGCTTTACGTACTAGTTAATACGATGGACTCAGAAACCAGACTTCCTTGCGGAATGGCTACCATTGACTCTTGGGATGCAGCACATCAAGCAGTTTCTAGCATGTCAAGCATTTGCTAGGTTACCACTGTGCTTTTTGCCTCCCCCTTCTGGAGGACTTGCTGCCGGCACCGGTGGTGCCTTGGATGTAGCTGCAGCATGTTTGTTCAAAAGTGTTGCGACGGCCTTGCGCAAGCATGATTGCTGGATGTCTCCATGCTAAACATAAGGGCAAATGACAACCAGCTACGGGTGAGATCTGCAATCCCCAAGATGCTTTTCTCAACATCGCCAGGGCCCCCTACCCCCCACTCCCCGCTGCCCCTCACTAAGGGTCCCTATGATTAAAAGCCAAGCNCCCCCCCCAGCCCACCGCCCCACCGCCCCACCGCCCCCCATCCCCCATCCGAATCGAAAAACGAACACCAGGCTGGGGGCGACTGCGGCATCGGGACTCCAGAGCTGCAAGAAGAAGCTGCGCCCCTGACGGTTGGAAAAGCACTACTGGGTTCTTGTTAAGGAATTTGATTTAAGTTACCATAATAAGGAAACCATATTATTTACTATGGAACCCACACTGCAGTAGACTTAGACTACTTCAAAATGTACAGTCTCATGCACAAGACATGTCTTGCGGAAGCTCGGGCGAGCCGTGGCTGTGGCGCTCTCGCTCTTGACACAGAGCACTCAAAAGAAGTTTGACAGGAAGCTCGCACGATGCATTTCAGCAATTCAGAATAATTTTCAAGGCGGCATCTGTTGGCTTCTGAGTGTCGTAGTGTTCAACCAAGTTCAACACGTGCCAAACTTGCTGGTTTACGCCGGGAAACCCGTGGTCCTTCGTGGTTGTTGCAAGTCATAACCCGACATGTCGTACTACCGCAGTCAAGCATCTTCTCGGTTCTGGATTTTTCGTCAAAGTTCTTGCCCCCTGTTCTCATTTTAAACGGCAAGGAGAGCACTTCCGTCTGGAAGCTGGTGGTGAACGAAGCGGAGAAGTCGTTCTGCCAAGCTGCATATAAACCCTTGACCCTTTGGAACATCAAAAGGCTCTCCTTCTGCCACCCGTGCCTGCCAAGCTGTGCCGAGGGCATTTCCTGGTGGAGGGCTTCTCTACATCACGACCCCACATTCGTGGTTCAGGCTCTTGGCTCCAGGTTTTGATCTGACTTCATTTGCCCCTCAGTTGCCAAGCCGTGCAACTGCGGTTCCTTCTTCAGTCGCGACAGCTATCTCGGCTTGGATCCGAAACCCTGGAGGCCCCCAGAGCCAGAAGATGCCGGAAGCTTCAAAGCCAAAACCATTCGTAGCAGGAGCTGCAGCAGTGGCGGCAGCAACAGGACCATTAGCAGTGGCAGTAGCAGTAGCAACAATAGCCGCAGAGGCAGCAGCAGCGCGAGCAACACTACAAATTAGCAATGGCAGAGGAAGAAGTAGGAAAGGCAGCACCGATGATGGTGATCGTTCTCATCACCGCCATTACCATTGATGAAGACCTCGCTTAAATCTGAACCCCACCAGCAAACCCCAAACCCTACAACCTGAAACCCCCAAACCCTAAACATCCCTAAACCCCAGAAAAAATGTGACCCCGAAAATCCGCAAACCCCAAACCCTATAACCTGAAACCCCCAAACCCTAAACATCCCTAAACCCCAGAAAAAATGTGACCCCGAAAAATTTGAATCCGCACAACTCCCAGCAGTTGTAGGCGCACCTCCGAGCTGCTCTGCACGGAGAGCCAAATCGATCTGCCGCACTGCTTGCACTCGAGGATGGTGAAACTTTACGTGAAACTACTCACAACATGATAGCCTTTGTGATTAGAGGGGTTATAGTACCCCTAAAAAGTTAAAACCTTATCTACTCATTCACACCATGACCCCAAGGCTTAGGTTTAAGGGCTTTACTGACTTGGGGCTTGCAGGGCTGACGGGCTTGGGCCTTGGCTTTGGAGTTTAGACTTAGCTAAATGGTACGAGCATTTCAGACGCTGGGGTTGGGGGTATGACGCTTGGCCATGCGGGGTTTTTGCCACCTTCCGAACAAGCTTTACAGTCCAGAGGTTGGAGAAGTCAAAACAGCCTAGAGGTTGGAGAAGTCAAACCAATCAAACCAATAAACCCGAAGCCTGACACAACATACAGTACAAGGGCTCAAGAAGAAGCCACATCCAACCACAAACAACAAGATAACAGCGCAAAAGGATCAACGCAGAGCTCACCACTGCCGCACTGGAAACTCCCTTGAAACCCTCTGCCATCCACTGAAAGACGTTAAACCCTCAGCTTATGATGGCTGGAAATTCATCCGTGAACAAATATTTCCATGGAGACTAGATGCTAAATGCAAAAAGCAGCAGCAAAACTTCAAAACACGAAGCCTGCGACCCCTCTTCACATGTTGCCTCACACTTTCCGTCCGAATGGTGCGTTGCACAACTACTCTCAATCCGACCCTCCGAAGGCCTCGGAAGAACCCGTGAAGGCCAGGAGTGGCGATGGCCCCGCTGGCAGAGCCCAAACCTTGAGAACTTCAGGGGTGACAGGCTTTTACGGCTTAGGGCTGACGGCTTAAGGGTTGAGGGGTTTGTGGCTGTGGGCTGAGGGTGTAGCAATGTATGTTGAGAGAGGCAGAACTGGGCAGGGTCGAAGGGGACTGCAAGCATGCTAGGAGCCTTGATAAGTCGGATAGGGCTTTATGGTTACACTGGAACACTACAAGGAGATAGTAGTTCGGGTCCTAGACGACGTCTTCGCCCCCATCTTGCCGCTGGATCACGCCGCCCTCTGCCAGCGGCAGAGAATCTGCCGCAGCCCAGGAAGAGCTCTGGAGCTTGGCAGCCTGCGGACCAAAGAGCGGGTTCCAGAAGGGTAGGTTTAGGGTTAGGATCCCCTTAAAGCTTAAGGGTGCTATAGGGTTTAGGGGTTTAGTGGTTTAGTGGTTTAAGGTTTAGGGGTTTAGGGGTTTAGGGTTAAGGTCGAGTTTCGACTTCTGATCCTCGGGTTCAGTGTAGTTCTCGGGCTAGTGTCAGCAGCTTCTTAGGTTTCAATCCATCTCGGGTTTTGAAACACCCTACAGTGAACCCCAGAAAGTTGGAACATGGGTTTAGGAGGATTTGTGCTAGGATCCCCTATACTCTACATTAAGGGCATGAGGATATTGATGTTCCAACTTTCTGGCTTCCACTATAGGCTTTTCCAAGAACGGATCAATGTATCTGAATCACCAGGCTGAAACTTTATGGATACTCTTCTTTCCTCCAGCTTTCCTCAAAGGGTTTCAGGCTTTCGCGTTCTGCGATTTTGGTTTATAGATCTCATACCCAACAGGTACTGTAGAAAGCAAAGTGCATTCGGTAAAGGGGAGACTGTCGTTGCACGCTACTGCTCCTGCTGCGACGAGGACGACGCCACGACGATCGTTACAATGACGTCGGCCACGACTTCGACCACCCACCACCAGTCACGACGACTTTGCTGTGACAACGATGCTACCATTGTCGTCTCACGCCCCAGCCCTGCCTCAAAGCCTCGGACTGCGACCTCCCCGTTCGCCGACAGCGCTTGAATGGGATCCTGCGAAACCAAAGGCAGAATCCAAAACCTTCCCCAATCCAGAAGGTCGAAATCTGGAAAAAGGTCCAGGGTTCAGGCTGTAGGGGTTGACCACTAAGGACTGAGGCTCCAAAACTTCGAGCCCAGGGCAGCCAACACAAGTTGCCTTTCTTATCGACCCACACAACCGGCCGAGCATTCCCGCGAAACAACCGACAAACGTCGACGCTGCGTGCACTTCACCGGTCGGGGGCAGCTCCGGTCCAGATTTCAGGCTTTAAAGTTGTATGGTTCAGCTGGTGTTCAGGCGTTTTGACGACTGTTTTTGTCTTTCTCCAGCTGCTCAGCACTCCACCCCGGCAAATGTCGAGCAAAGAGCACGGCCTCCATTGCGAATTAATCGGTAGGCAAGTGGCTCTGCACTGCGATGTCAGGAATCGGGCTGCAAGCTTGAGAGTAAGGCATGCTGATCTGCTTGTCCTCCTCGTCGTAGACGGTGAGGAAGAGCTTATCTAAGGAGACGGGCTCTTCCTTCCAGGGAGTGTTCAGGGTTGCAACATACTTTCCATGTCACACCTCAACCCGTTTTAAAACTCGCTGGCATGATCACCATGGTCCCTGAGAGTGATTGTGGAAGGGACTACGATTGCACGGCTTATGGCGGTGACGACTCTGGTGCCAAAGGTGACTCGTGCAAATTCTTGATGACGGCGGCTCCCCTAAACACTATGACACTATGATTCGCGTAGCTACTGTATGACACGCAAGATATGCCAACTCACGGTGCCCATACCGTTGCGATGGTCTACCATGCTTGCGAGTTTTGTGAACATTCCCACCAATCCTCGGGATCGTCGGAGCGAACCAGGAAGAGGCGAAGTTGCACCGGCTGGCCGGCGGCGATCTGATGCTTCCGGGCTGTATGGGATCGCGGAGGCCGGGTCGTGGGCTCGGGACTTGGGCTTCTGACGCCGTTGCTGCGCGTCCTTCTTTGCTACTGACGTGGCGATGATGAAGATGAAGAAGACAATGATTATGGTGGCGACGGTGAAGTTCATCGTTCTCATCATTATCATCATGACGCTGATGTGGTGGTTGTCGTCGCTCTCCTTGCTTGTGGTGACAGCAGAAGGAGGAGGAGGAGGAGAGGCAGGGAGGCAGGGAGGGAGGGAGGAGGAGGGAGAGCGCAGCATTAACCATCGCAAAGAGCAATCGCCATCGGAACAACACAATGATATCGAAATGCTGAACACACAAAGAAGATAAATACCATGACAACACGGAGAAGCATCACGAGCGATACTCGGCCCCCTGGCATTCACCGAGGCGGCGCCGGCGCGCCCGAGCCCCGCATTGACGGACGGGGAGGCCCACACGACCTAGAGGAGGTGGGCGTGGGGTGTGGATTGAGGGCTTCCAGTTTGAAGTTTCGGAGCTTGGGCACTTAGGAGAGACTCGGGACAAAATTCGTCTCGAACAGGAGCCCTGAAATATACAAACTGGTGCAAGGCTTTATAAACTTTAGACTGACTGCAGCTTCCTCGCGAGACACTCAGAATTAGGTGCTATTGAAGAGATCAGGTTGCAGCATTCAGAGCTCGCAGTGTAGGCTTGAGGGATCAGGGCGCAGGTGTTGAGTGTGAGATTCAGGGTGCAACAAACAGGGTTGAGGGTTCGGGAAGTCTGCATGATGACATGATGTCTAGGGCCTTCGATCTGAGCGCACCTGTCTGCCAAGCTCAAACTCCCAAGACGCACCGCGTCGCTCAGGCCATGACCAAATCCAGCGACTCTCCGTGCCTGGTACAAACCTGTCCGGGTTTCGCGGTCGTTTCGTGACAAAAAAGGCACACGTCATAACCTCCACAAATAACCCGTGACCCTGAGCTTTCAAGCTTGCAGTCGCCAGGGGATGGCCGAACCGGTACCGTGGAATCGCTAAGGCAATGTGAGGCCCAGGCATGAGCGAAGCGCAGCTTACTCCGCTTGTGCCCGAGGTTGTTCGAGACCATCTGGGAGCTCGTCACACTTGTTATCGATTTTTTGTGCTTTTGGTTATGTGTGTACATAAGTACCCCACCTAGGCAAACACACGAAGACACGCTTTGCATACCATGCAACCGGTCATAAGTACTTAGAAAGCTTTCAGCCAACGCTTTTTTGCTTCAGCATACATGTCCATCTGTGTGCAAGAAAGCTCACAAAACCTCCGGGTGTCAATTAACCCTACAACTCGCAATCCAAAATCCAGCTGCACAGTCGATTGTTTTGGGGGGATTCAGAGGCAGCTGTCGTTGGTGTTGCTGCTGTTGTTACTGTTGTTGCTGGTGTTGTTGCTGCTGTTGCTGCTGTTGTAACCAGCAGTCAGCGGCCAAAGGCCAGCAGGAAGAAGGTGGTGGTGGTGGTGGTGGTGGTGGTGGTGGTGGTGGTTCTTCGCCCTCGGCAGCACGCGCTCAAACTACCAGGGCCCTCGCATTCCGCCAGCTGAGCTGCAGCCGGGTGCCCAGCAGCACCCCATCGGCAGGGTCCTGACAAAGCACGTGGCATTTGGGGCCAAGAATTTACAAAAAAAAAACACAGATCCTAACCCTGGTTCTGAAGCCCGGAAAGCCCAGAAAGACCTCTAAAGGACGGCCTGAGGCACACGGGGCGTCGTCGTGCGCAAGGAGATGGCGGGGCGAACTGGCAGCCAAAGGGCTGGAGTCATTGGCTTCACAGTGTACGATCCTGATGCGATAGAGGTCTAAAGAATTTGAAACAGTGTCCCAAATATTGTCACTACAAACATGCGCTATACCCCAAAAAAACCCATTGTTTTAACTCTGCCTCAGCAAATCGATTCTGCCTTTATTTACGGAGAATGCAAACCAGGGGACGAGGTTGAGGATTTGGTGCCTGCCCGGCCCTCAACGCCATGGTTCAAAAACAGTGCGTCATGCCGTGGATATTGAACCATGAGGCCCTCGATGTTAGCAATCAGGGGTCCCTAAACCAAAAATCCTCAACCCTAAACCCCTAAACCCTTAAACCCCAAAAATTTTCAGCCCCCTGAACAACTCCCGGTGACCTGCCGGACTGCTCGAGGTGGTGGTGGTGGCCACCTGCAAGTGAGGAAGGTTAGACGAACCAAGCCATGAAGTGGTGCAAGGCTCTGCAACGGTGGGGCCGCAAGGGGATGCATACCATTCAGAACTCCCAAACCTGCAACAGGAATTGCCAGGATTGACGGTTCGACTCTCAGATCCCATGCCGAAACCCAACACAGCTCCTGCCACAACCCTGAGGAAAAGACCTCCAAGTCCGGGGACCACAGCGAGATGAAGAAGGTCCGGCCGGCTACGGTGCCCCCAAGAGCTCCGCCTGGCAGTCCAACGTGGGCCGGGCCCGGTCTTTTGGGGCTTTGGGCCTTGCGTTCTCGACGGAGTATCGCGTATACATTGTGGAGTCCTGATATGGGAGTTTCCGAAAACTAGGGGTACCTTATTTTGGGGTCCTTATAATAAGGATTCTATACTGGCGTCCCACATTTTCGCCAGATCCCATTCCAAATTCCTTTACAGTGGGTGGTCTCACTAATGGTTCGGAGAACGCCTATGCATTGTGGTCTCTATCCGGTATTGCATCTTCATTCCTCTGCGCTTACCCCTAGCCGAACCCGTAACTAATAACTAGGAACCTGCGCACTCGATAGGAAGCTTGTGGGCTTACCAGTGTACTTAGCTGTTCAAACGAGCAAGGGGAGGCCTAGATGTGAACGATTAACTGCAGAAAACACATGTTGCATGCGTAGATCCTCGCGCACTGCTTGTGTGTAAGGGTTTCTGTGTAGATCCGCAGATTAAGGTGGGTACAAGTACGGATTGGAAGATGCCAAGTTTCTGCACCACCAAGTCGTGAAGTCAAAGCTACCTAAGAATGACCACCTGCATCCAATCGGAGATCCGGTACTGCTGAGGATTTTCTAGATTAGGGTTTGCGGCCTGAAGTTTAGGATTTTTGGGTTTCGGGCTGAGGATTTCAAGCGGCACAAATACGACAACTCCCTTGAAGCCTACGGTCACCTACCGAGAGCAGAGCCTCCAGTGCGCCGCGCTCTCAACTTCAACACCAGGGTCGCGGTGTTCCTGCAGAGGTTGCACTTATAGTACCCTTTATAGCACCTTATAGTAATTATGGTGCCCCTTACAGTACAGTACCCCTTAAAGGCAGCCCCTTGTAGGTACCCCTCAGCTTTGGGGTTCCAGACTTCCGAGCAGAGCTCAGGGAGGTTTTGGCCTCTGGGAGCTTCGGAGCAAATCTTCGAGGCTTCAGGGCTTTTCGGCCTCGGGCTCCTCTCATTTCGGGTTTAGGGCTTTAGGGTTTCGGGTTTAGGGCTTCGGGGTTTAGGGTTTTAGGGTTTAGGGTTTTAGGGTTTAGGGTTTACGGTTTTAGGGTTTAGGGTTTAGGGTTTTAGGGTGTAGGGTTTAGGGTTTTAGGGTTTTAGGGTTTTAGGGTTTTAGGGTTTAGGGTTTAGGGCGTAGGGTTGTCTGAGACCTACGCCAAAGCTTGACGACAAAAAGCAGTTACCCACAGATCGCAGAGAGAAAGAACTCTGGACTCAAGGCCGAAGAATACAGCAGCATTGCACCGAAAGCCCTTACCCGAACCCCATAAACTCCCAATCCTAAACCCTAAACCCCTACACCCCTAAACCCTAAACCACCTACCTGAACCCCATAAACTCCCACGAAACCCGCAGGGAAGTCCAGAAGGCGAAAATGGGCGCAACACCCTGTGACGTGGCCCAGGCCTTTCCACGCGATTTGGGGTTGGATTTAGGTCAGTTTAGGTTTGAGTGTGCTGGGTTCAATGTTTCGGGTTTCAGGTCGGGGGCCTGGGGTTCAGGACTTCGGATTTGGGGCTCAAGGTTTGAAGTTCAGGGCTTGGGGTCCAGGATTCTGGGTTTTGGGCTTGCTGCTTGACGTTTGGGGTCACGTGGCTGGGTCTGGATTGCAACGACGAGTATCATTGCTTGTCCTTGCTTTTGCCTTGACTTCGAAAACTGCCATGACGACTGTCCAATGGTCGCTGTCATTTCATTGCAAGTTATGTTCGCATGCTGCTATTGCTCCATCAAATCATGGGCGTGTTCGCGCAGTTCCTGTCATCCACGAACTGCCCATACGCCGCAGTCATCCGCGATCTCTGATTAACGATGCTGCTCTTTTTGTTGCGACTATCATTTCTGGTACTACCAGTCCTTCGGTGCTCAGCAACGTGTCACGCTTGTCTCTTTATGAAGATGCGAACCCGTTTGCATCAATGGCAGTTCTTGCTCGCACTGCGTGGTTGCTCGTGTGTTTCGTCCATTCTGCTGCATTCATAAGCACCACCAATGACACCACACGACCACCACCGCCACCACCACCATTCTGCTGCTACGATTGTTCATGCTGTCGCTCATGGCGGTGGCAGCAGTGCGGTGTTGGTGGTGGCAGCAACGGTAGTGTTGCCAGCCATGTTGGTGGCAGCGGTGCTGATATTCCTAGCTCCTGTGGGCCGGTTGTTCTGTCATTGCCTATCATATCGTTCTTGTCGTGCTGGTTCCTTGTCGTATGGCTTGCAGTATCATGTGAGAAGGTATCCTCCATGAAGCCACTCCAACTCTCGCCGAAGGTACTGCCGATCGGCCAGCATCATTGCCCCCATGCAACCCCTGCCCCAAGCTCAGTCGCGATGCTCTGGGGTCCGCGGAAGCCATGTTAATGAAGGACTGTCCAACTTTCTATGGAGCAACAAATTGGCATTCCGGCTACCAGAAGCGAAGCGAAATGCCCGTTTCCCGACCCCCCCCCCCATCGAACGCAATAGGCCCTGTAGGCAACGTCGCCCCATGTGCCGCGTTTCTGGCAGCAGGAACCCTTCTCCAACAAATCCTTCGACCAAGCAACTCACTCACGTCGAATCATCCCTGTCAGAATGCTGAGTTCATCCATCGGCTTGGATGAAGAGGCAAGCTGCTTGGCCGAACCCTTCCCAGTCAAGGGGCTCTTGGTATGAAACCTTATCACAAAAAGTCTCAAGCCTAAAACCGTCAAGCGTCAACCTTGAACCCGAAACTACGCGCAAGACGTGTATCCAACAGCCCCTAGGTCCTTCTTTACCTCCATCTTCATCAACTTCTGCCAAGTCGCCGTCTCCGGTTCCAGGTCCAAAGTTGCAGCAGGGGCCCAGTGGCCGGTAGCCAACTTGACTGCCTCCGGTTGCTGCCGATGGGATGTCATCGCACCATATATTGCAG
Source organism: Symbiodinium sp. clade A Y106 (assembly GCA_003297005.1). Lineage (NCBI taxonomy): Eukaryota > Dinophyceae > Suessiales > Symbiodiniaceae > Symbiodinium > Symbiodinium sp. clade A. The sequence goes on along the minus strand of BGNK01000805.1, from coordinate 73,873 downwards.
TGTCGTGTATGTAGATTCATGCAATATCCTGTGGTATCAGCAAGCCGCGCATTGCACATGAGTTGCAAGTCGCAAGCTGAGGCTTGCGAATCTTGGGTGGGGATGCGCACGTCGACCGTTGCATCAGGTTACTTGCTTGCTCGATCGCTCCCTACCCTCAATGCACACCCTTCAGGCCTTCGAGTTCCCAGATCCGTAAACCCAAAACCCTCCTTGTGGTCTTCTTTGCCTGTTGTTTGAGGGACTCGTGCGGGGTCGACAGGAACAAAACACAACAGAAGACGCTTCTTCCACGATGGGGCTTGAAATGTGGGAAAAGAGCATGTCGACGCTTTGCACAGACTCGCGGGGACGGATAGCTAGTACGTATAGTAGCTCGAGAAATTAAATCAATGCTCCGGATCTGAAAGAGTTGAGGGCGCCTGGAAGCCAGAGGTCTCAACTTCACCATCCACCGACAGCAACTCCTGGGGGTCCTGTGGCCAAGCACCGACGATGGAAATCATACACACTTGGACATACTGCTGTGAAAGCCATGGGCTATGGGCACCAATGCCAGGTACACTGTGACAGGACTGAAAGGTGCACGCAACCACGACGGACACTCCCTCCTCTGTGTCGCACACAGAGAGGTAAAGCCGCTTCAAGGGAATGCTGTGCTCGGAGCCCTCCTGGCCGAAGATTCTTTGCCAACTAGAGAGCTTTCAGCACAAACCGAAGGCAGCGTTTTGGCGAGACGCCGTGCAGATCACTCCCGGATCAGGAATCTGGATTGCCGTAATTACCACCACCAGAACAACAACCACCGCCGCCACCACCAGCACGATCATCACCGTCGCCACGACGGTTATCATCATCAGTATCATCACCATCCTGTCAAGACTATTCAGCATCACCTCTCTTCATTGTATAATGTTCTTCATCATCTTCACCATCTTCATCAGCACCACCACCATTATCATGATCGCCGCCGTCGTCAATGTTATAACCAACATCACCAACATCATCGTCGCAATCACCCGCACCGCTGCCGTCGTCAAGGCAATCATCAACATCACCCACATCATCGTCACATCAGCGTGGGCATCTTAGCCGTCATGGTGTTCAGCATCGTCGTTAACAGCAGCAGCAGCAGCAGCCGCAGGCCGGCCAAAGACAACTACAGCTTCAGCTACCGCGTGCATGTCTGTATGCACCAAACGCTGGGGGCGCCTTCGAAGAACGGAGCTGCAACTGAAGCTTCAGAGAGGTCTCGAGCTTCACCTGACTTACATGCCCTCTCCCAGTCAACCTCCAGTGTTGGGCTTCGTGGGCTTTCAGATTGCCTAAGCGCTGCATACTGCTCCGGAGGCTGTCTGCAAGGATTCCCGTCGGATTTGTAGGCAAAGGGCAAAGTCAAGCTCTCGCAAGCGGTCTTGGGCGATCTGTTGCAGGGTGCTTTGGGATTCCCCGAGGTCTCCCTCCAAGTTCGGGCTGCTATTCCAACCTGCGAAGATGCACCAGGTCCAAGATCCAAACAAGCACCAGCTGAACCGCATATCGGCATATCCCACTCCCAATCCTAGAGCTCCGGACTCTAAGCTCCAAGCCCTGAACCCAGATCCCAAACCCTCGACCTTGGGCCAAAGAACATTTACCGAGGCGGCGAAGTGGTGCCCCATGATCGCATTGAGGCCCACAAGGCCCGGCTCGTAGCTCCCCAGAGCACGCAAGACCTCGATCTGGGGCTGCCCCAGAGGGCTTCGACGTGGGTGTCCCTGCACTCCGTAGAACTGGAGAGAGGGAGAAGATTTGAGAAGACAGTGCTTTTCCGAGGTTCTCTGTCTGGGACTTGGGGCTCTCGGAGCCTCCTGGAACCCCGGAGCCTCGCGGGCCTACGTCTCTCGACACCCGGGGCTCTGGCCAAGTCGATCTCTTCTCCTTCGTGAACCCCCACATGTCTGAAGCGGATGACCTTCGGCTGCAATGATTTACGCTTCAGCCCTATTGGCATCGACAAGTCAAGCAGATCTTCCGAGGTGTAACAGTAACACAACCGAAAGGGGCGCACAGCTGCCTTTTCTGGCACATGGTTTCAAGTTGTCTCAAGCATCAAAGATATCGGTTACTTCATTGCGGCGTAGATCTGCGGTACACCATCTTCAACAGCTTCGCTTGCACTTCGATCAACACAGAACGCAGGGGGCAGCGCAGCTTAAGCTGCGAAGTGACCCATGCCTCCGAAATCTTGGGAAACTGCTTTGCTGAAGATCTCGCCCCTAAACCCCACTTTCGATCCTCCCTTTCTTTGCCAGCTCGCCGGTGCATCGTCCAAAGGCCCGGGGCCCTTCCCTCCCAGATTGTTCACAGCGACCTCAGATTCAGAAACTGTGAACAGCTGAGGCAACTGTGCTCAAGCTTCAAGACGGCATCTGGGAGGAGCAAACGGACCTGCCTTGTCTGCTGATGGGACCTGTGTCAGACCTCACCCCTATGTATCAGAGATCGCTATCTCCGTGCAGTCAAACAATGCCAAACCCACGCCCCCGAAGCCTCAGTCCCTCACTGCTTGCAGCCCTGGCACGTTCTCCGGGCTGAGCATCAGTCTCGTACCGAGCGCAGACGGCAGGAAGACTCTGATGTCCTTCCCGGAGTCACGTTTTCAAGCTGTCCATCCACTTTCGGCGTGGAGGTCTGAGACGGTCCAGACAGTCCGAAACAGAGCAGACACCCGGCCTTGGAGTCGCCCCCTGGGGGTCCTGGTCCTGCAAGCGGAGGCTTCGGCTGCGGGCCCCGTCTTGCAATCCATAATCAACCACAATCATAATCATGCTAGCAAGAACCCTAAACCAAAGCAACACCTAAACTTAAACCGTGGATAGCGATCACAGTGAGAAGCAGCAGAAGAAGCAAGGCCTACGTTACGTTTCAAAGCGTCATTGCTTTCATCTTTGACGTCTAAAGTACACTTCCGGGCAACCCTTTCCTGCTCCGAACGATTGGCTTTCCTTAAGGATAGCTGCGCCAGTTAAGGCGAGTTGTCAGTTCTGAGCCCATGGCTGAGGGCAATCTCTGGCAAGCACAGAATCTAGAATCCCACCTGGTGCGGCTTGCGCCCCAAGCTGCTGCCCATGCTGTGCTTTCACCTGCAAACAAGTACGATGATAGTTCGCTTCATTCGGTTCAGCGCCTGGGAGCTTCGTGCTCTACAATACAGTTTGAGAGAAGCAATTGGTTCGAATCGGCAGTCCTAGTCTGAGCTCGAAAAAAGACATCGACCCAAATCGATGTCCGGGGGCGGTATTAGGCTGCGGTCGGAGCCAAAGACAACAGCAAGTCAAGCAAAATCTAGGCAACTGAATGCAGGAACACTGCAGATGAGCTCCTACAGGTCAACAAAACCAAACCGAAAACTTGCAAAGCAAACTGCGGAACATCTGAGAGCCTTAGGATACACGGTGCACTCACAGGTTGCTGGCACAACATTGTGCCCTGAAGTCTTTTGGAAAGTTATGTCTGTGCTGCAGGCATTGTGGTCACTCCTATCCAACACTGATTTGCCATAGCTGGGCTTCTTCTTTCCACGGCTATCGAGGAGTCTCCTTTCTCAAGCCGAGCAGCGGGGTTAGCCCTTCGTTTACGGCTCTTGGGCAGAAAAAAAGGGGGCGCAAACGGCAGACAATCACGGCCTTGGTTCAGGTGAGTTTGTTGATTCAATGTTTGTGTTTCGGGTTCTTTTTTGTTGGTGGTGTTGTTTGATCGCCCCTTTGTCCATTCCAGAGAACTGTTAGGTTTCGAGCTCAGGTTCTCCAGGATATGAAAAGTTGCCGCTTCGGAGGAGGATGGCCTTCGCAGCTCTGCCGACTCTGCCGGGCGGCCCACGGCCTAGGGCGCATGGCGGTTACATAGGGGCCTTAATTATAGGTTTTGAGAATTTGGTGGCATCTTGCACTATGCACAGGTGTAGTAAGGAGCCCGACGGAATAATCGGAATATTGCGGTGAAGCGGACTGAATTGGGGGTATCTTACACTACGTAGAATTTTCATTAGGAGCCCGAAGGCAAGATGGTACGAATCTTTTCAGGCTTCTATAGCGGATTCTCATTGCGGCTGTCATGCAACTCAGAGAGAGTAATCACAGTGCCTAGTGCCTAGGATAAGAAGCTGTAGCAATCTGCATAGCTGGCATCACCTGGACTGGGGCACCTCCCCAAGCCCATGAAGGAAACAGTAGCCTGAAACCCGGTAAGCCCGATGCCTAGCTGGAGCAAAAGCTCAACTCCCCGGCCTGCCAGCCTCCAGATCTACAGAACCCTCTAAACTTTAGACCATCCCTCACAGACCCTTTCAAAGCCCGAAAATCTCCGAACTGCCGAAGCCCTAAACCCTAAAACCCTATCAAGAAACCCGAAAACCCAAACCCCCCACAAAAATCCCTAAAACCCACAAAAGTCCCACAAAAGACATGCCGAACAATTACCGACGCCTGGCTCCGGCAGCCAAGGCCCGGGCTCTGGTCGACTGGGGGCTCCTGCAAGGCGTGAAGGCGAAAGAGGCGCAGGGACTGTAGGGTTTATTAGGGTTTTGGGGTTTAGGGTTTTGGGTCTTGGGGTTTTGGGTTTTGGGGTTTTGGGGTTTTGGGGTTTTGGGTTTTGGGGTTTTGGGTTTTGGGGTTTTGGGGTTTAGGGTTTTGGGGTTTGGGGTTTTGGGGTTTTGGGGTTTAGGGTTTTGGGGTTTGGGGTTTTGGGGTTTTGGGGTTTTGGGGTTTTGGGGTTTAGGGTTTTGGGTTTAGGGTTTTGGGGTTTGGGGTTTTGGGGTTTTGGGGTTTTGGGGTTTTGGGTTTTGGGTTTAGGGTTTTGGGGTTTGGGGTTTAGGGTTTTGGGGTTTAGGGTTTTGGGGTTTTGGGGTTTTGGGTTTAGGGTTTTAGGTTTTGGGGTTTAGGGTTTAGGGTTTAGGGTTTTGGGTTTTGGGTTTTGGGTTTTGGGGTTTTGGGTTTTGGGTTTAGGGGTGTATGGGAGAGTAAAACGTAGAAAAGTGTTAAGGTAAGGGCGACTGACAGGGATACCGCAACGCCGTAAGGTCTGCTGCAAGGGTTACTACGAAGGGTTGTTTGAACGCGTTAGAACTTTCTATCTGTAGAGCTTTTGTGTTTTAGTGCATTTTAGGGTCCATGGAGTCTCACGGCGAGCTGAGGGTTTTGAACTTGGGAGGTGGGCAGGGTCAGGGCTGTCTTGTGGAGGTCTGCACATGCCTCGGTGGAAGCTGGGCCTGAGCCTGGTGCTGTTGGGCTTCGTTGGGGGCCTTTTCGGTGGCAGGGAGGAAAAGTGCCGGCACCGGAATTCAAACGTGCACAAGGTTCCAGCAGAAGCCAAGCACTGCACAGCCCTCCATAACCCCAAATTTCCAGCCTTCCCCTGAGTTCTCTGACCCGGGCCCCAGCCTGCGTGATGCTGGGCGAGCGAAGCGCCAGCAAAAAGGTGCGGCCGGCCCAGGCGCCTCCGACCACGCTGCCTGGCTGAAGCTCAGAGGCAGCGAAGATCGACTTAGGGAGACCCGGTTTCCACAGGTTCTTGCTAATCCCAGGGTCTGAATTCTCCAATAAGCCCTTTCGAAGAAAAACATCATGGAAAAATCTACCCCTGAACCCCGTGCCATTTACTAAGGCCAGGAGATTGTTCTGCGGGGCTCTGCTTCAACCTGGACCGACATCTTCCTTCCGGGCCTTGCTCCGCTGCTGCCCGGAGCGTAACCTGCTGATGGGATCACTGCTTTACACCCAGCATGCTGTGTCTACCCCTTTGCTTGTGTGCAAGCGTCCTTTGAGAGAAGACTCGGTGTTCATCTGAATGAGGGCGGCATGTAAAGTGGACAGGTCTCCAAGTTGTGCCGCTCAGAGAAAACCCGATGCACCCAACCGCACCGCCAGAGCCATCTTGCTTGGTTCGATGCCGGTTTCCTTCTGGATGGAGCATCTCCTAGCTGCTTTGTTCTTTGCACGTACGAAATCGCAAGGACCCTTTCTCGAGAGGGTCAACTCTACCCAGACAGCTGGGTGCGACATAAGGAGGGCTGCGGGCTACAATGTGAAGTCTGGTGCTCCAGCGCTTTGCAGGTTCGGTCCCTGGGCTTTCTGGTTTCGGGATCTGCCTGGATGGTGGAGGTGTTCCGAAACGCGAAGATGGGAGCTGGCCCCGCCGGCGCGCCGTAGGCAGCCTGGATGCACAGACCACAGTTGTCGGGGACATGCAACATCCGGGGACACGTGTGTAGAGGAGAAATGATGGAGAACATACTTCCGGCAAACCCCGAGCACACACTGCATGCACCTCTCCGCAAATCGTGTCCGCCTCCACTGCCGGCCCGTGCAGAACGGTGCCGTTGGGCCAGAAGACGCCCTCGTCAGCAACGGGAAGGCTTGAAGAGTGACAGACTCCAACCCCGAAGTCGGCTCTTCGAGCTTGGGATGGGGGTGATGCGTTTCCAGAACCTGACACTTCTCGAGATTCAGCCTCCTATGCGGGGGAGGAGTGCTGTGCCTGAATGTGCGATGCAGAGACCTCGCCGGATGCCGCCAAGCGCGGCGACGGCTCCTCAAGGCAGGTTGGGAGCGCGGCGCAGCAAGGGTTCAGAAGCCCTGACTAAGAGGCCTTGAGCTGGCGAGGTGAAGAAAGGGGGGAGGGTCTTCTTTGTTCGGCTATGGTTTTGGGGGGGGTAGTACTCTACAACTGTTTTTCGTAGTATAAGGTATTAAGATGTACTTATGAAGGATTCATGGATCAGGTGCTCGGGGCATGGTCCACGGTAACATGGCCTCGGCGTCAGAAACGCTGAGGAAGAGCTGTGGTACCTTGACGGATGCCTCCTGCGCATCCTGGCACGAGATGGGGTAGAAGCACTTGGAGTTGGTATTCGGGGCTTTTAGGTGTCAGCGATACGACGGCTGAGGATTCGGGGGATTCGGCTTTTGTGACCCAAAACCTAAACCCCAAACCCTTAACCGGTTCGAGCTCAGGCTTCAGATGCTTCTGACAATAAAGGCAGATTTTGAGGAGAGCCCCTTCGTACACCACTTCTCGGTTCGGAGACGAGACCCCCCCCTTATGATTGACAGATGCTATGTTCATATATGTACATACACTCGTATACATAGTAAACTGCCTTTTGCTCATTTGTATATTGTCTGTATGTTCTATATACGAGTGTGTATGTATGTAAATATATACACACTTTAATCCATGAAACCCTGCATCTCACACGGAAGATGTCTGAGCGGATGCCTGCAGCGCCATGCTATTCATTCTGCCCCACATGCGCACTGCACTTTGACGGCTCTCGGCGAGCTCTTGCAGTGCACGAGCGCTTCTTTCCGCTACCTGCAGACTGGGCTAGGCGCCCCACATGCCCGTGATGCACCAAGGAGATTCGCAAATCCACCGAGGTTCCCAATGCCACCTCACAAGTGTGCTGGACTCTTCCATCAAGATCCAAGATGCAGTCGTGGCATGCCGCACTAAAGGCCTACCTGAAAAAACCAAGGACAAAAGCAACGGCACGTGGCATGCAAGGACTCCTTCCTGCAACAGAAACTGGGCTGCGGCCAGCAGGCGTTGACCGCAGCCCCGAAGTCATTCCCCAGCTGACCGTTGAGCTTGGGGTTCTTGGGATGATAAGGCCCATCCGCTTGAATCACCTCGGAGAATGCATGCACCGAAGCGAAAAGGCGGTGCGAGAGCGAGCCAGGGCTCAGGTAAAGGCGAGCCGAAACCACAAGGCAGCACGAGAGCATAGGCAGGGGCAGGGGCTTGTAGCTCCAAAGTCTCAGCTTAAGGACCCTCGACGAGTATTATGAAGTGAGCCCAGACCCAGAACAAAAAACAACTCTACACGTTCATAGAAGGGCCGAAGTTTCGAAAATCCTGACGACTCCCTCAAGCCCAGGATTTCCTACACTGCTACACCACCGATCCAAGGCACCACATCGACGGGCGTGTTTTCCACAAGGCCGGCACGGCGGAAGCGCAGCTCAGGGGGCTCCGAGTCTCCAGGGCCATGGCCCCCCAAATTGTTGCAGACGACCTGGCGACGTGGCACGGGCGAGGCCCAAGATTTGCGTTGCCTCTTGCCGGAGAGTCTCCGATACGCGGGATGCTGTACCGGAACCGATTGACCTCGCAAATCAAAAGCGACGCTCAAGGCCCCGACGTTCTCAGCAGCAAGGAGGGCACTGCCGCCGAAGTGTTTCGGCGCGGCGAAGGTGGCCACCTGGAGTTTCTGGCATTCAAGATGCAGCCGCTACTACTGTTGTCTTCGAGAACTCCTCGCAGAATTCCAAAGCGTGCCATCCTCGACTCTTCCCGGACTGCTGGCCTTCGCCAGGGGATGCCGCCGAAAGCGTCCTCGACAGCCCGGGTTTGGGATCGGAGCCCGGTGCGGTGGCTTTCGGTTCGGGTTCATGAAGGGTCTTCAACGCGAATGAACTCAAAACTGCGAGATAACAGAACGGGGACTTCGGATGCAGAGGTCGGTCCTCGCGGCAAGCCGGGCAGCACTGCTACGTGCTTGTGCCTCTTGTGGTGCACTGCCTTCAGATGCAGATACGTTTCGAACTTCGAGAAAGTTCCTAAGCCTTCGGCTGAGGTGTGCAGGGTTCGAAACCGACATGCTTCTCGAACGATCTTCGAAAGCTGCCTCACCTGTGATAGTGGTTGCTCCGCTCCCATGCAACTGCTCTGGATGTTGGACAGGGAGATGTACAGCCAGTTGCAGTTGCCTTTGCATCCAAGCCTGCATATGACACTACGAGAGTCATGCACCAGGAAATTCATTCTTAAGCATATGCACACAGAGCATCACCCTAAGCCGCCAACCCTAGTTGCACAAACGGGCATGCCAAACCCTAAACCAACAGGATTGAAGCCTAAACCCCGGACCCCAAAAGCCCCTACATACGAAGGTCAGCGTCAGAGCTCGGTCGCCTTCAAGTCCGGCGAGTGCAAGGCGATGAAGAAGTTTCGGCCGGCCCAGAGGCCCCCCAAAGAGTTCCCTGTTCGATGTCGCGCGTTAGAGCAAGGGCTTCGGGGAGGATGGGGAGTCCAGGGTTTGGGGCGTGCGGTCTAACTTTGCATCACCTAGCATGACCCAAGACAACCCAACATACACCTCACTGCACTGCAATGCACTAAGTACACTACAGAACACTATAGCACACCACAGTATTACGGTCGGTACACTACATTGCAGTACGCTACAACACTAGGCCACACTGCAGTACCCCACTTACACGTGTATGGTCATCGCTTGTCAAGAGGAACACGCATGTTGTCCAAGGTTGCTCACGTGTTTGACTGTCAACCCTATGCAGCAGCACTGAGCTTCTAACAACAATCCTACTTGCCGTGCACAGTGTGTAAGTTACTGTGTGGTTGGTTGGGCGACAGGCAGACGGACCTCTCAGACAAAAGAAAACTCGAGCCAACCTGATGGCAATATTCCTCTAGTCCCAGACGACTGCGCCCCTACTTCGAAGTTCAGGATTGTGACAATTGCTATAAGTTATGATTATGGACAAGTTGTCCTGTCAACTCGGTTTTCTGGCTAGTCGCCATACATCAAACTGCTTCTGCGACACAACCTATTCCCGACACCAGGAAACCCCAACTCAAGTCCGGAGGCTGGAGCAATTGGGATTGGGGTTTGGGGTAGTGCGCTACAGTACAACTGTAGACATCTATGAAAGTGCAGAATAACCAAGAGCACATGATCAAGACTACCAATGGCGAAACGATGCAGAACCATGCAGAAACCTGAGCCAGATAGAGAAAGAGTGAGCAACATAGATAAAGATGGGACGAAGATCGGCGAAGACGACGAAGACATATTGCCTTTATGGCCAGCCACACTAGATCACTCAAAAGGGCAAACCTGGGCCGTTTTGGGGCTGCAAGAAATCGGTGCGAGGCTACTAAGTGCTTCGGGGCGAGCCTTCGCTCTGCAGCGCCTTCAGTCGCATCGACACCTGGAAGCACTTACAGATTTCGTAAACATCAAGAGAACCGACCTCACGAAGCTTGGGCTTTGGCACAAGGGCCTTGAGTGAGGGGTTGCAGTTCAGCTTTTGCGGTGGAGCTTTGACTTTCAAAATGGCACAACGCTAAGCTTTAGACATCTTTAGAACCTAAAAATCATGCCCCGCCTTCTGCACATCTCGGAATTCCAGCAGCGGCGCGGCCCCGCTTGGAAGGGACCAAGCCTGTGACCCGGACTTTCTGCACCGACTTTGCCGGGGGGGGGGGATGGGGGTTCTGGAGGTCTGTGCTTTTGCTTAAGTGTGTCACTCTGCGTCACGCCATCTGAAGACACAAAGTAGACGAGTAGGGTCGAGGTTGTGTTGTAGATGCCAGATTGGGCAGGAGATATGAAGTGTCGCCCGAGGGCCGTAGGCTTCCAGCCTAACATGGAGGGAATGCAGGTGGAATGTGTTACCACAGGATGCTCTCATAAAATAGTCTCGAATTTGCGCAACCTCTCGAATCGGCCAGCAAACCCCAAGCCCCCGCCTTTGTCCCCTTGCACTCTACATTGTCTCTACATACTATGGAGCCCCGGACCCCCAGCACCCAGCTGCCCTCATCCTCCAGACAGGCACCTGCCCATGGGATACCAGCGCCTGTCTTGACGCCTCTGTACCGTTCGGCCACCGGGCGGCCTCATCAAGGAACAATGTGAAGGGAATCAAATTTCTTGAAGTTACCAGTAGAACACGCATGCCTTTTTACCGTATGTGCACACGATGTTCAAAATGACAGCAGGTGGATATAGACTGTCCCCCCAGGTGCAACGGCTGTCAAGCATGGAGTGCACGGAAAATGTTGAGGCTTCTTCCGTTCCGGTGCACTTGGCCGCGGGCCAGTGGTTGCGCTTCGATTTAGGGGTTACCTGTCTAATCTAGATCAACAGCGATCCATACACGCATGCATAGGCGAATGCATGCAGTCCGTCCGTCCGGCCGTCCATGGGTCCGTCCATCCATCCATCCATCCATCCAGCCAGCCATCCAGCCAGCCAGCCATGCATTCCCTCCGTCCATCCATCCGTGCATCCATGCATGCATGCTGGCATGGATGCATACATGCCTGCCTACATGCACATGCACGTGCTCATACACCAGCATATACATACATACGAGATACTGGTAGCTGCAGGATCCGACATGAAGCTTAAGAACCGGCCTCGAAGTCTCTCATGAAGATCTCCCCTGTGGACGTAATGCTCGGGACGGGATCCTGGCCAGCACTGCTCGTGGGCTTTAAGGATTGTGATTGGGGTTTCACGGCTTAGGGATATAAGGCTTCAGGATTTGGAGGCTTAGATTAGCCGGTTCCTGGGGGCATTGTTTTGGTCTGGCTCAATTATTGAGGGATCTGGATGAACAGTGTTGGGGCCGCAGTGCTCCGGGGGGAATGGAGCCCGAGCGGCAGAGTCGGACGTAGCTTCTTGCCAGGAATCTAAACCTATTCTCGAAAACCATCGAAACAAGAGCCCCTGAACCAAAACCCTCAATACAAAAACCCAAGAACCCAAAACACTTGTGCACACGCAACCTCAGAGTCGAAGAGGGTGACGAAGAGCCGCCGAAAAGTGACAGGAACATCCTGGGGATGCTGAGCTCTGCGAACCCAAGGATACAAGTTGGGCTCAAGGGCTTACAACGATTACCAGTAGGGTCTCGGTTTGGTTCCTTTTTGTCGGCCCTCTTTCATCACCGAAAAGGTCCTGAAGTGAAACACCACTTCTGGTGGAGTCCTTGGGCAACCCCAACACCGGCCCTTGCGGTAACCCAAGCCAAGGGTTCAAGCTTAGGTAGGAGTTTACAGTGTGGCTTAGAAACATTTAGGGTCCAGACAGCCCTCAACTTGTTCATCCACGAAGCCGGGCCATCGTGCTTGGAGCGCACAAGTGACAACTCAATGTCCGCCTCGTGGCCAAGTGCCACCTAGGCTGCTTGCGCGCTTGAACCTGCAGCTATCTAACTAACTCACCGTCTGCACGAATATGGTCTGAAAGATAGTTCGGTCGGAACAAGTGTATACAAATACATTGTGCGGTCAGGCACTCCTTGTCCCGTCCCAACCCCCTCCCCCTCATGCCAACAACCCGCCCTCCGTCTGGGTGTGAGTTTGTGTCCAGGTTTGGATCTGCTCCCTCCTACCTGTGACGACAGTTACACGGATAGCGACACCGCCGACTTGGCCTGGCGCCCCCTTGTTGAGGCGGTAGCCTTCTGGTCCCCAGCCTTGATCTTCACAGTTTCGGGCTTAGGGCTCAGGACCTAAAGGTGACATCCGCGGCTCGAGCTCGAGCTTGGGAATGCTCTTTGTTCCCAACACAGGCGCGCACAGACCTCTTCTCTGCCATACTTTGCTAGACATGTGCCTACTTGCTCTACACATCTATACTGCGTAGACCCATATGTGTTGTGTATTCGCCTGTAGAGCCCGGAATCTCCTCTGAGGTCCGGCGTGCATGTTCCTGGGAGAGGCACGATGCGACACGGCCAAACGGCAAAATCGCACTGACTCCAATCCACCCGTCCCTCATCTCCAGTCGACAATGCGCCGGGCTGCGTTCACCGAGGCGGCCAAGTGGGTCCCAACGAAGCCATTCAGAGCAGGGCGCTTTGGCCAGTAAACACCGCCAGATGGCACGCAAAGCACCTCGGAGGTTGTGCCACGAGGGTTCAGGACTGGCTTTGTGCAACAACAGGGACCAGAATTCCCCGGATGACATGTGGCTGCTTCACGGGTTTTGGCCGAGTTGCGGCATCGACCTCATCGTGGGCGGTATGCCCGACGCCCCTGAACCGCAACTCCTGCAGCTTTTGGCTGTGAAGCTCTGCTACGCAATTTACGGTGTAGCTTTGTGAGGTCTTAGCGTTCGAGCCTACGGTTCATATGCTCGGTTTGAATGTAGCTGGGCAACACAAACACGTTGAATCAAGAAAGCAGCCCAAAAACGGCGTTTGTGGCAAATGCATCGTCCAGACACACTGCCGGCCTTCGGGCTCCAACATTCGCTTGGCTGGACCATTGGTTTCAAGCCGAAAACAGTTGAAAGAACCTGGACTTTGCATCGTTCCGCAGTACCCTCAGCATGGAGCGACAGCCCGACAGCCCGCTCCCGGGGCTGCGATGTGTTTGGGCCATGTCCGCCAAGGTTGTTCACCACGACCTCAGCTGCTCAGATGGAGGCAGCAGGCATCATTGATCTTCGAGTGGCATTTTTGTTAGTCGGCGACATGGGCCTTCGGCAACACAAGACAAGACTTAAAGTGGTTAACGGATCGTTCTACCGTAACCCAAGGACAGCAGCGTCCATCTGACCTTGGTGCGCCTGCACCTCTTTCTGCTTCGCATGCAAACTCTGTTTGCCTCTTTGGGCTGATAGGGGATGTTACTGTTGTCGATCTCCCGGTTTGCGTTCCCGTCCGTCGTCTCACTTTTCAGATTAGTCGTTAAAAAGAAAGACAGATTCCATGCACACCCAACAGATATCCTCAATTTGCTAATCACAAGACTGCACAGCTTTGTAGGTAGCACGGGAAGCTCCTTGTTCGTCTACTGCCAAAGTGTTTATGCTCACCCATTTACATGTCCTCGCGAATCTTTTCACTGCCTTGTGTTACACAACGACAAGTGACAAGCTGACATATGTGCATCAGTATATCTGCTCCTCTCCGTGTGTAAATGTCGAAAGTGGCTCTCATGTCTTCGTGTAAGCACCTATGTCGTGCTAGTCGTGTTTGCTTTCATGTTTCTTTTGTAGCTTCTTTGTACAAAGCAGAACAGATGCGGGCTGCCGGCCAAAACTCAACAAAACGGGCGATCCCTGAAGTCCTCGAAACTGAACGGCAACGCTGTCTTTCCAGCTTGGCCCCCGAAGCCATGAACATTAAGTCCAAACAAAGCCCTCAACTCCTTGGGCCAGCGGCCTTTGCACTGGAGAGCACCAGCGGCAGTCCCACTTTGGGAAACAGCTTGTGGGGCCGATCCTGGCATCAGAAGAGGCCGCGCAAACCAGCCGGAGCATGATGCTGGATGGTGCTCCGTTGAACAGAAGCATAGAAGAAGAACACACTGCCTAACAAAATGATTCGCGAAAACAGCTATAACCCGACACAGGGATCAGACCTTATGCTGCCTTGTAATGTAACGCATGAAGCAGCAAGGTGAAGTATGTACGATACGGAGGGATGGTATGAAGCATAGTAATATGCTGTTACATTCCAAAATTTCACCTGACATGATAGAGAATGACATCATGGCATGCTGGAATCTCCAACATGAAGCCTCGGCGCGAGGTTCGACACTGAATGCTATGCCACATGCTGTGGCAGACAATGCTAGTGACTACAGCAAACATTGCAATGCAGCGAAGTCCCCGCATCGGCACCGTGATTGTACAACATTAGAGTTGGAATCGCCGGGAAAGGAACAGATTCGAAGACAGGATGGAACACCATAACCACATTAAGTTCGTCTTGTCTCAAAATGGCAAAGACGGAAAAAGACAGAACCAGCTTGAAGGTTGATAAGCTCTATCGCCTATCACATAATGATGCAGTGTTCTGATATGTTGTCAGACGCCGATGGCCCAGCAGAAAGGCCAAAGCAAATCTTTCCACAGGACACCCTTTTCCGCTCAAGTGAACACCGGCAGCAACTCAGGAGAACCGTGCGGATCAGCAGTGACTGTTAACGAAAACGGAGCTCCTAGCTGCAGCATAAGAGCCGACAGAGATGCTAACGGTTCCGGTCGTAAACACAGACACCAGGAGGGCTTCGAGGCCTCAAGTGCTTTGGAACTATGTTCATTGCCTTGCCTGGCCCAAACGTCTGCAAGCTCTCAAACTTTCGAATTCTCGGCATGCTGCAGGCCCTGACTAAGTCATGAAACGATTCGAACTGAAACGAAGCCGGACACCGAAGCCGCCGACGAGACATTTCAACCCTTCGCGGACCTCTTGAACTAGCGGAGGAGCCAGTGTCACGCGCGGAGGCTGGGATGGCCCTGGAGCTGTCAGGTGCAACAAAAGAAGTATATAATCATCGGAATTGAAGCAAAGGTGAAGGAGGTCATGCTTGGGGGTGGCGGTGGCAGCGGAGTTGGAGTTTGTGGAGATGCCTTCAGGTGAAGCTTGCTTGGAAAGCTCCAGGTGCACAGCTCCCGGAGTCAAGTCGCCTTGCGATCGTTCAACAACCATCCGAACACCCCGAAACCTCAATCGAAAAGACTCAACGCCGTGAATAGTAAGCCAGAAAGCCTCCGCCCATGAACCTGCCTTCTCCCAATCTCACACTACCTGAACCCTTCAAGCTATCTGCAAAGATGGTACATCCGCCTTTGGGCAGCGCCTCCTCTTCGTCAACCTGTGTCGCAAGTTCATGCTTATCTGATTTCATGCTGGATTTCGCATGCGGACATAAGATTCCAAGAGCAATGGTGCAGCCGAAACAATCTAAGTACCCCCAATCCCTGAATATCCCGAAAACACCACCGCATAAGACACACCGTGGTTCAACTACTCGTTGCTTTTATCGATAGCGGCCATCCTCGAATCCTCCCTCGGATCACCGTTTTGGGGAACCCGGACTGCATGAAAACGACATAGTTAGGAAATTCAGATGTCCCTTTAGGATCATATAGGTGCACTAGTTCGTCTCTCGTTGCACATGCTTGGAGGAGTAGCGGAGCCTCTGGTGAACGCAGCTCCAGGAAAAAGGTCCGCCCTTCCCAGTCGCCCACGGCATAACTTCCTTCCACAGTGGATACGTAGCTCTGAGCCCCTCTGCTCTAGATCCCTCACCTTACTTGTATTCTGTATGAGCCCGGGGGAGCACAGACAGAATCACCTATCTCCAAGTGAGAATATGCAACAAGCAACACTAAATACTACATGTTGAATAGGGAGTATGGGGCTGAATTCCAGGTCCACCCGGGATTCAAGTCGGAGCCAACGGCACGGAGGGGCGCGCAGTCCTGCTGATTTGGATGGCTGCAGCAGCAAAGCGACCTTCGGCGCTCCCCAATATAGTTCTGAGCTTCGGTGCTTGGGGTTTGGGACCTGGGTGGAAACACTGTTCTACTACAATTCTACTATGATGTTGGTGGCAACAATGGTAAAATGAAGGTGATCTTGATTTGGTTGCTGACCACTACTCCTGCCACTGTCACTGCCACTGCCACTCCAGTGCCAATCCACTGTTGATGCTACTACTCCGACTAGTCCTACTATTACTGCTGCTACTACTACTATTACTACTACGACTGCTACTGCTACTGCTACTGCTACTGCTGCTACTACTACTACTACTACTACTACTACGACTACTACCACTACTACTGCCACCACTACTACTACTACTACTACTACCACTATTACTCCTACTGCTACGGCTACTGCTACTGCTACTACTGCTACGACGACGACTACTACTACTACTGATGCTTCTACAACAACTACTACTACGGCTGCTACTACTACTACTACGACGACGAGGACGATCTCCCAAGACCACTACGACTACTACTATGCCTACTACGACTACTACTACGACCACGACGACAACTGCTGTACCACGCCGACTGCTACTACTACTACCAGTTACTACCACCACCACCACCACTACTACTCCTGCTACTACTACTACTACTACTGCTGCTGCTGCTGCTGCTGTTGCTGCTGCTACTTACTACTGCTGCTGCTACTACTCCTACTACTCCTCCTTCTTCTACTACTACTACTACTGCTGCTGATACTTACTACTGCCGCTGCTACCACTCCTACTACTACTACTCTTCCTCCTCTTCCTACTACTACTACGACGACTACTACTCATCTATCTCGCACGCCGCATCGCCTCTGTGGCATCGTGGAAAGCGAAGGACAAAGCCGGACCGCGAGGCACTGGCCAGGCCTTCTGGTCTTGTAGATTAGAGGAGCCGCTGGGAAGATGCCCTTAACCTCAATTGTGCTTTAAGAAATTTAGACTCACCTCACGTCATAGACCTTGGATTTCAGCAGCTTTCAACGTCTCTGGCCGAGGGCGCAAGTCCAGCTTGGTTGATGCAAGTGGAAACACAAACACAAGCGAGAGTAAAGATGCCGGTGTAAAACAAACACGAGTCACGGTGACAGCCGCCACCATAATGGCAAGTGGTATTAGCATGTTTAGGCGACCATGGTATAGCAATATTGGCTCAAGAGGATCTTCTTTCACACGGTAGAAGCTAGAAGAGCGGTAGGAGCAATTGGTAGATACACTAGAATCACTGGAAACGGTAGAACATTCACCGTTATCAGGATGCTTAACCCAGTGCCGGGACCAAAGCCTCGAGGTCTGAAATCGAACCTAGCTCCGCCAGTTTGACTGCCGGCTTCAAAAACAACTGAAATCCAAGTCCGGCTGAACCGCCAATCTCTTATGAAACCCATATGTGGGGTTTTCCTAACATTAGGTATCCCTCTAAACCTGCCTTGTACTCAGGTTCTTCAAGTCTTCCTACTTAGGGCGCTCTTGTTGATTATTCAACCCCCCCTCTTACTCCAAGAATCGCTGCGCCTGCTTCAACCCTGGCATGATGTGTACCCGGGTCTGGTTAGGCCACTGGGCATCCTGACCAAAGATTTGTGGATGGCTTCTGGGGTTTTGCGGTTTAGGATTTAGTATATTTAGTATAGGGTTTAGGGTTTGGAGTTTCGCTTCTGGGCTTGTTTGGTGCAGGTTGGGGCTATTCGGTGCTGTTGTGTTTAGGGCTCAGGGTGCCGGGGCATGTCGGGCTCAGGTGCTTAGTGTGAATTCTTTCGGCTGAAGTGTCGTCGCAAAGCGCCTACAGTAGGCTTGAAGCCTCTTCTTGAACCGGTGGCTTTGCCTCTCAATGCTGCAACCCTCCAGCCCGTGCGGACTTGAGATACCCCGGCCGTTTGATCCTTGTATGGGTCCAGAGCCTCAGGCTTGCGCACATAAAGTTTGAGGACATGGCCAAAGCAGGCAGAATGGGGAAAGAAGAATTAATTTTAACATGGGGCTTGGGTTTAAATGAGCAGCCCCCACGAGCCAAACAGCCAAACCACTCTTGAAGCTTCAGCAAGAAATCCGATGCTCTCAGATCGGAGCCTCGAAGCCACTGATCTCCACCTTGCAAGGGGTTGTTGCTGGGGACGCGTGACAGTATTTTTCACTTCTGTTTCTTTCGGGTTTCCGTGCTGTATGAAAGCGAACGTCGGTGCAGAAAGCACTGGCGGGGAAGGGCCGCGCATCGCAGCCCCCTCCGCTGGATTTTTCACAAAGCCCCAAGAAACTCAGAGCAGCACCCAGCCTCATCACTAGCTGACATGGAAGGTCCGTGATCCTCCTCCTGCCAGAACATGGCCCTCTACCCCTCCCGACCGCAAGGGCCGGGATTGACGGACGTCTAGGCTCGGATTGTGGCTTGCCTCCAGCTGTAAGCGCTGCCACCATGATTGCGAGTCCGATGGCCAGCTAGGCCGCTAGGCCGCTTCCATGACCCGAACCGTGCCCAAAGTGCTGAAGAAAGGGGGCCCCAATACTTGGAATTTGTTTTTGGGGGGCTAGAGCATTTTCACTTATATGAGAACAACGGCGTCTGAATGTGTAAAAACTCCGGCCAGACTGCGTCATATGAACCATGGGCAGATCAGCAACTGCCATGTCTATACTTTGAAAACTCCTCCTGAACGTCAAAGACGGTGAAGTAGAGTCGGTCGAAGGAGACGGGTGCATCCTGTGCGGCTGTTCTGGCTGTCTTGAATGCTGGGCTTAGCACTCTGTGGTAGAGGAGCATATATGTCCAATGTGGGTGTGGTAGCAGTCTGCACAACTCAGACTGCTCACCCGTTGCAAGCGCCCAAAGCGACAAAGGCTTAAGCCAGCGCTATCACAAAAATCCGGCCTATTACCAACACCCAACAATCACTCACTTCCCAAAGCAATCCCCAAGAAATCCCAAAGTCCAAAACCTCAGGACCCGGAGGTGGCGAGAGCACTGGCGCTTAGCATAGATCCGAGAGCCCCAGGTCCCTTTAGAGCAATCGGCCTCAGAGTCGACCAAGCGAATCCTGAGCGACGCAGTAGTTCCAAGTGCCACCTGCCATGGCCCAGTCCCAGTGAAGTGGCTGTAAGAAAGGGGTGCTCACAATTAGAATAGGGCTTCGGATTTAGGGTTTAGGGTGCTGGGTTTAGTTTTAAGGACACTGTAGTTATGTAGGGCCTACAAGAAGGACCTTGCTGGCAATGAGACCTTGGTGTCAGCAAACACTTGACGCTTCTTGCAAAAGTGGCACAGTCTGGAGGTGCTCGGATATTTCATATACCTCGCACCTGCTGGTAGGATGTCATGCTGAGCCTTCATACAAGTACCCCGACGCAGCCGATCCACATACAGACACAGAGGCCTATGCATATACATGGTGCAGCGCTGCTAGGCCCCCCTCCCCCCCCACCCCATGGCATCCCCTCCTCCCCCCCTGTGGTTCCCTGTGGTGTGGGTTCCCCCCCTGCCCCTCCCCCCTGTGGTTGCGGTCGGCTGCGCGGCTTTCCATGGCTATTGCTGGTTGGGCGTCTGGTTGCTAAGGGTTTGGACCTTAGGATGTGATACAGTTCCACTGAACTCCGACCTGCCCTGAGCTCCAAAGCCAATGATACTGATGAATATGATGGTAATGATGATGACGAAAATGGTGGTCATGAGCCCCATCCGCACTCTCCTCCGGTCCCTTGCTCAAGAGTTCCGAATGAAAATCATTCAAACACGTGCTCAAGCTTACTTTTAACGAACCCAACCGAAACTTGGCTTGGAACGACAAGGGTCGATACAGTTTTCGCAAGAACATCACAAGCCAAGCACGATTTTCAACTAAATAAAGCAATGAACATGCGGTGCCGAAGCCCAGAGCAACATAAGAGCAAAGGTACCACCAACAGCCACACTGGATATAGCACATCAACATCATTGTGCACAACATCATCCCCATCATTCTCATTTGAGAGTCGAAGGGAGGGGAAGGGGAAGGGGCCCTGTGGTTCCCTGTGTGGGTTATCCTTCCGCACCCCGCCCGTGTGGTTCCCTGTCTTGTGGTTCCATGGTTGTGGGTTATCCCTCCCGGCCCCCCAGTTTGCCAAGGCGAGAGGCCTGGCTTGGGGGCGGAGTTACGCGGATGACATGTGACTGTTTGCTGGGCTGGGACGAGAGGCCTGGCTTGGGGGGAGGGGGCGGGGGCATACCATGGGGGGTGTGGGGGGGGGCCTGCGACGCGGCGACGCGGCACCATACATGCCCATGCGCCTATCCGAAGATGCTGGTGCAGCTCAGAGCTCCGTCACGAAACTCCGAAACTAGGGAGCCGGACATTCACCGCGGCTGCGTCGTGAACGCTGCCCACAAGGCCGTTGAGCCTGGCACGTCCTGCCCAGCTCGGGGTGCGTTGGCCTTCGGATCTGGGGACAACATGCAAACCTACGTGCACGAGTTGATCCACGCGTCCTCCATTCTGTGCAACAGAGTGCGAATTCCAACGCATATCGGAGCTGATTTCGAGCATCCCATCTCCTGGATGGTACGATCCATGAACCACTTCGATCACCTTCGTCATCAATGTCGGCACATGTCGTAATGAGTTTGCCCTAGACGTTGCTCTCGCTGGAACAGCAAGGTCCGCATGTGGCTGACCTAGCCCAGGAGAGAAATTTCAACCAGTACACTCACACCATAAACCCACCCAGCGAATGAACGGTACATAGTACATACCTACCTTCCTTCCTTCCTACCTACCTACATACATCCATACATATACGCATATGTAATTATGCAGACACAAAATGAACGAGTTGACGTTGGCCATGACGCCTCATGCGATAAGGCGTCAACTATCGACTTCGGAATGAGTGAGCCTGCATAAGCTCGTGTCCATGATTCCAGTGATGCTGCAGCCCTTCCAAGACAACGAGGCCTACAGCAAGAGCAACAGTTTCTTGTCTGCACACCATGAACGGTCATTATCCGCTGTGCGAATCTCCCTGAGATACCAAAATGGCAGGCACAATTCCAAGTACCCACTCCCGTCGCACCCCAAAACCGAGCTTCGAGCGATGTCCACCGCCTTGCCGCTCTTCGTACAAACCTGCGCAGCAACCCAATGCTCGGCCGTGGCACTTTATCTCTACAAGAGATCACGATACGGACGATACATGTTTTTTGTTGTGATGGTCCCTGTCCAACTGCACTATGCTGGACCCCAAAGCCCTGATCCCATTCATGCTGGAAGACCCAGCTCAGAGTGCAATATTGCGGAACGGACCCTCGCCTGGTGGTAGCGGATGATGCGCGGCTCGTCGGGATCACCAGGGCCGCTGCCCCCCAAGTTGTTGTACACGAGCTGGGCCAGGAACCATGGTAGAAATGACAACCGTGCGGTACGGAAATGGTGGTGATGATGACGGTGATGGTGATGGTGATATGGTGCTGGTGATGGTAATGGTGATGGTGATGGTGGTCATGATGATGATGATAATGATGATGATGGTGATGCTGGTGATGGATCATGGTTGATGGATGATGGAAGATAGATGATGACGACGATGATGGTGGTGGTCATGACGATGGTCATGATGACGATGATGGTGATGATGGTGATGGGTTGGTGATCATGATGATGATGGTGATGGGATGGTGATCATGATGATGATTGTGATGATTGTGATGATTGTGATGATGGTGATGGTGATGATAATGATGATGGTGGTGGTGTCGTGACGATGATGGATGATGGATGATGGATCATGGTTGTCATGGTTGATGGATGGTGGATGATAGATGATGATGACGATGATGATGGTGATGAAGATGGTGTGATGGTGATGATGGTGGTGATGATGATTTGGAGGAAGACGTAGAGGAGGAGCAGGAGGAGGAGGACCATGACCATGACTCAATGACCATGAAAATGATCATGGTCATGACAATGACAATTACAACCAATGGTCATGACAACTGGACAACATTGAGCATGAGGATGATGGTGATGATTCTAGGATCTTTTGCGGTCCAACAGGCTTTTGGTCGGGATTTTGTGCGCAGTTCATTCCTGCTTCTGAAGACTCCATGCAGATTTGCAAAGCCTAGCAGATCCAAGCCACGTTGTGCTGCGAGAAGGAGAAGCGCTCGCCCATGGCAGCAGTCGGAATTCCGGATACCTGCCACAGCTCAGGCAAACGTCGCTAACTGGGGCTAGGGATCTAATCTCCGTGCTCCGGTCTATCGCAAGACCACGAAGCATCTAGCAGCCAAATAATCCTTCCAGGCTCTAACAAGCCAATCGTCTTATGAATTTGCAACTATGCAGTGACCAAACACCACAAGCTAGACCAAGCCCGATGCCTATGCAGATTTCCTGACATCTTTAACCTGAAGCCCCACAAACGAACCGCCCAACGCAAGACCTACCCTGTCGCCGTCAATAACTTTGCCGTTGATGCTTCAAGCTGCTTCATCCCATGAAACACATACACCCTCTGATTCGCGATGCCTGGCTGGGCAAAGACAGCGAGGGCAGCTTGCTGACACCGGCTGCATGGTGCTCGGGGCCTTCCGGGTCAGGGTTCAGGGTTTAGGGTTTAAGGGTTTAGGGTTTTGGGCTTAGGGTTTAGGGTTTACGGTTTAGGGTTTAGGCAGCGGGAGGCGCAGGGGACGGCGATTGGGGCTCGACAGGAAAATGAGCGGATACAGCATTTGGAGTGTTCTGGGGGTGGCTTGGGTTTTGTGCTCAATTTGGGTAGCGTATTCCCATCCCCCGACACTAACTGCTTGCCCTTCAAGTTTCAACTTGCTCTCTGCAGCAGCCAAGAACTTGACCCGAAAGCAGATAATGGCCGCCCAAACGAACAACGACTGACAAAAGCGCCAATTGCAGCTCCTGCTACCTGCTGCCTGCATGAGAACTGCATGTTCCTTAACATGTTAGCAGGTATGCATCGACAACCTGATCAAGCGACAGCTTGCCGCTAGTCGGTTTTCAGTCCGAAAGTAGTCATCCAACATCGCCAAGCTTTCGATGTGGGGCGACTTGTACCATTCAGGTCAAGCGAAGGTCCAGCTTACGCACGTTTTCCTCGCAACTACAGCCATGTGAGGGAGCCTCGGTTTGCACGACACGGCCCTCCACGTGCTGAACCGATGTTTGCAGGATCTCTACCATGGCACTTTGGCCAAGGAGGGCATCGTCTCTCGGCACCAGGACCTTTGCAAAGTTTTTGGTGCGGCCGACGGTCTGATTGTGCAGGCCGTCAGTACCAGCGAACCACACGCGCTGCGTGGTCCCTTGAAGCCCGGCATTGCGGTCGTTCAGAGCATCCAGGGCACAGAGCTCTTGGTAGCGCCTCTTCGTCACAGTGTGGGGAAGCTGTTGCAGCTTTGCAGCCGGAGTCCCTGCCCGGGCGAAGTACCGGGAGGAGTAGACTCCATGAAAACGGCAGTCCCGCACCAAATCGAGGGTGTCCTTCCAGTCCTTCTCTGTCTCTGTGGGAAAGCCACAGATGATGTCGGTGAGCAAATAAATATCAGGGATCTCTTCCCGCAGGCGACCCACGAGGTGGAGGAAGTCCTTGACGGTGTACTTTCGCTTCATGGCCTTGAGCACAGCATCCGAACCAGATTGAACTGGGATGTGCATGAAGCTATAGACATTCGGCCGCTTTAGCGCCTCTATCACCCCATCCAGATGCTCCATGATGTAGGGAGGGTTCGTCATGCCTGTCCGCAGCATCACACCAGCCGGCAAGGCATCAGAAAGGTGCAGGAGCAGCTCGGCAATGTTGCTGCCGATGTCCACCCCGTAGGCCCCCATGTCCTCCGAGGCCAGCTCGATGTGGCAGACCCCCTCGCTGGTAGCCTGGAGGGCCCGCTCCACAATCTCCTCCACAGAGTAGGACACCACAGTTCCGCGGGCGATGCGAGTCTTGCCTTGGAGCACCGTGGCGAAGAGAGCAGCACACAGCGTACACGTAGCAAAACAAAGATACTTCCAGTTTTCAGTTAAAGCAAAAGCTGTTGCAGGTATTGTTTTAGCTTCAGTTTCATTTTGGTATATACACAGTGCTTGGGAGCCATTTCACATACAAACTGATGCAGCCCCTGTCTACATCTTTGAACTCTTCTGAGACCCATGTCCGGGCCGCAGTATGTGCAGAAGTTCAAGCACCCAGCGTTGATCGTGATGATCTCCGTCAGCCTATCTTGTCGCACTTTCGGGAGCGCCAGGGACGGCAGGCCCTCCCTCTTCTTGTCCTCGCGGGGCTGCACATTAGGGCCGGAGGGCAAAAAGCGATCCCAGCCCGATTAGGCCTTCGGCTCTCACCCAAAACCTAGCCCTGACATGCCAGGCAGCTAGCAGGGTCACCACTCGGCCCTTGCTTGTTTCTTCAACCACGTCCACGATACGATCCAGCTGCGTCACATGCAGCATGCTGACCTGCTCTTGCTGCAAAAAGCCCTGCGACCAGTAATCTCCCAAGAAATCGCGGAACCCTTAATGAAGCGATCCGAAGCAGGAGAAGGGCCAAGGCTTTCAGACTCAAAGACAAAACCAGGCGGCATGCGGAAGCTTCTTTGGCAGCCGCTTGTCACCAGATGGCACGCAGCCAGCGAGCACGACCTGCTTCTGCAACTCCGTAGCCTTGCAGAGACATCTTCATACGTCCATCCATTCATCCATCCATGCCCATGGATGTATGTAGGAGCCTACCATAACGCATAATTCGCGACTATATTATGTTTTTCCCAGCATGCAGGTCTGGTCTTGGCTGGGATGTAGCATGACGCAGCCTGTGCTAGGCTTGGGAAGGCGTGGGCGCGTGGTGCTCAAGGAGTCTCTCTGCACACCCACTGCTCGAGTGGCTTCACCCTGCCCCAGCTGTAAACACCAGTTACCATCACAACCGAGACTAGCCGGAAATCAAACTCACGACAGCTGGTTTGGGAAATCTTGGAGTTTGGTCTGCAGTACACTGGTCGACATGGTCAGCTACTGCAGGTAACCATGCATGAACACAGAAAGCAGCCTTTGGCCTGGTTGACCAGGTGCAGGCCCCTGGACTCAGATGGAGTCTTCACAGTGCAGGAGTTGACCACGCAGATGTCCGACTCCTTGAGGAGTGAGCTCTAGGTGCTGTGTTATCGAGGGTTCAACAGATCTTGGCTTGGGGTTTGGAGTTGGCTTTCAGAGTTTAGGATTGAAGATGTGGACTTTGTGTGCTTGAGGCTTCGGCCGTGTTATTGGGCCTGGGATATGGCGTGGTTTTGGGTTGCCCTAGGCCCTGCAACCCTGAATCCTGAAGCCTATGGGGAGACTTCTCCGGACATCATGTGGGATCCTATCTCCCAGGATTTGCATCAGGAAGTCCTCGAGCTTGTCCACCAGTGTATAGCCGTAGTCATGCAGCTGCCCCAGCATGTACTCTCCATCTGATTGATTGTGCTGGCACCCAAACCTAGGCGTGGAAACAAGGTTTAAGCCTTGAGCTGCCGAGGAAGACAACTCTGTTCCAGTCACACAGAAAAGTAATACACCTGCCGGAGCTTCAAGTCTGACATCTGCTAAGAAAATAGTCCCAAAATAACACCAAGCCTTGAACCTCAGCGCCGTGATGCCAGAAACACAGGGTTTTCGGTCTACTCCAAACTACGGGCCAAGCAAATCCTTCGACATCCTTTGATGGCATCCCCGGAATTCCTAAACCCAAAGACAGCCACCCGACCTCAAGATCTTTTCCTCAAGGCCACGTCTTGAGGTAGACCTTGGCCCTGCCCGGCCGATTGTTGGACTCCTTGCCCAGGGGCCCCCGCACCTGGGTCAGTCGGATGCGAGGGTTTTGGGCTTGGGACGGGTTCAGGGGTTTCAAGGGCTCGGAAGCATGACAGATTAGATTAAGGAGTTTGGAGTGGAGATCAGCCCATCTGAAAAAGGGGTACAGAGAAGTTGCTGCACATATACCATGCCACCATGCCTGTGATCACATGCGACGGAACACTGTAGCATCTTCATCTTAATCGTTACACCGTAAGTTGCAAGAAGAACTGGAGAACGCCAGACATTTGTGCGTGTGCATACATGCACGCATTTTGGTACATGGCGGTTCACGGTATTCTACACTTAGCATCCACAGTGAAGTACTTTAGCCCACTGGTAAAAAAAAAAAAGAAAGCTGAGCGCATGTCCGGTGGCGGGCATCTCTGGCAGCTGCACGGCCTCATCCCAGGCCTGATCTACCTGCAGCTGCCGGTCGTATTGCTCCCGGGACTCCTGCCGCCACGATGCTCGAGCTCGGGAAGAGCGCTCGTAAACTGAAACCCGAATGCAGACGCCCTCCGTTCTTCGGGCACCGGGGCACCCGGGAGCTGAGCACGGCGTAGGCTTCCTCGAGCCGGGGAAGCAGCTCAGAGGCCTTCGTCTCCTGGAGATCTGAAGTCATAGCGGCTAGGAATCACACACGAGCCTTAATAATCAGAATGGGGTTTTGGGGTATGTTATGCTATAAATATAAGAAGGAAACCCCAAAATAGTGTTGGCAATTATTCGGGCTCCTACATTTCGTCGGGATGATAGCCGAGAGAATGGGACTCGTAGTGAGAAGGGCCAGACCTAGCGTACCGACTAGCTTGGGCTGACGATTCTTCGTGCCGGGCTGGGCTTGTGAAAGTGTCGTCTCTAGCCCGGTCTGGTCTTCAGCTGTTCTCATCATGCAGCCGATTGCAGGATCATGGCCTACTCAAAGTTGTTTGTGGACCCTCGAACTACAGCTCTCTGGGATGTCTCCAGATCTTCTAAGATCTTGCAGACTCGGCGCAAAAGCACCAAAAGCCTTACCCTTGCAGCCCAGAAACCACCCTAAACGAATCTAAACCAACCCCCAGTACCTACCAAACCCCATATCCTGCATCAAGGATACCGCGCGGCTGTAAGCCGCCTGGATCTCCTGGACGAGACGCTGCCGTTTAGTGTTCATATTAATATTAATATTATTAATATCATTAGCATCATTCGTATTATTAGCACTATTAGTATCAATAGTACGTACTATAATATAAATGTAGCAGCCTGAACAACTAGAACAGGATTTTGGTGCAGCCCTTCTGTGTTAGATTCTAGCCGTCACCCTCCCATTCTCTCAAGCTCTTCACATACTCAGCCGGAATCGTTCTTTCTGTCTGTGGCTGAAGAGAACGTAATTTTGAAAAGTGTGAATGTGTGAAGAGATTGGGGGCTTATGTTAGGCAGTTGCCCGTTCTCTTCATGCTTTCACATACTTGCACGGTATCGTTCTTTCTGCTTGTGGGCGAGGAGAACGATAATCTTGAAGAGTGTGAATGTGTGAAGAGAATGGAAACCCAGGACATAGATAGATTAGCGAACCCTAAGGAATACTTTCACTGACTATCATTTATCGGCGTTGTATTGGGGCTTCTTGAAGGTTTCGTGAAGGGGTCCTTTAAGGGGCTCTATACGGCTTACACCGGGTTTTGAGGTTTTGAGGTTTGAGGGTCGGGCGTTTGGTTGCGGGCTTGGGTTAGGCCTGCAGGCTTCAGACGCAGCGAAATGCAAATCTTCCTGAAACTTCTGCCTGGCATCGGTTGCGCCGCAACGAGCACAGTTAAGGGTTTACGGTGTGGGTCAAGGATGACGAATGGTCCACAAGCCCGAGAGACCAACAAAAACTATCTACGCCTTGGTGCGAAATCCTTGCCCCATGCCGAGCACCTGGGCATCGGCCTGGCGCTGAAGACCAAGCAGCCCGTAAAGGTCTGATGAAGCAGCGCCTCGAGCGTGCAGCACTAGGCTGTGCTGAAAAGACGTCCCGCTGGGATCGGCATACGTCGTCTCGCTGCCAAACGGCCGGCAACGCCCCGGCCACGCACGTTGCGGGGAGCGCGAGAAGCGGTCAGAGGTGCCACTGCAAGACCAGCGCAAAATACACGCAGTCCTGCACAGAGCTGCCAGATGGCGTGGGTTTCAGCTTTGATGCAGCGGATTCGGCTTCGGAGGGGACTGGAGTTCTGACGTGCTCGACGAATCGAACTCCTCCTCTCGCAAGTTAAGTTCTGTTGCATGCTGGCGACACACAAGACTCTCCACCGAAACGTTCAATGAGCGAAAGCTGCAGCCTGGCAGTCATGGCAAGCATGGCTTGAGCACGCAACTTTAAAGGCCGAACTGATATGTGCCCAAGGCGGCGGAATTCCGGATACTCTGGGCTTCAGGACTCAGCGGCATGCACCCTACATTGACACTCCAGCCCACAATCCAAAAGTCTCGTACGATCTCAGATTTCACGGTCGTCTGTGAGTGATACTATACAGTACCAGCAATCGCGGGTGTCCTTGCTCTGGGGGCGGAAAACGCCTGGCGAAAGCACCTGATTCTCAGGGATCTGCTGATTTCGCCAAGCCCAATCAGATGAATGCAACGAACCCGAAGCGCACCGTGCCCTGAACCCTAAACCTGAAAGCGTCCAACTATAGACAATTTCTAGCATCTTGTCATTACGGCTACTACGAGATTCATTCCCACGAAATACGAGCACTGCGACTCAGAAGCTAATCCGCCGAGGCCGAAGGCCCAGGCGTATTGGGGGTTAACTCAGGTGCCCTCCACCTACCGAAAGTTTTGGAACCACCCGTTTTGTGCGTTCATTTCACCCCCCTGCCCGCCCCCCCTTTGTTTTAGCTGCTTTTTCCGCCCTCCCCCCACGGCCCCTTTCCCTTTTCCTGCTGTTTTTGGGCCTTTTGCCCCCACCTGCCCCGCCNCCCCCCTCCGTCCTTGCCCCCCTCCCTCCCGCTTCTGCATCCGCTCTGCTCTTTCACATTGCTGGTCTCCGGCAAGCCGAGGCGGGCGGCGTAGCGTCACAATCATTAACATGGTTGAATGTCGATGCCATGCACCCGTACCGACGCTGCTACTGCAAGCAAGTCTTCCATTTTGTTCATGTTGGCAGTCCTGGTAGTGTTGCTTATGTTTGCTCCATACACCACTACTGCAACTTTCAACACCACCACCACCGCCACCACCACCAGCACCACCACCACCACCACCACCCCATCTACTACTGTAGAGGCTACTATTGCGACGGCGACAACGGCTGCTACTGCTAATGCTGCTGCTGCTGCTGCTGCTGCTACCACATGACGACGATTAATACCAGCGTTACTGCCATACTTCCTGGTCATCATGGCATTTCTTACTAGCCTTGCCTGCCGCAGTTGCGAACATGCTAAGGCCCTGAAACATACTGAAATCCTGAACGCTGCTTCATCCGGAATCCAAGGAGCCCCGGGCTCTGGAGGGCAACGGGATGTGCGGCCATCGTCCCAAAAGCGCTGGCCGCGCACGCTGCGTCGCGACCAGGAGAGGCATCTTGTGCCGTCAGAGGATTCGTGGAAAGGCTTGTTGAAGGCTTGCGGGCTCTGTCGATTCCAGAATTCGGCATCTCTTCCCTTTACTGCAGCTGCTGATGTGAAGAGTCGATCAGTCTGATCACATTGAGCAGATCCTGAGGTGCGAGATGCGCATGCACTTCGACCTTGGAAGACGTTTACGTGCTCTTGAGTGGCAAACGGCAGCTGCGTGCATGAAGGCATGGTCTGGCGATATCCAATGCACTCTAGAGCAACCCTACAAGCCAAACCAAACCTGCACCTCTCAATGCGAGCTCAAGACGAGGCTCGCGCGACTTCCATTCAAACCTGGACCAAGCCCGAAAATTTCCTGTAAAGACGAAGCACTATGACACTGTCGTTGAGATTGCAAAAAAAGGCCGCAAAGGAGGTATTCAACCAAAAAACCACAGAAACCCACGACACCAAATATCGATAACATCTACAGAAAACCCTATTGCACGTACTTTCAACGATACCCTGCCGGGGCCTCGAGCGGCTGCGAGGGGCTGCGCGGCCTGCTGCCTGTCCAAAGGCGCCTGCAGACAATATTGGGTCTTCGGGCTTAGGGGTTTATGGGTACTAAAATATACAACAATATGATGATATTATATTGTATTATGTTATGTTATAGATTGCAATATTAAGTATGTTATACTATGTATCACGTGTTTTACTCTACCATCCTTTACTATAATTAAAATCGGGCAGCGCTCGGTCCCCGAGCGCTTGCGTCCTGTGTGTTCTCGGCTTGGCCGAGTCTGGCCATCTAGCTATGCGTTAGCAAAAAACCCCGACCCTGCTTCATCGGACCATGGTTTTTCCATTGGGCCGCGCGGGACCTCGCCCCGAGCCCTCTCGGAACGCGCACGCGTTTCGCAGCCATTCCCCAGGCTATGGCGGGTTTCGGAGGCCAGCCGGCGAGCATCATGAGCACTCGGGCGCCCGCAACCGGCCCTGCGGCACGAGGCGAGGAATTGCAAATTTTTTGAGTGGGTAGCGGAAGCCCCCAAAGGGCGCGCATCATCAGCATCAGCGGGGTTCGGCGGAGGGCGGGTGCGTGGCCTTGCTCCAGGCTTCTACCTGCGCTGCCCGCCCGTGGGCGCAGCCCCTATAATATACTATATTATAGTAAACTCTGTCTCAATTTGCCTACTTACATTATATTATACAATATCATACTATCCAATATTATCTCGTTATGTTATCTCATGTTGTATTTTACTATCTCATAGAGTAGAATATCCTATTATCTCATCTCAATTACATTATATATTATTATGTATAGTACTATCTAATATTACACTACAATATATCATATTATATTATACTGCATTAGAGCACCTCGTGTTACATTATGTTATAATATACTATATTATACTATTTTATTAAGTAATCGAATATCTCATAACATATCATGTCATTTCACACATTATCGTATTGTATTGTAGTATAATAGCAGGTTATATTATATTTGTTCTTGTGGTTTTGGGCTTTGGATCTGGGGTTTGAAAACTAATATCTCATCTCATATTACGTTATATATTATAGTGTATTGTACTATCTAATATTTTACTACTGTATATCATATTATATTTTACTGCATTAGAGCATCTCGTGTTATATTATGTTCTAGTATACTGTATTATACTGTTTTTATTAAGTAATCGAATATCTCATAACATATCATGTTATTTCACATGTTATCGTATTGTATTCCAGTATAATAGCAGGTTATATCATATTTGTTCATGGGGTTTTGGGTTTTGGATCTGGGGTTTAGGGTGAGCCCCGAGACATCCGACCGTCCGAATCTACGATCCTGATACTGCCATGCTGCCGATTCAGAAAGAAGCGAAACTTGGCCTTGCTGAATCTGCGTATAACATAGTACCATATAAACTAGTATGGAATAGTAAGAGAATAGACTGTAACATCTACCATCACATAATAATACAACATAATAAGTACAACCCAGACTAGCTCTTCGGATTTTTGCAAACAAAGGCGCCTCCAATAATCCTGGTGGTGTGTTCCGCTCGCACTGTCAAGTTCCGCTTAGTTTGCCACACTACCCGGATGGCAGCCGGGCCTCTATGTCCGGAGAGAAGAGGGAAAAGTAGAAGGTTCGTCCACCTTTTCGGAAGCGTTTGCTCGATCTGCGCACTGGGACGTGGAGGAAACCAAGCCATGGTGACTGTTCTTAGTGAGGCCGACGGCTTGAAACTGCGAAAATGCTTCGGTTCAACACTGCAGTCTTTCTAGCGCTCGCTACTTGCTTTACCTTGGCGCTGCCCTCCCAACAATCGCAGACTGCAGCTACTTGTTGACGTCGTCTTCAACCAGACCTCTTGTGATGGCATTCGCTCCTTTGCTGCAACATTCAACAAAACCCAACTCTCATTCAGAATACGCAACGAAGTCTTAACAAACCCCGAATGCCGACCGCCCACATCCTCAGCTTCACATGCCAAGCAGGCCTTCACCAAGAGCACTTAGCGTCATCGACAGGTCCGCCAGGTCCTCCAGGCTGGTGGAGGGTTTAGGGCTTAGAGAGGTCCTAGTTCAGGTTTGTGCGCAAAAGTCTTGCAATTTGCTGCCAGTGAGGTTCAATCAAAGTCCTCCGTGGGCAAATATCACAGACGCAGCATTCATGCCGGTCTGGCAGAATCTCGAATCCTGCTTGCCCTCGTCACCATCAGGAACAACACGCTGTACCCTCACCCTCCGATGGCTCTGCCCACCTCGAACTTGACGGCCACGGGCGAGCCGTGCGGAACCGGCCACGTCTGTGCCACGATGCAGCGGGAGGCCCCCAAAGCAAACAACAATGATGATCGCCACTACCATCATCATGATCATGGTCATGATAATCGTCATCTTCATCTCCCGCAACGGCACTATCATCATCATCATCAGCAGCCGCAGCAGCAGCAGCAAGCAGCTTCAACAGCACCAGCGTCGCCATCAATCTCATCCCTACCTTCACCATCATCATAGTAACACAATCACAATACAGCACCACCATGTTTGTGATTTCGCAGTTATGATACGACGAGGAAGAAGAGGAAGACGAATCACAAGCACAGCGGACAAGTCTCAACTGAAACGAATCATCCACTGGGAGGCCTTCAGGATTCGAGGTTTTAATTTGTTTTCAGGGGTCCACACAGCCGAGTTTAGGGTTTTGGCTCGTAATCGTCGGGAGGCAGGTGATGGGCTGGCGTGTTTTGATATTGGGCTTCCGGAACTGAACTGAGGGCTGTTGAGACGAAACCTTGCGGTGACGGGGAGTTCAAGATGGGCCAAGCCACTAAGGGGCCTTGGAGCTTCTGGTTCTATTGTGTTGCTTGGTTTCACAATCTCCATGCCACCGGGAGAACCTATTCCCTTCGAAGAATCGGTGCGGAGAATCAAGTTTCGGCAAACTCCTGATACGGTCCCTTTGACAACTTGCAGTCGAATTCGATTGCCTGCGAGCATGCCACAGAACTCTAAGCTTGAAGCAAACAACGAAACGATACCAAAGAGGTCTTTGAGCACCTTGCGTGTGGGAGCGTGGCACCGTGAAAGGCTTCGGTCTCAAAGTTTCCGATACTCTTGGCTTTCAAACGATATCCAGTCTCTGGTGCCTGACCCGGCACAATCAGCTTGGAGGCTGGCACGTGGGTGCCGTTGGGAAAAAGGACTGCCTGCACAGTATCGGCCATGCAGCGATGCTTTTCAAAAGACTTTCGGAAGCTGCGGAACAAGTCGTAGGGATCCGCGTATGACGCAGGGAACCCCACACTGAACCCGCTTCCCTGCCTCAAAGCCCCACAGATTCACCTCCGCTGCTGGTGAAAGCGAGGGCTTCGGCTCCTGGATTGCTCGCAATGCTCCGAGAACACATGACTTGCCGGATCACCCCAAACTGGACTCCTCCACATCCACAATGACGAGATAGATCCGTGGAACCACCACCTTCTCGGTCGGAAACTTTCCGTTTCATAGCTGCATGCGCCCGAACAAATCATGGACACGATGAAAGCAATGCAGGGAGCTACGTGAGCATTCAACGAAACAAGACAAAACTGCGTGCGACACTGCGAGCTTTGCCCTCCACATCAAAAAACCTATGCTGCTTCAAGTTTTTGCGCCCTTGAAGTAGGGCCTAGACTAGTTTCCGTCGTTTGAGACCGCCAACGAGCATCGGCAGTCAGGGGTTACCGGGATTGCTTTTTTGAGTCTTACTTTTACGGTAGCTGAACCCAGCAGCACGAGGCTCTTGCCCGGAAAAAATCGAGCATCCTGGTCGATACGGTGACGAGGACTTTGCGCTATGCTACGAATCGGCCCTGTGTGCCTCGTGTGCGGACAGCGGTCTCTGCAACCGCACACGAAGGTCCACCGAAGTTCCAGACTTCACCTGTTTCGGGTTTAAGGCTTTACTGTTCTTTCCCGCGCTTAACCTTGGAAGCCTGTTCCCATCACCGGTTTCGGATATAGTGATGTTCGGTGTGCACATATCACGACCAGCGCAAAACCAAAGCACTCCAGAAATGTTTGCCTCAGATTCGGGTCTGGGGCCTCCCGCACCCGACAACTAGGCCTCATGAACCTCCAACCCAATTCTGGATTTAACGAAGAGATCTTGAAATCCAACCCCATGCGGGATGGAAAACCCAACAGGCTTCGAAAGGGGACTGCGGGACGAGGCGCGCTGACCGCGGCGCGCAAATGCCCCGAAGCTGCGTTGAAAGAGGCCTCGAGGAGCAAACTGTGACGGAAACTGATCTCTTTATTGGGGCTACTGGCACTGTCACTAATAACAATGACACATGACAAGAAGAAGCATGCACCCTGGCGCTTGGAAAGCCAGGGTTTGGGGTCTCAGAGGCTCGGCATCGGCCTGGGCATATGAAGTTGGGCGTTCAGGGTGCCAGGAGCGGAAGTCGGAAACCCAACCAGAAGAAGACAAGATTGAGAGTGGGATCATCACCGGCCTCATGTCCTGCTAGCCAAGTAGACCCCCGAGTTCCTCAAAAGCCTCGAATCCCTCCACTGAACCCCGGAATTCTCGGAGTGACTCCGGCACTGGAGGCTGAGATCCCTGCCTCCTCCGGCTGGTAGGGATCGCTACCAGGGCCCACGGATATTACCTAACCATCATGTGGGTTTAAGGTTTGAGGGGTTTCTGCGGTTCAGCTCCCAAAATCTCCCACAAGGATTTGGACAATTAATGCCTCGTGGTCTCTGCCGGACTTGGGGGTTTCATTTCCAAAGCACCAATAGAGCAATACCAGCAACAACAACTGTAAAGAAGTATAATGATAACATCAGTCACAGCGGATATCACTCTGGATACTTACGTGATTTGGTAATCTTCTCTCAGCACTGTGCCATGTCCACGTTGTCGCCGCCAACGCTGCCAACCGCGGCATAGCGAATCTCCTTTGCTTAGAGGCTCAAAACGTGCACAGACGAGACTACTTCCCGGAATGTATACTGCTCGCCAAAAGCCAACACATGCAGATATCGATATGATAGAGTGGTAGACTTAGATAGAGATATAGACATAAAAATAGACAAAGACATAGAGACTGATATGCAGGTCTATGCTTGCAGATAGACGAACAGACAGGTAGTTGTTTGCAGATAGACAGATAGATGGATAGCTAGATAAACAGACAGACATGCAGACGGACAGACAAACAAACAGGCAGGACTCACACACACGCACACACACACGCACATATACACATATATACACATATGCACATACCAATATACATAAATACACATATGCACATATGCACATGTGCTCATATGCAGATGCACATGATACTTTCCGAGTAAGTATAACTACAAAATAAACAATATTTGCACACATGCGCATAAGCAAACTGTGCACATGCCTGTAAGTGCCTATATCGAAATACACATAGGCACAAACATACAACGACATGTATCCAAATATGGGTGGAGTTTTATTTCGGTCCTTTGTTTTGTTGTTGGTCCTTCCTTTTTTTTGACCCCACGTCCTGTTATTTACAGAGGATGCTGGCTGCATGTGTCGCCCTGCTGTGGTGTCGTGCACAATCTTCGCTGATTTGGTTTCTGGGTCCCGCGTCCCATTTTCCGCACAAGATGCTGGCTGCGTCTGTCTCTTGCTGTGGTGCGGTGTTCACTGCTCGTTGACGTCTGTCATTTACACTTCTTGTTGTTGTTGTTCACGTCCCGTTACTTACACCGGATGCTGGCTGCATGTGTCGCCCCGCTGTGGTGCCGTGCACAATTTTCGCTGATTTGATGTCTGGGCCCCGCGTCTTATTTTCCGCACAAGATGCTGGCTGCGTCTGTCTCCTGCTGTGGTGCGGTGCCCACTGCTCGTTGACGTCTGTCATTGACACTCGTTGCTGTTGTTGTTGTCCTTGTAGTTGTAGTTGTAGTTGAAGTTGAAAACGTAATGTAGTTGAAGCTAAACTCGTAGTTGTCGTTGTCGTTGTCGTTGTCGTTGTCGTTGTAGTTGTAGTTGTAGTTGTAGTTGTTGTTGTTGTGGTTGTTGCTGTGGCTGTGGTTGTGGTTGTGTTGGTGTTGTTTCTGTGTGGTGGTGGTGTTCGTGTTGTTGCTGTTGGTGTTGATGTTGCTGCTTTTTGTTGTTGTTGTTGTTGCTGTTGAAGTTGTAGCCGGGGNCCCCCCCATTTGCAAACACCTTTGTCACGGGTTCTGAGAGAGTCCATATGGGTTCTGTCTTTGCTGGTGCGAAGATACTTGAAGCGACTTTGCGGAGGGCTTTTGGCATTTGTCGTCTCTCGATATAGTTACTGTATTGTGGTCTTACGATTATGATTATTGTTAGTAGTAGTATGATTCGTATGACTTGGATTAGGGTTGAGGGTGTGGGGGTTCTCCGTTCCTTCCTTTTTATCTTCCTTCCTTCCTTTCTTGCTTCCTTTCTTTCTCCTTCTTTCCTTCCTTCCTTCCCTTATTCCTTTCTTCCTTGGCATTCCTTCCTTCCTTGCGGTGTTCTCATTTCGTTCCTTCTTATCTTTCTTCCTTCCTTTCTTGCTTCCTTGTTTTCTCCTTCCTTCCTTCCTCCCGGCATTCCTTCCTTCCTTCCTTCATTGCCTTCGATGGGTCCGCCCCAGCAAAAAAAGTGCCAAAACAAAAGAAGGACCGAAAAAATACACCCTGCACCCGTATCCTCCAAATATGTGTGTATAATATATATATATATATATATATATATATGTATATATGTATGCATACCTTATGCATGTAAAGATGTACACATGTGCACATGTGCACGTGAACACCTTTGCATCTATGTTGTCTCTATAGCACAGCCCCCCTTGCAGGCCAGCAGCCGGCGGCTCGTCGAGGTGGCCGGGGCCTTGGCCTCCCAGGTTGTTGAAGATCACCTCGGTTTAGGGATTTTAGGGTTTTTATGGTTTAGGGTTTAGGGTTGAGGGTTTAGGGTTGAGGGTTTAGGGTTTAGGGTAGTATGATTTGGAGCTCAAGGTCTTTTGGACACGAGCTCTTTTCCTCCGCCTTAGGATCCGAATCGCACAGGTAAGTGAGCCATGGGGACGAGGCCACTGCACCGGGTTTCTTGTTCTTGAACGCCTTTTTCCGTTTGATAAGCGTTTGGACTCATGGCTTCGGATTTCAGGTGTGGTGCTCAGGATGAAAAAGCGTTTAGAGTTTCGGACTTAGAAAACACTCCTTGTTTGTTTGAGCGCCTTTTTTTCAACCACAGTCAGCACCCGTGTCGGGAAGGCAAAACTTACAGTTGAGGTCTGAAATTTAGGGTGGTAGGGTGGTTTGTAACTCACGATCGAGGAAGTCACGTGGAGTACGAGTTGCAAACTTGTCAAAGAGTTGAGTAGTTCAGTACTGTCGGCTATCTTCTACAAGTACTTGCTACGTGAGCCCGGCAGAATTGTTCCAACTTCTCGTGCTGGCGGTCACTACCAAACATCAATACCACAAAAACAGAAGCTGACTGCCAAGACACGTTGTCACGGCCAAGCAGCAGCTTGCGCCCTAACCTTTTCCAGGCCGCCTAGGCAAGGCAAAGGTTCAGCCTATTTCTGTTGTTGCTTCGGGGCATTTGTCTGAGTGCTTGGGGAGTCCGTTGATTTCCCGAGTTGTTGGCAGAAGTTCGCTCCGACCCCTGAGCCGCAGCTTCTTCTCAAAACCAGCAAGGGGGTAAATATCTTGAGCTGCAGACGGAGTCGGGGGTTCAGATCAGCCCCGAACGGCCCCCGAGCACGAAGGTCTGAGACCGCCGAAATTGCCATAGCTCCACCCTCCCAGCCACAACACCCCAAAAAATCCATGCACCCCACCCGAATTTGCCGTGCCTGAGCCGCAGCCTCGTGGGATCCTCGCGCCCAACTCAACATGTGAGTTTACGGCTCCTTATGTCCGAAACTTTGTAATTTACGAAACAATATGTTGAGCAGCGCCACCAACAGCAGCAGCGCCAGCAGGAACAAGAACAAGAAGAAGAAGAAGAAGCACAACAACAAGAGGCCCATATTCTGCTCCTAGCGAGAATGAGAATGATGATGATGATGATGATGACGCTGGTGAAAATGATGATGCTGATGATGATGGTGATGCTGATGAAGATGATGACCAGGATGATGATGATGATGGTGATACTGATCGGTGACGGTTATGGGGACGGTGACGGTCATGGTGCTGGTGACAGCGACGGTCATTGCGACGGTGACGGCGACGGCATGCTGATAGTGATGGTGATGATGACGACGATGGTGCCGATGATGGAGATGCAGCCGTCATCATCGTGCAGGCAGCAAGACCAGCAGCATGAGCAGAAAGAAGAAGAAGGAGAAGAAGAACAAAATGAGTGTTTTGTGTGTGTAGCAAACAAGCTAAGTCCTTGCATGCATTCTGCTTCAATTATATGAGCACAGCATCTATACAAAATCAACGTCCTCTAGCTGGTGCATCGATCTCCTCCTGCACCTCGGTGGTCTGAGGCATCTGCAATCCGAACGTCGCAAAGGCTGGCAGTGGTAACGGTGCACTGCGGAGTGCATGGATTAATTGCGATCCCGAGTGCTACCTAGACTCCGGAAGTCCAGCGAACTCAGAAACTGAAGCCGGCATTCAGCAAAGGCCGGTACTGTCACAGCTGGAGATCGCAGCGCAATGAAGAAGTTGCGCCCCACCCAGGCGGAGCTCAGTGCATTCCCTGAGGTGTCAGCCATGGGAATGAGATTCCTTCAACAGACTAGACAAAGCCTTGATCCGTAAACCCCTACCTCAGCTGCAGGATCCATGAGAACCTGTGAAAGCTCAGACCAACATCTTTTCGACTAAACCGAACGCTTTCTGAGGCTTCGAGAGTGTCGGGTTTAAGTCGTGTCGTTTGCGGCTTCAGCCATAAAGCTCAAATTTTAGGCACACTGCCCATGCGCTCGTCAATCTCGTCTTCAATCGAACTAAACCGTAGGGCGCTTCCCGCACCTTGTAGCCAAGGCTAACCTGAATCCCGAACCACAGAGCTAAACTCCACCTCCTCAAAACTCTGCAAGGACCCCATGGCACTCCTCCGCTGCGCTCTGCACGGATCCGCAGCCGCACCGTGCCATCTTCACCCACGGGGTACCAAGCAGCGGGCCCTTGTGGGGCCCAGGGCTCCTCTTTCAGGTGCTGATTTACCGGAAGTTCAGTTATCCCGGCTGCTTGGCGCTGTCCAGTTGGCTCTAGCTCAGCAAGAGCGTGCCTTGATGGGTACTGCCGTGCCATTGCGCCAAAACATCACCTGGCAATCATTTCCAAATGCGAGGCTTCCTTGACCTTCGGTTTGAGTGGCTACTATCCAGGCTTATCCTATTCGCACGCCACCTTCGCGCCCAGAACCTGCACCTGCCCAGAGGCAGAGAGCGCGGGCAGCGGGTCCTCCAAGCGCTTTCCGGAGAACGACTCAGCCCCATAAAAAGGGAAGTCACCTGGAGCATTTGCCCGCCTCAATGTCGAAGACAGAGACGTAGCACTGAGGGAGGTGGACCAGCTTATTGGAATCCTGGGCTCAGAGCGCAGCTTGAAGCGATGCTCCCTCGACCTCTCCTACGGTCCTACGAACTGCTCCTTCTCGACCACGGAGACCTCGAGCTGAACATCCCCATCGTTGGCCACCTGCCGGCGGTCGGCGGGGTGGGGAGGGGCGTGCGGTGTCTGCTTGATGGGCTGTCACGACAGTCCCAAGCTTGCACAAGCCTGCAGCCCATACCCACAACTCCACAACTGACCCAACGCTACTTGGCCCAAGTCCCTCCCTCTCCGGCGTTGATGGCCGCTGCGAAGACATGTCCGTCGATTCCAGTCAGCGCTGGATCCCGGGGCTTGTAGGTCCCAACGGTTCGAACGACCTTGTCGCAAGGGCATGAAGAGCCCTTAGCTGTGGGGCCCTAAAGGTCGCACCGGTGCACCGTTTCAGAGAGCTGCTCGTTTTCAGCATCCACAGGGCTTGTCTTTGCTTCGGGCTCTATCGTTGCTCGCCTCTTTGGCACTGGAGTAGAAGAGCATGGGTCAAAGCCATGCAATGCTGACGCGATCCACAGGGCCTCTGGCCTTTGCGAGCTATCCATGCTAGCTGCTAGGTTTACCCCTGACACATGCTCCGACATACACAACGAGGAAAGGTAATCTAGGGTGCAAGGCCCCAGGAGTTGTTGTAGTGTGGAGCGTTCCTCACCACTGAAGTGAGGAACTCAGGATCTAGATGATGAGAAGTCTATGATGCATGATCCAACCAAGACCCCAGCCAAGTCCAGCTCCTTGCCAAAAGCGCTGGCCACATGACTATAGCGCAACTCCTTCCAATCGGACAGGCGCTTTCAATTTCGCCTGTGTGGGTTCACAACTATAGACTGTCGACGTGTTATGGTGTTAAACTGTGTTGTCAGTGAGTGTCAGTGTCACTCTCTTGCTCGCTCGCTTGCTTGACGAAAGGCGGAAGGTGACCCCGCCGAAAATATCTACCATTTTATTCATTTCAATAGGAACCCTTTCAGAACGTACCTGAACCGATCTACCAGCTTAAAGTGCGCAAACGAACTCCAAAAGATTCCGAGTTTTGGCTCTCAGACATGCACGAGGCAAGCACGGCTTTACAACGACTTCTCCAAAACTAGTCAGAATTCGGACCAACCATCACCGCAAGTACCTGGAGCTAAATTGGGGTCATGTAGCTCCCAGCGGAGGGGGGGGG
This sequence comes from Symbiodinium sp. clade A Y106, assembly GCA_003297005.1. Taxonomy (NCBI): domain Eukaryota; class Dinophyceae; order Suessiales; family Symbiodiniaceae; genus Symbiodinium; species Symbiodinium sp. clade A. Next base: position 33,164 of record BGNK01000805.1, on the reverse strand, counting down.
TTATGCACAAAGATTCTTCATACAGCAACTTAAGCGCCACAACTGGCAGCTTGGACTTTTTCTTGCGGAGCTCGCTCGGCAGGATCCGGATCCTAAAACATTGTAAAGCTGGTTCTGCTTCAAACTTGTCATGAAGTTCTCAGAGCTTACCGGTCGTATGCGATGGAGAAAGAACTCGGGCAGCTTCGTTTTGGTTCGTTGTGTTTCATTACTCAGAGAAGTGTGTGCAAGTCCCCCATGTGCCAAAGAACTCAGCTTCAGCATCAGAGAGCCTTGGGGCCCTGCTAAGGGAGCCTCGAGAGCTGCACGTCTCAGCGTGTCTGAAAGAAGAGCCCAACGGCAAGCAGAATGCTTGAAATGGAATAGGCACTGCTCACCAGGCCGTGCGCTGTAGATGTGGACCCGGTTCCCGTGCCATCCCCACTGGTAGTATTAGTGGTAGCGCCATTGTTTGCTGTAATGGTCGTCTCTTCCTCCTCCTGCCCTGCATAAGAGTTGGGGCGACCGCAAGACGTCGCCCAAGGCGGTGAACACCCGAAATGTCAGTGGTTCCAAGGTCTGTGCTGAGGCTGTCGGACAAGTCTTCTGTCTCAGTCTCAGTCAGGTCCTTCGTGTGCACCTTGCAGTAGTAGCGAGCCAGTCCCAAAACGATCCTGCACTCCTTGTCGGACACATTGGGAGGCCCCATTGTTGCATTCGGCATGAAGCCGTCCGAGTCTGCCGGGCTTTTTCGGCGAGCTTGTCTAGCACTGCTCTCCAAGAGGATGGCTTGAAGTTTGCACAGGACAATCTCCCGGCCCTCGAGCATGGCCTCTCCGAGGGCCTTGACCTTCTTGGCCACTTCCTCGGTCCAGACGGACATCGAGCCGCTGATCTCTTCCAGTTCCGACTGGGCGATGGAGTCGCAAGTTGCATTCACTTCGACAGAGTCTTCCTGGCAAGCAGCCCAGCTTTCAGCTGCCGCCTTCATCTCTGACAAGCAGCGCACCACCCCGAAGGCCTTCCTTGAGGCTACTTTTCTTGATTAAGCTCCTCCTGTGCTTGCTCGATACACATCGGCCTCTGCGTCTCAATACAAGCATGAGCTGCTATGGCCACGGTGTTGCGCTGGAACTTTTTCAAGACGTCTGACACCTCTTCTTGCAAGCCTGCCATGCCAGCACCGACATGCATCTCTTCGTGGCAGGCCTTAGCTCGCTTCTCCTTGCTCTGCTTCACTGGAGAGGGCAAGGAAGAGCTCGCTTGCAACCTCACCCGGATCTGAAATCTCACCCACGCAGCGTTCGAAGCCTGTCTTGTGGGATTCCTCCGTGCGCGTTCTCAAGGCATCTTTCTCTGATTCCTTCACAAGGTCTGGCTTGATAAGCTTCCTGTCCACGTCACCATGGGGGCCCATACGAACGCTTGCTTAGACCTCTGTAGGATCAGCGCAGGTGGCTGTGGCAGACTCCTTCCGGGCGGCCGAGCTCGAGCACCGTCCATGTTCAGCCTTTCCACTTCCATGTCCTCCTTGCTGCGGCCCATCGCCTGTACTGCGGCCCGCTTCTTTCAGAGCCTCCTGCACGTCTGGACTCGAAGGGCTCGCCCACTGCCACGACAAGGGCTGCAGCGGCAAGGGCGGTCCGGCAAGTTTGCTTAGCAGCGTCGTTCTCGGCCTGGTCCATACAAGACCCCGTCCTCTCGCCAAGCTCACTCGCCATCTCGTCATTCAGATGCTTGCGGAGCATGTCGTCGGCAATGGCAGAAGCGTCTCGGCCGGTGACCGCAGCCAGCATGTCTTTGGCTGCACTCATGCACTGCTCCTTGGAGTCCTCTGGGCAAGCCTCGAGCATGGTCCAGATCCTTTCACACCTTCCTCCAGGTACTCCCGGACCTCTGAGTCCTTCAGCTCCTCCCGGCCCTTGCCCATGGAGTCGATGGCATCGCGGATGTCAGAGGCGAAACATGCTCGCTTCTCAGTGTCATTCTCCGGCCGCGGCCGTACACACCTTGTCGGAACCAGAGCCTGACCCCCTGAGCTCCTCCCCGAGAACAGCGTCGACGGCTCGACCCGACAGCGTGGCCAGGGCTTGCACGGCTTCTCTGCTGGCCAAGCGGCCAAGCATGCCTCCTTCGCGGTATTGCTCGTGGCAGCTTCCGAGCAGGTGCGGATGATGTGCTCTGCCTTCTCTGCAGCGATCTTCCCGATCTCCCGCTCCACCTCCCCGTCCGACAGGGTGTCATTCTTGAGCAACTGCAGCGCGGTCTCTACCTGCGCCTTGCAATCCTCGAATGTGCCACTCGTGGCCGCAATGTCCCTGGTGCAGTTTTCCAGCATCCCGAAGACCCCAAGAGCGACCGTGGCACCTTTCCCAATCTCGAAACGCTCCTTGACCTTGTCCATGGGTGTGCCACCGGTGGAGTTGCCAAAGTCCTGGCGGCACTCCTCCTGTGCTTTGCCTGCCAACCTGCACGTCGGGCCTCTTCGGGCTTCCTTGTGCCGGCCTTGGGCGCCGATGATGGACAGCAAAGCGAGCACCACGATTCTACCGGGCTTCATGATGTCTCCAGTTACAAGAGCACGAATTTGGAACTCGGGACAAAACTTGCTACTTGTTGAGCACTGTGGGGCTTCGGCACTCACAGTCACTCTTCATCAGCGTGAGACAAGAGCAAGGTAAGAGTTCCCAGTGACGAAAGTGCACTTTGCGGACGACTGATACTCATTCCCCCTTTCCCGTGACAAGAAGCAAGTCGATCGTGACGAAACCGCCCCCAAAACCGAACAGTTCAACCCAACTTGCTGGATTCTGCTCGACCGACTCACCATCGAAATAAACGTGCTGTGCCTCCCAAATTGCCTACATCTCAAACTCCCTGTGAACTGAACAAGCCCAACCCACCAGACCTACGAGTTCAAACTCGATGAATTCGATTGTTGGCTCGGATTTCAGACAAGGACATGCTGAAAGAACCAATCCCTCCTGCAGAAACATGGGATATGAATATTTACATCTCCAGTCGCTCCGCATTTGCTCCTTGGGCTCTTTGGAGGAGCGCACACCGCCAAGATTGTCGATGCTGATCTTGGCAGGTTCACTCTTTGAAAGGTGAGCGTGATCCATCTTTCAGTAGTCACGAGTCGAAAAGTGCAGGAGCACCGTGCTAGCTTCGGACTCCTTAAGCATGGCGTTGGCCGATGCCTGCTGAGCACACAAACGCCAACCCGATCCAATCCCCACTCATAACACAAAACTCGACAAAGTAAATCACAAATTCGAAAGATAGTCAGTTATCAGACAAGCAACAGCAGACGGATCCCTACCCCTCCGCCGCCACGGCACTCGCCCGGCACGGATGTGGAAGAGCGAGCCGAGCCCTTTGGGCGATGTTGGCGCCTGGGCGATTTTTGGGTACGGTGTTGCGGGCTTGAAATGACGTGAGGATTTGGGCTTTAGGACTCACGGTCTGCGCAAGGATCTTCAGAAGTCGTCTTCTGAGTTGGAAGCATTTCTACCAATTTGTTCGGATCTCGGTCATTTCCAGGTTCAAGCAAGCTCGGTCATGTCGGATGAGGGAGCTGCTCTACGTTAAATCGTAAATCTTGTCAACATAAGGCTTACTTACCTTACCCGGTCTGGCCTTCTCCTTCGTGGCTGCATCTGGACGCCTCCTCTGCTCGATCACCTTCATGCCGCATGACTGATTTCGGAATTTTAAACTACGTCTGAGCTCGCGCTTGCAAGTGTTACACACAGGACCAGCCCGACAGCGCTGATGTAGACCTCCCAGATGCCCGGCACATGCGCCTCTCGCACCCCCAACACGTCGGCCGTCGCTTCGACACCAAGGCGCTTGCTCAGCCTCTTCGTCTGCTAGCGGCTAGAGCTTTTCGTTCCTGTAAGTCCTATGGGTCTGCAGTGACACTTCCATTGCTTGACTATCGAAACGTACATTGGCTGGTAGTCTGGCAAGAACTTCGCGACCTTATCAATCTTTAAACTACAACACCTGACAACTTTCTTCGAAGATCCTCCAAGCAATGCAGCAGCGGCACTCTGCGGAAAGATGCTTCGGCATCGGTGCTGCCAGAACATCGTCGGGCAGATCCTGACCACTTTCGAGAAAGCATGGGTATGGCTGGACAGACTTGCCCGGAGGGCAGTTGCGAAATGATAGCTTTCTCCTCGGATACCCTCTCCCTCAAAACTCCACTCTGCTGCTGCATCGCCTCAATTCGTCTCCAAGCTCGTCTCCAAGCTTACTGCGTCCAAGTGGCCAACATCGTTTTCACCTGCACCGCCACACTGGGGGCCTCCATGCAGAAAGCAAGCCGCGGCGGGCCAGTTGGTGCGCGTGGCAGGAACCAAAACGGTACGTAGCCGGATTCCCTCCGCCCGAGGTTTTGACTCCGGCGACTGAAGTTCGGAGCTCGCGTTGGGCTCAGCGACTGGGCCAGGGTTGTTCTAGGGCCTATCCTGAGCTGCACTACATAGCCGACAGCCTCAAGATATGCCCAAGCCCCACAAATCGTGAGCGACCGAAAAGGCCGAAGCCCTCCCCGGCACCTCCTGGAGCTTCAACTCGAAGGAGGGAACACCCTGTGTCGCCGCTGCATCCAAGACCTTCACGTGGCGTCAGAAGCGCATTAGTGAACCCGTCTACCAACAGTAGCTGCAGAAAGCTGCATGCCACCAGAAATCCCCGAGGGCTCTGCAACACGAGCCCGATCCCTGCATTTGCCTTCGTGGGGTCCCGGAGCTCTTGTGCCAGCTTTACCGCCGTGGACGCAGCCTTGCGCAGAGAGTCGGATGGCATTTCGAGGGTTGCGGATCTGGGCCTCGGGATGACAAGGTCTCAGGTCTCGTGCACATGCTAGCGGTACTAGTACCAGCTGAAAAGGTACCCACTAGGTTCAACATGCTAGCTTCCTGCTGAAAAGAAAAGGCAGCGATTGCAGTATTGTGTTAGGACTCTTTCTGAATTACTTTGAGGCAGTACACTTCGAATGCTGTCCCCCGCCTCTGTGCTAACCACAGCGCTGAGAACGTGTTCGGCAGCTTCATCCTGCCACTGGTTGCAAAGCGGAATGGCTAGGGAGCAGCATGTAAAGGTTCCACATGAGGCTTAGGGATGGTAGAGTTTTAGTTGAAAAACGGGAGGTCCGAGTGCTACACCAACTCTCGTGGACTTGAAAAGCTCAGTAAGTAAGAATTGGCCCGAGGCATTGTTGGGTACAAGGTAAATCGAGCCAAGAGAACAAAACCTGGCACGTTCATGTTGTCTTGCTGATTGCGTCAGGAACCTGGCTTCAGGGGTCCTGGGTTTCGCTATGGGCCTGGTCCAAACAGCCACCGGACACTACACGCTTCTTGCAAGGCCATCGAACCCTCGGCATCGGACTGAACGATTCGGGTTGAGGACAGATTGATCGTGGGGAGGACCTCCGCAAGTCGTCGTGAAGACTCCAGTGTGACCTGCCAGGCCCAGCGGGACATTGATTCGAGCGGCTTGCTCCTACCACTGCCGCTGCTACTGCTGCTGCTACTAAATTTCTACTACCTACTACTTACTACTGCTACTACTACTACTACCACTACTACTACTACTACTACTACTACTACTACTACTACTACTACTACTCAAGCCCCGCAATAATCGCTACTGTGTAAGCCGCAAGCTTGGCGTGGAAAGAAGGAAGACTGAATCATCCAACACACAGGGTTTTTGCTCCGAAGTTCTACTTTTTGTCAGCATAAACCCTTGCCTCGACAGCTTTCGGCGGCGCTCCCAGGGCTGCCACCAGCATCGGCTGGAGGGAGCTGGGCGCAAGCCATGTGGGCACCAGATAGCGCACCTGGCCGGATCTGTCGAGGACATGGGGGGTGATCGGAACACATCGGCTTTTTTCGCCCTGTGCCGCCACGGCGCCTTGGCCTGGTACTGCGTTTGCACGGTCGTGACTCGACTCCTGCTTGCCGCCATGTCAGCATGCGACGATGCAATTGGAAAGGAAGGGGGTCCAAGCAAAAGTTGTCCTCGGGGCATCAACTTCATAAGCAAAGGCATCAATGAACTTGGTGCCATCGAAGTGCTCGAGATCCTGCGAGCTAGAAGAATCAAAAAGACCGTGTCTGCACAGACCACAATGGCGTAGGTTCACGTCACACAGCCGCGTTAAATACATAACCTTCTGCATTATCGACACGACGAGGCATCTTCAGGAAATGGAACACCCTGACTGGCCAAAGCTTGTTGCGCTTTGCTTTGCCGTGTCTTTCAAGGTGATGCGACAAGGGAAGCCGGGTTTCCCACCTTATGCCCTCGTGGCTGCACGACCCACACCGTCTTTGAACCATGTCGGAGTTCGATGCTGGAAATCTCGAAGCTTCGCTGCAAGTTCAAGCAGGGCTTCGCTTGCATCTTTTCCTAGCGGCTCAAGGCCTGCCCTGACAGCTCGACAACAGTCACAAACAGCACACAAACTCAGAGGCGATGGAAGGAGCATCTTCAACTACCGCAACTTGACATTAACTGTTTTGGGTCTGGCCTAGGTCTCTGGCTTAGGTTCCATCACACACTGCGGATGGATCGGATACCCCTGCATTCCTCGCAGGCCTCATGCAAACATACCGATCTTCGGTTGCGAAAGCTTACATACACACCCACACGCACAGACACACATCGGAATATCTCACAGGGATCCTTCAGGCTCATCTCCACCTGAATGACATACATCGTCAGGTCCTGGTCAGACATACAGACATACGGCGATACCTTAAGTCAGTCAAAAGGAATCCTCACCTGATTGCATTCGAATAACCAAAGCATCGCAGCAGATCGTCATGCCAGGCCTCCCCCGTGCCGTAAGGAGCCTCCTTCCTGGGCCGCACATGGCGTCTGCACAGCTTCTACTTGCCCACGCACGTCCCCACGCCCTTGTTCCACCATTTCACAGTGCAGTTTTGTTTTTGCTTCGCGTCTTCTGGTGAGCTTTCGGCGGCTCCAGGGCTGACGGCTGTTGCTTTGTAAAGACGGCTTAAGGGTCCTTTGGGGCGGGAATTTGTAAAGACGCTCTTCACGAGGCTGATACCATTACTTTCAGTCCTGCTTATGACCCTGCATGCATCCGATGCACAAAGTGTGACTCCGCGACAGTCAAGAACTTCGGTACATGCCCAGCCATTGCCCGGCACCATCCGCTTCCGAGGACCCGGCAGGCTCTCTTCCTCCGTGGTTGTTCCGACAGTAGTAGTGGTGGTGGTGGTGGTGGTGGTCGTAGTAGTAGCTTGGGTGGTCACGTGGGTGGTGGCCCGGGTCGTCGCAGGGACGACGCTTGCCTTGGTGGCTCAGAAACGGCCTTCGCAGATACAGAGACGCAGAGCCAGGTCGAGATCGAAACAGTTCGAGACATTTCGAGACTACGGCAGTGCAGCATGCGGTAGCTTTGAGGGCTAGAAAAACCTGACAAGGGCCCCGAAATCCAGTGTTCTTTAAATAGAGATCACCATGTTCGTCTTCGCGAGTAGCATACGCCAAAGAACAAGTCCCGCCCCGGGCCTGTGGCTTTGGCATTTCATCTGGCCGCCATCTTTGCTCGATGACCTGCAACGATGATCTCGGGACACTTCCACAACTGGAGTCTGAACATATTGAGGTTGAAGGGGGGATTCCTGTAATGCGAACATCATATGATAGCGAGCATGGCTAGAGTTTTCATGGGAAAGTATGTATGGAAACTTGATCTGCGCTGCCTCTCGCACACCCAGCACGTCGGCCGTCGCTTCGACCCCGAGGCGGTGGCGCAGCCTTGGGTGCTCTTAGTTCTTAGCTCTTAAAAGCGTGCCAACTCGGCATGATCATGAGCCTGATAGCTAGAATCATGATGTGCTGCCTCTGATGGTGAGGAGGGTGAAGGTGTACGCAGCTGAAGAGAATGATACAGGTGAGAAGAGCGATATGCATTCATTAAGGTGGAGAAATTGGGGAGGATGAGCATGAGGATGAGGGCTGGGAGGGTGACGCTCACCTGAGCAAGGATAACAATGAAAAGGATGAATATTCGAACAACCGTAGCAGCAGTTTACATGCACAGATCTTCCCATGGCATCTTCCAAAAGATGAGAAGCCTGAGACTGTTCGAAACCCGGTGTTCTCCTAAACAATGCTCCCGAGCTTCACCGGAATCAACCCCGACTCAACGCCAAAAATAGTGTTCAATGCTGATTCTCTGCAGCAAAAGCTCTCCGCAGAAAGGTGCTTCGGTGTCGGCGCAGAAAGCACATCCCGCGGCAGGTCCTCGTGGGTTGGGGTTTTGCTCAGCCCACACCATTGCCCATACGGCTAGAGAGATGGGTTATCTGCTTACAGAGTCGGGGTCCAACGTTAACGCTTGCGGCGTTTCCTTCGAAGTTGTGGGTGTCATCGCTCAGGCCGTTCAGATCGCTGGGGCTGGTGCATTTCGATGTAGCAGTTCCGGTTGCAGGACAGCTCACAGAGTGGAAGATTGATACAAGTGAAGGCCGCACATACTAAGTGTTTTGAACCTGTCACAGCACCTTTCGACGACTTCTTCAGCGATGCCGAGCAATCAAAACCATAAACTCATTGGTCGCACCAGTACAATTGCATCCGAGCGACTAGCAGCGTGTGCAGCTTCACCGCGACACTCGGTGCCTGTTTGCTGCAGGTACTGCCATAGCCCGTGCCCCACTGGCTTCTCCACTGGCAACAAAACACAACACTACGAACACAAAGGCAGGATGCAACTCTTCGCAATTGCAGAGAACACACTACGAACGTGTCGCGACCGACTCTCTTTACTTTCGAATGCCCCAAGCCTCCCATCCCACAACCTACCATCTGAACTCCCAGCACCTGCTCCAACTGCAGCGGCGGGGAGGCTATGCCTTGTGCTTCTGCTGCCTTCTCGACCTCCCAGCACACTTTGCAGAGGTTCAGACATCCAGTCGTGTAGGGTTGCCGCATTTGCAGTTCAAGCTTCGAGAACAATGATTGTACGGTATACGGTGATGACTGCTCTGGATCTGTCGGCTCGAATTCCAGGGTTCCTTTGAGGCTTGCTTTTCAGGGTACTACAAGGGTTACTGCAAGGCTTCTGCAAGGGTCTAGGGAGTGAATCCTTATTCCGGAATACCGCAGCTGGCAAGAAGCGCAAGATGAGGTCAGACGAACAGTGAGCATCTCCCCAAAATGGTGAAACTCCGGAGCCCTGGTGAAAACCCTGAAACCTTCAGCGTCACCCAAGCCCCAAGAATTGTTGAAAACTTTTCAACAAGGAGTTTCGCGACCCTTAGAGACTTAGAGACACTCACAAAATCAAGAGTCTTCAAAACCCCTAAACCCCAGTAGGCTCAGAGTACCCGAGGCCTTCTTGGGGTCTCGTAGCTCCTCTGCGAGCTGCGCAGCCATGGAGGGATCCTTGCGAACGACCCCAGAGATTGGACTTAGGGCTTGGGAGTTCATGCTTTGGCTGTCCAGCGTTGGAGGCTCAACTGAGAGGCTGATTATGACGGATTTGAAACAGTTGTTGTGCTACTCCTGCTGCTACTACTGCTGCTACTACTACTACTACTATTACTACTACTACTGCTGCTGCTGCTGCTACTACTACTACTACTACTCCTAGTCCTACTCCTACTCCTACTCCTGCTGCTGCTGCTGCTGCTCCTGCTCCAGCTGCTGCTGCTGCTGCTGCTACCCTACTCCTACTCCTACTCCTACTCCTACTCCTACTGCTGCTGCTGCTCCTGCTCCAGCTGCTGCTGCTGCTGCTGCTCCAGCTGCTGCTGCTGCTGCTCCAGCTGCTGCTGCTGCTGCTACTACTACTACTACTACTACTACTACTAGAAGAAACAGTAGCAGTCGTAGCAGTCGTAGTAGCAGTAGCTGTCGTAGTCGTCGTAGCAGTCGTAGTAGCAGTAGTTGTCGTAGTCGTCGTAGCAGTAGTAGTAGTCGTCGTCGTCGTAGGCGTGGTAGTAGTTGTAGTAGTAGCAGCAGCAGTGGTGGTAGTGGTAGCAGCACACGCCTCAGTACTGACCACAGCGGCGAGGACGTGTTGGGCAACTGCCCCCTGGCACGAGGTCAAGCAATGAGGCGGCAGCTTGCTGGGAAGCATGAAGCGAAGGGTGGAGCTGCAAACGCAGTATACAGATAGTATGCGTGTACACGGATACATACATACATACATATGTCTATATACATCTATATGTATATATTGCCGAGCCTCGCAGCTAGGTACACGGGTGGGTAGGTACACGGGCAGACAGGTAGAGGTAGCTAGGTGCCCAGGTAGCTAGGTAGGTAAACAGATCGAAAGGTAGATAGAGTGTGAGTGTGCATGTATGGAGAGGGCGAGTGCGAACAACGAATGTCAATGCGTACGTACATAGACTCATATTATATCTATATATATATATGCATACATGTATGTATATGCGCATGTGCTTATGTACCTATTTGTCTGTTTATTAGCAGCAACAACAAGCTTCCGGCACTTGGTCTTAACAAGGTCTTGAGTTTCGATGCCGGCCATGTTTTGTAGCCGTTGAAGCGTTTGGGACGTCTGCTTAGGTTCTGCCTCGGATTGAGGCGAACGCGAGTGCGGGGCCGAGGGGTCTAGAACTTTGTTCAGAAACCTTCGCAAGTCCCGGTGCTCAAGACGGCACGCACAAAACTTCGGACTTGACCTAAATCGACTCTTCGCTGAAAGACCCCCAAACCCCCAGCAGACTCTCTCAGAAGATTCCGAGGAGGCCGAGGCCAAGAGGCCAACTCGGGGCCTCGGCGAGGCGCCGAGAGGACGCAAAGACCTCGGAGCAGAGCTCCACTCAGACTCAATAGAGCTGAAATCATAATATGAAGAGCCCCTAATCCCTAATAAGTTAGGTAGTATATTCTTTAAGAAGCCCCTAATAATTTAAGGTATATTCCTTAATTAAGGGGTATTGGGCTCTCTGGGTAATTGCTGTCTGGTTCTTAGTAGGGAATGGGGGAATGGGTTATGGCGACGATTATTGGGCATGATATAGGGACTAGTATAGGGATCCATTCCCTCACTCTCTACTAAGCACCAGGGAGTCAAGGGGGCTGCCAGAATGCCAGCATTGGGCGGAGCTTCCTCCCACCCCTCCGCCCACCTAGGGGCAGTCTCTCTCGTCTCCTGCCTCCTGTGCCCGCCGAAACTCCAAATCCCAATCCGCCGGCCTCAACGGCTTTCAGCGGTGCTCCCACTGCGGCGGCCAAGACAGGCTGCAAGGAGCTCGGTGTAACCCATGCTGGCACCAGGTAGCGCACCTGGTGCCGAGCTCACAGTTCGGAGCCTGCTGTTTCAGCACAGGAGTGATCCGGGGATGGTTGAGCAATATGCAGTTCGGGGGATTCGGGGGGACGTGGATTTGGGTGCGCTTCGGCTAAAACTGAGTTTTCAAAAAAAGGTGTCCCGAGGCGTCGCTGAATTCCCCTCCTGAGTGACCACTTCATGGCAAACCCGCAACGCCTCCGAGCCACCCAACTGAATATAGGGAAGCTCAGGCTGAGAAGATAACCACAGACAACAAGTAGAATCAGGTGAAAAGCCACATCTACGTGCAACGCGACCTTGGTCTGGAATTGCGTTTGCACGGTCGTGACACGACTCCTTCGAGGGTGCGTCGCTCCAGCCCCATGTCTCACTACTATGTTACATGCCGCACCACGCTGGAGATAACAAGGCTTTAGAGACCTCGGACACCATTGAAAGAAGCTGGTCATACTGGCAGACAGATGATCGTGCTGGTGTCGGTGCATGGAATCCTGTCCTGGGAACGTCGACTTCATGGGCGAAGGCTTGAAGAAACTCCGCCCCATCAAACTTCTCAAGATCCTGCATGAAAGCAAGATTGAAGTTGCAAAGTCAACGCAAGGACCTGAATGCCCACCGCAATTCACACAGCAAATGCTAATAGAATAACTCCGGACCTGGAGCTCTTTCACGAATGAGGTTGAGGCATCAAGGGCTTGCTGGTGGTAGACACGGTAAGGAAGCCGGTGGGTGTGTCAGTGGCGGCCAGTGATCGAGGTCTTGGTAGCGGCGGAGATGGTGCTGGTGGCGGTTATGGCAAGCGATGGTGGAAGTTGCTTCCACTCGACCTCAATGCGCAGAACCGCAACGAGGATATTGCCAAGCGAGCGCAAAGGAATCGCTCACTCAACAAGTGGTTCATCCAAATCGATTGTCGAAACACTACAGCATAAACACTGGCAAGACAGCAACAACAAACGCAGCGACAAGCACAATAAGTGCGGCACACAGCCCACACTTAGGATCTTGTTGATAATCTCTCTATTCGACATGTATCGATGAGTTTATTCTCTGCTGGCGTTCGGCACAATTCGGACCGCTGTTTGCCCCTGATGTTTCTCGGCACGGCCTTGAATCCGTGCATCCATCTGCCAATATGAGTTTACCACAGATCCTCGAAAAAAGTCTGCTATCAGAATATTGACTTCACGAAAAAGGTCAAGTGCTTCTGCATCGAGGGTCGTCACTTGCTAAAGCAAGATGCAAAACTTCGCAGAAACACAACTGTAGGAAACTTCGGCCAGAAAACCGTCCATAAGTGTAAGCCGCAGTAGATGCCGACAGGAAGAGGCTCGGAGTTTTTGTCCAAGCCCGTCTTGGAGGTGGATATGTCCCATGCTACGAGTCTCTGACGCAATACGAGATGCGCAGTAGAAGCAGGGCTCTGACTCAAATGCCTGCTGGACTTTGTCACAATCTGGGGCTCCTGGACTTGCATGTCCACCAGAACAACGTACATCATCTGAGCCTGATCACGGAACTACAAGACCTGCCTGTTGTGACAAGACAGCGCAGAGCATACCAAGGAAGTCAACAGAAAACTCTCTTCTTATCTTCCATGATGCGTGCGAAGGGTTCAGGCTGTGTGTGAAGCATTCATCTCGCTCCGAAGTTCACAGGCGCGAAACCCGCGAGCACGGCCAAGCCTCCCCAAGGCTGTCGGCACTCTCCTGCCTGGGTGTTCGGTAGCTTCGAACGGAGATTCACATCTCAATGGTACAACAAAATCACTGGTTGACTCAAGATTTTCGGCTGGATCTTTGTGTGCTTCGCAGATCGACTGGACTTGTCATCATTGGAAGATTTGTCAAATCTTGATTCTAAGCCAATCCACAACCCTCCAAAAGGTGCCACCCGAACCCGAAGGCCCCGGCGAAGCCACGTCCCTGAGGGTGGTAGAAACCTCACAGGTACTCCGGTTTTTTTGAGAGTTTCTTTTGTTACAGGTCTGGTTGGCAGCGTGGCTTTCCGGTTGAGGGCATGGGCCACCTCGCATTCTCATGAGAACGAGAGCGCACCCAACTTGGCTGCTCCAGGTCCCGCATCGAACCCAATACCCCAAATACCTCGAAGCCGAGGTCGATTCAAGAAAAGCCCAAGCTTTAAAGCTTCTTACAGGCGCTGCGATTCCAATTCATGTTGAGACAGTCTTGGATTCTGGCGGTGCCGTAGTGGTAGTCTTCTCAGCACATAGCTCTCCGACTCTGCAGCGCCGCTGTATCGGGTCTGGTACAAATATTCTGTATAATCTGGCAAGCAGCAGCGGTCGTTGTTGAGGTGTGCTTTGATGACGCGAAGAAAACCTCCGGACACTTCGATGTTGATGCAAGCACTCCAACATGCACACTGATGCCTCATGTTCGGTCGTTGCAGCACAGCAGAGGACGTCTTGTCCACGAGACATGGACTTCAAAGATCAAGCCAAGCCCTCGGTGCTGAATCATCGCCTCCATGCCACTGACAGCAATAGCCCCGAGAGTGAAGGGTCGCAGGCTCGTCTGGCTCCCCAGCGCCTGCAGATGCAGACAGGCCCCCGCCATACCCTTTTCTCCAAGCTGACAATCCGGCCTTCGCGACCGCAGGACCAAGCCTCTCTTCTGTGAGACGGCCCCGCACGTCCCCGGCCGTGCGCCCGGCCGGGGTCCGGACCTGGGCGTGTCTGAATGCTGTCTGTCAACCTTGTCCCTGACTACTAGCAGCAACAGCAGCAGTAGCAGTAGCAGTAGTTAGTAGTAGCAGTAGTAGAAGAAGTAGTAGTAGTAGTAGTAGTAGTAGCCGTCGCGGTGGTGGTAGCAGTAGTAGTAGTAGTAGTAGCAGACGACGACTACTACTACTACTAGACTACTAGACTACTAGACTACTAGACTACTAGACTACTAGACTACTACTACTAGACTACTAGACTACTAGACTACTAGACTACTAGACTACTACTACTACTACTGCTACTGCTACTGCTACTGCTACTGCTACTGCCACTGCTACTACTACTACTACTACTACTACCACTACTACTACTACTACCACTACTACTGCTACTACTGCTACTGCTACTACTACTACTACTACTATATACTGCCACTACTGCTACTGCTACTGCTACTGCTACTGCTACTGCTACTGCTACTATATACTGCCACTACTGCTACTGCTACTGCTACTGCTACTGCTACTGCTACGACTACGACTACGACTACGACTACGACTACGACTACGACGACTACTGCTACTGCTACTGCTCCTGCTCCTGCTCCCGCTCGCGCTGCCGCCACAGCTACCGCTACTGCGACTGCTACCACTACTGCTGCTGCTACTGTACGACGACGACGGATATGACTACAACTGCGGCTGCTGCAGCTGGACTGGAGTGGGACTGGGACTGCGACGGGGACTGCTGTTGCAGCACAGCTTGCAATTCAACGAACCCCTTCTTATGGACATACGGTACAAGTGCGCTCCAAAACCACGTTCACGACGCGGTTTTGTGTTGTGGTTCACGTGCGATGCTGTTGCTGCTGTCGTCGTGGCAGTGGAACCTTGTCTGCTTCGAAGTTGTTGTGGCTGTCTGACCGCGCAAGCTCTCCTGCGCATATGCACAGCCAGTTGCACCGAAGGGCGGGGCGAAAAATCAAACTTGGCACAAGGGGAAAGCTTAACAGCTTGACGGAGAATCACCTGGCTTTCAGACCCAGCAAGTAGCGGAGTGGTGGTCATTCACATACCGATACG
Organism: Symbiodinium sp. clade A Y106; assembly: GCA_003297005.1. Taxonomy (NCBI): domain Eukaryota; class Dinophyceae; order Suessiales; family Symbiodiniaceae; genus Symbiodinium; species Symbiodinium sp. clade A. Next base: position 18,094 of record BGNK01000805.1, on the reverse strand, counting down.
ACCGCCAAATTGTCTGTAACAAGCAACCCCCAAAAGCCTAAGTCTGAAGGACATGTACTGTAAGGGCCTAAATAATGACCACCATTATTTTGGGGTTCCTTTATATGATGGCTAAAGTAAATTCTAGCAGTTCATAGTGAACGAAACGAGGGCAGTTGAACAAAACCAGACCAGGCCTTGGCCTCGAGGCGGACTCCCCCATCACTAGGCCGCACAGAGGACAAGTGGACCTCAGCATCTTTGCATATGTATACGTGTGATTACATGTACATATATAGAAATATATATCTATATATATATATCGTTGCACATACATATACATATTATGTAGCAAAATTATCCACACGGTTATAGTATAAGATCAAACAGAAATATATATGTATATGTATCTGTATACATATATATATATATATATATTGTAATAACGTATCACATTATGTAATATGCTATGACACAATGTACTACAATAAAAAGCATTAGATTACATACTGGGGTTTCTGCGTGCGAGGCAGCGGACTGGGATCCCAGACACAGACAGGGCAGATGGACCAACACGGACAACTCGAAATGCTATGTTGTATCTCACTATACTGTAAACTAAACCACATAATACTCTGATATCCCTGCAATTTCCTGCATACGCTGTCAACGAGAGAACACTATTAACCCGGATGCGAAACCTTGCTGCGTCCGAAGTCCTTTCGGTCAACAAACGCCATTCCCCGCGTCCCAATCCAGTTCTGCAGTCCAACCCATTCCTACAGTCCGAAATCCAGCCCTGAAAAAGGGGATCAAGCTGTCCCCGACGTGTGGGATTGCATTGAAATCCTGCTGCTCCACCAGATTCAGACATCTACACGTGCATCACTTGGATCAAACCTCTAGTCCGGTAGACAGCTGTATCAAGCACAACCAGGAGCATGGCTGCATGCGATGGAACCTGGCTCCAGCATTCAAGCGGGCAGTGGAAAATGCATGCTCAGCTTAGCATCCACACATGCCGAACATCAGCATCACCGACAGCACTTGTACTGAAGCCCTTGGTAGCACCAGAGTGCTGAATTATGATATTCCGTCTTTTCGAGCTGCAAGATAGGCTATATATTGACACGATAGCCCTCAACATCAGTGGTTGCTCAAACCAACCACTCTGTGTCGCACAGGTCTCGTACCTCTGAGTCTCTGGCAGCTCTTGATCTGGACATGTTTACAACAAACGGAGCTAGTAGCAGCTTGCGAATCGAGAGGATCTAAAAATTGCGACTTGTTGTACTCCGGCGGTACGACTTGGAGAATAATCACCATCGTCGTCATCATCATTGTGATTGCCATCGTCATCGTCCTCGTCGGCAACATCGTTACTGGCCTTGTGACTGGAAGTGTTGTAGCGTGTATCTTCATTGTTGCAGCCGTCGTCGTTGTGGTTGCTGCGGCTTTCGGACATGCCTCGGCCAACTCTGCCATAGCAGACTGCACGGTGGAGTCAAGGGCGTGCCTGCACAAGAGATGCGCCCAGGCTCAGGCATGTGATTGCCATGTTCGATTGACCTGTCGAAGCTGTATGCCGAACCAGTGACACCTCGTGCATGAGCTACGCCTTCCCCGAACACGTTGTCTCTTCTCTCACCATGCACTCCAACTGCACTTCTCCCTGAACGGCCCCCCCTGGCATGTAGATCCAAGGAGCTGCAGAGCAGGATTTGCTCCGAGCGCTTCGCCATCCTTGGGCGTCAGATCTCGCCAGCGCGAGCGAGCGGGCGAGCAGGCGAGAGAGAGACAGACAGAGAGCGAAGAAAAGTCAGGAATAGCAACACTAGAGTCACTAGAACAGCAAACTGCACGGATGTACAATCAAAGACATCATCTCCTTCTCATTCTTCACGATGGCCGGAGGTACAACAGCATTTGCAAATAAGAGCATTCACGTTTCACCATCATCATCATCGTCATCATCATCGTCTTCTTTTCTATATAAGAGACAATGTGAGATTAATTGCTTTGCTGCTTTGCGATACTTGCATCAAAGCCAAAGCCACCGCAGCGGATAGCAAGAGCGACATGCGATTAGACAGAGCAGTAACAAAACAAAGAGCATAAAAGTAGTAGAGCTAGCAGTGGGCCTTATAGCAGTGGCAAGAGCAATGAAAGCAACAGCTGGCGACGTAGCAGTACTGAGTACTAGTAGTGGAGGTGAGAGTAGTAGTAGCAGTCGTAGTCGCTGAACAAGTAGAAGTAGTAGTAGTAGTAGTAGCAGTAGTGGTAGTAGAAGTAGTAGTAGGATAGGTAGTAGTAGTAGTAGTGGTAGTAGTAGTAGTAGTAGTAGTAGTGGTGGTAGTAGTAGTAGTAGTTGTTGTAGGAGTAGTAGTAGTGGTAGTAGTAGTAGTAGCAGTGGCAGTAGTAGTAGCAGTAGTAGTAGCAGTAGTAGTAGTAGTAGTAATAATAGTAGTAAGTAGTGGTAGTAAGCAGTGGTAGTAGTAGTGGTAGTAGTAGTAGTAGCAGCAGGACCTTAGTCGAGCCTCTCTCAGGCAAGGACACACTTGCTGGCATTCGTGCCGAAGTTACAGGCTCCAAAATTGGAGTGTGCCAGATGGCACCGGCGACATATCATCGCTGCTGCTGGGACGCTTAGCGGACTCGGGACTCCGCTGCGAGGGAAGAAGAAGTAGTAGGAGGAGTAGGAGTAGGAGTAGGAGTAGGAGTAGGAGTAGGAGTAGGAGTTAGGAGTAGGAGTAGGAGTAGGAGTAGGAGTAGGAGTAGGAGTAGGAGGAGGAGGAGGAGGAGGAGGAGTAGGAGTAGGAGTCGGAGTCGGAGTCGGAGTCGGAGTCGGAGTCGGAGTAGGAGTAGGAGTAGGAGTAGGAGTAGGAGTAGGAGTAGGAGTAGGAGTAGGAGTAGGAGTAGGAGTAGGAGTAAGCACTCCGGCTCAGCTGTGTCCCAGCAGCGGGACTCATATTTATGGAGGTGGTAGCATCTATGCCATGGAGCAAACCTTGCGGTGGAGCCTGGCGCCGAAACGTGATGATCACATTCCTAGGGCAGCTAGCCACGCTAGCGCTACTGTCGACGCTCGCCAGCTGGGAGCCTCCAGGCTCCAGGCCCCAACAAAGCGCGCACGGGTCTAACAAATGCCTGTGCCCCTGGCCTGCCAACGCGTCAGTCTCTGTGCCAGACAGCCATACCAGCACAGACTCCTGTGACCAGAGAACAGCTACTTCTGCCTTCGCGCCACTGTCTGTGGGCACGGGGCGCCAGCCCCGTTGCAAGCGCATGTCTACCAGCAACCAGGAGTTGGCGCAACTTTCCTGGCAACTGGCGCAAGCAAGACATGGATACCACCCGCATTCCTCCTGGGTGCGCGCCGTCAGGCCGCCCCATTGAGCGAACAGTGCCGCACCTCCTTATAGATAGCCGGCCCGGTCCC
>BGNK01000804.1:186406-198735 GCA_003297005.1 Symbiodinium sp. clade A Y106 | reverse complement strand
CTGGTGTTTGGGTAGGCGATCCAGTCTCTCCTCCAATGGCAGTTTATGGTTTTGGTTGTTTTTAGCATGCAGCTTCCATCCTTCGACCTTTGACGAACTGTTCGGATGTGTTGCTGCGTATTCTACCGCCAAAAAGAGGAGAGACTTCTTTGTGTGAGAATTAACATTGGGGGTTATCATTGGAAATATTCGTCGTATGAATATTGATGAATGATTTATGATTGCAGCTGGTGGCTAGATATACAATGCTTAGAACGGTTACTGTGCTTGCTCAGTCGTGTTTTAACATTGTATCTCTGCTACGGCTTGGTTGTGGACTTCTTCTGCACATCTAGCCACCCAGCTGCTCGAGCTTGCATGCTTTCGCATGGCAGGNTGCTCAGTCGTGTTTTAACATTGTATCTCTGCTACGGCTTGGTTGTGGACTTCTTCTGCACATCTAGCCACCCAGCTGCTCGAGCTTGCATGCTTTCGCATGGCAGGAAACAGAAAACACCCTGCCCACCCGCCCTGTGTGGTGGCTTCGCCTCTCTGTACATTCCTTTAGCAATAAGAGAATGTTGATGTGCTCTCTTTATATGCAATACCCTGCCCGCCCACCCTGTGGGGTGGCTTCGCCCCTCTGTACATTATTTTCGCTTTACTGACGCATTTGACGTACACTGCTTATATGCGGTGCGTACTTCTGCGAGGTTGCTTCTGGCTTCGCTTGAATCTTTGCGAGGTCCATTGTACAGTGGCGTTGGCATGGTTGGTTGTTTTTAGCATGCAGCTTCCATCCTTCGACCTTTGACGAACTGTTCGGATGTGTTGCTGCGTGTTCTACCGCCAAAAAGACGAGAGACTTCTTTGTGTGAGAATTAACATTGGGGGTTATCATTGAAATATTCGTCGTATGAATATTGATGAATGATTTATGATTGCAGCTGGTGGCTAGATATACAATGCTTAGAACTGCCGCTTTCCCTTTGAACTTTGAACAGCCGTCAAGCTTTTGTTGTTTGATCTTCTCCTTCTGAGTGACTGCGCGTTTGGCTGCAGGTTCACGCCAGCCTGCGCACGCATCTCTTCAAGTTTTGCACATTTGGGATCGAGGCCTTTGAAGCCCTTCGGCCTTTGAACTCGTTTCGTGGCAGGGGGCCAAGGCTTCGTTCCTGCTTGTTCCTTCTTTTTTTATACTTTTAACCCCCCTAAAGCGTTTTCGAGTGCCTTTCTCCTTCATGTGTGATGGAGTTTGCAGTCCAAGAGAAAGCGGGGGGGGTTGGGGGGGGCGCAGCCCCCCCCCATTTGCATATCTTTCCAAGCTGAGCTTTTGCTTCTTCTTCGCTTTACCTCCCAATACGTCGTGCTTTCGCCTTCGGAAGACTTTTCCTTTCTGAGTCTTCTTCTATTTGTACTTTTCACCCACCTAAAGCGTTTTCGTGTGGCTTTCTCCTTTATGTGTGATGGTGGCAGCATACGAGCAGGTAGTTTGCAGTTCAAAAAAAGAGGCCGGGTTGGAGGGGCGCAGCGCCCTTGCCCCTTAATACGTCTGGTTATATCGCTTTCAGAAGCCTTTTCATTTGTGACTCTTCTTCTCTTTTTACTTTTAACCCCCCTAAAGCGGGCGACTTCTGCTTCGGTTCTTGTGGTCTTTNGCCCCTTAATACGTCTGGTTATATCGCTTTCAGAAGCCTTTTCATTTGTGACTCTTCTTCTCTTTTTACTTTTAACCCCCCTAAAGCGGGCGACTTCTGCTTCGGTTCTTGTGGTCTTTAGCAACATCACAGCAGTTTGGATCGCTTTCAGAGGATTTTTCCTTTCTGATTGTTTTTGTATTTTTACCTTCAACCCCCCTTCAAGCGTTTTCGTCTGGCGAATTCTGCTCGGGCTGCAGCAAGCCGGCATGCCAAGGAGATGGCCGCAGCAGCGGCGACTTGGGGCCACCGAGAGGGAGAAGCTCGAGTCAGAGCTTTAGAGGGTCGACTTCAAGCTGCCGAAGACGCCCTGCTAAGTGCAGGAAGAAGATGTTTTGGACTTGGCGCCGCAGACTCCACCCCGGGGACCAAGGACGCCTCCGTGCCAGAGACGCCGGCGCCGGGTGCAGCTCGAGTGATCCGTCGACGTTGGCCCAGACCTCGAGAGTGCCAGAGACGCCGGCACCGGAAGTGTCAGAGACCGGAAGTCTCTTCGTCTTCCGCGGTGTGTTGCAAAAGTGTGCTGTGTGCTTTAGGTGAAGCCGAAGCCCTAGGAGAAGAGTTGGAAGCCGAAGCCCTAGGAGAAGAGTTGGAAGCCGAAGCCATAGGAGAAGAGTGCTGTGCTGAAGCAGGAGGTTGTGTAAAAGGTAGAGTGTTAGGTGCGTGCTGTGCCGAAGCCACGCCCTACCCGAACGGACCAAGGGTTCAGGTAGAGTGCTTCGTTTGTGCGGGGGTTTTGGGAAGCACTGGCTGAGAGTCTGTAGGACTGTAGGAGACGGCCTTGCAAGCGTTTTGTGCGTGTGACGTTGAAAGGTAGGGTGCCGCGTAGGTCGTGGAAAGCCTTGCCTGTTGTTCGAGTGCTGAAAGGAGCGAAGTCGCATGGACCGATGATGAAAGTTTGGTGTGTCATGCGCAAGGTGCTTGTTTGGATGAGTGCCGCCGGCACTCACCACTTAAATGCAAAGGGCATGCCTGAGGCCCCTGTTGTTGAAGGCAACACCGGTGATGTTCATCGGATTCGTATGATTGGAGGCCTCCCTGTTGAGGTGACCGTTGCTGATTCGGAAGAAGAGGAACGGTTACCTGACCCGAAGCCCAAGCGTAGGCCTCCCCAACCAGAAGAACCTGACCCGCGACCTGAACCTCCTGAGCTCCAACCCCCTGAAGATGGGGAAGTGCCTGTGTACATCACTTCGGAAAGACTCAAGGCTCACCGGAGCAAGGGCCATCAACCGTATCTGAATTTCTGTGATACGTGCCAATCGGCACGTGGTCGTGTGCCGGCCCGCCGGCGCAACATGAAGAGTCACTATGCTTCTGGAGAGCTGCAAGTTGACTTCGGTTTCTTCGGACGAAATGTTCGGTTTCTGTTGATTGTCCATGTCCTTTCGGGATATCTGAGTACTGTGGTGCTCGGTCCTGAGGATCCTGTGCCTGTGCCGTCGATTTGTAAGGTTCTATCTGAGATGGGCCTCAATGGTTTAGATGTGGTGGTCCATGGTGACCAAGAGAACCTCCTGGAAAGTGTGTTCAGGGACTCTGCCAAGCATGGGCGTCTTCGGCGTGCCGACTAGTCTTTCTTTCGTTGGGTGGTCAGCACGGGGAGAGTGCGGGTTTTCTGGTGCTCATGATGCCTGTTTTGTTTTACATGATTTAGAAACCTATTGCTGAGTTTTTGAGCATTCTGAGTTTGAGAAAATTTTTCTGTGCTGAGCATGGAACGGAGTTGCTTTAAGAATTCATGGCCGCGCGCGCAACTCAAGGGTGAGAGAAAAATTTTCTTGCCCTCCCAGCCCACCNCTGTGCTGAGCATGGAACGGAGTTGCTTTAAGAATTCATGGCCGCGCGCGCAACTCAAGGGTGAGAGAAAAATTTTCTTGCCCTCCCAGCCCACCCGGGTTTGGGGCTCACTTGAAGGCTGTGCAAGACAGTCGGAAGCCTTCGGAGTTGTGTGTGCGTGGCCTCGCGTGACCCCTGACCGTGGCCGTTTTGGCTCAAGGGTGAGAGAAAAATTTTCTTGAAGCTTGTAGAGGTGGGTCTAGCCATGGAAGGCGACCTTGTGGACCTTGCAGGTCTTTTTCAGGAGGAGGAGGACCTCCGAGCTTTTACCTGCCTCTGGAATTTGCTTGAGCCCCGCGACCGTCTGTCCTTTCTTGCTGTCTCGTGGTACCTGAATACAGGTTTTCATCGACTGCTTCTGCTCGTTGCCGTGCAGCGGGGATTGTGAGACAGCCCATGGCTTCGCAGGGAGGCCTCTCAGAGGACGACGGTCCTAGCAGCGGGCCTTGGCATCTTGTGCAGCACTCGGAGTCTGCGAGCATCGGGGGTGTAGGGCCTCCTTCGTCTCCACAGCATGCAGCAGCTAGTACTCATGCAGATGATTTTGATGAGCATTTAGACAGATTGCTATATGGTGATGGTTCTTTGGTGGATGAAGCGGAATGGTATGGAGAGGTAAGGGAAGAGGAGCCAGAGGCTCAACCCCTCTTTTCTGGCTTTGGTGTTCAGCGGAGCTCGGCTTCTCAAGCTGGTGGTTCTGAGTACAATGAACCTGGAGCACCCATGGCCTCAGGACCACCAGTTTTTGATGATTCTTTCAGGAAGTTGGCAGCTGAATCTTCTTTCAAGAGGCTTCGGCTGGAGCGACCGAAGCAGGCCGGGAGAGTCATCCAGTTTTCTGCAGACCATCATACAAGTCTTTTGTGCATGCTGGGCAGCTTTTTGTCCCGTCTGTCGGTGTGCGTGAAACCTTGAATCAGCCTCAGCCGGCCGAGAGCTTTGGAGGGGAAGCTGCTGCAGAAATACCTTGGACCATTGAGAGGAGGCTCAAAGGGGTCCGAGTTCAGAAGAGCGAGGAGGATGAGCGTAACTTCGCTTTGAAGAAACTGAAGGCGGTGGTTCTTCTTGATCCGCTGGCTACGGCATTAGGCAAAAGCTTGGTTCAGAAAACTGGTGCTCTTGAATCAGAGGACCTAATTTCAGCCAGCTTCTGCGATGCTTTCAGTTCGAAGGCGGCTGGCACTCTTACGAAATGTGCAAGTTCACTACAGCGGCTTGTGGTACAATTGTATAAGCAAGGTGTGGCTTCGCCGTGGCGCATGACAGAAGATGAACTTTACACTGCTTTGACTGTCTTGCGGGATGAGGGTTGCAGTGCAACCGCCCCTTCGCACATCATTGAGAGCCTGCACTTTTTGCATAGCCTTGCTCGATTTCTATACTTGGATTTGGAGGTGGTGATTTCCGCGCGCTGCAAGGGAGTGGCGCACTCCTGTTACCTCACCAAGTCGCCTTTGCAACAACGCGACCCACTTACCACCGCTCAGGTGCGTCTCTTGGAGGAGACCATGGTGAAGCTCGGGCCTGTGGGGCAGTGCATCCTTGGGCAGATATTATTTTGCATTCATGGTGTTTGTCGATGGAAAGATTCTCAGCGCCTGAAGCTTGTGGAGCTCAAGGGCTCTGGAGAGAGCCAGATCATTTTTGGGGATGCCCTGGGTAGCAAGACTTCTTTGAGCAAGGAGGCGAAGAGTCGCTTCACACCGTATGCTGCTTTGGCGCAAGGCTTGACCGAGTGTGCTTGGGGAAAATTGTGGATTGAAGCCCGGCGGGAGTGCGGCTTAACCTTCGGGCAAGGATCGGAGGGCTTTGCGCTCCCGACTCGCTCATTACGACTTGATGAGTGGGGCACGAGCCCAATGGGTGCTGCTGAAGCGGCGGCCTACCTTGCTGAGTGGCTTGAGGGCTCAGTGGGAGATGGGCAAATCGTTGGCACGCACTCCCTCAAGGTCACCCTTTTAACTTGGGTTTCGCGATCCACGGTGGTTCGTATGGAACGCCTGCTGCTCGGCCACCATATCCAGCCGGGAGTTAAAAGTATGGTGACGTATAGCCGTGAGGCTTATACGACTTTGACTGGCAAGGTGCTTGCGCTGTACCGCTCCATTCGCAATGAAGTTTTCAATCCAGATTTATCACCAGCTGATCGTGTGCTACAGGTGGCCGACGCCTTGGATGTGCCAGGCGAGGAGCCTGGTGTGGTGCGCGGGCCAAGAGATGATGGAGACGCTGAGCCGGCAGCTGCGTCAGAGGGCGAGACAGATGATTCAGCTTCTCGCGGGGGTGATGATGCACCTTTTGAGCTTCCGGGGCTACCTGCAGTGAGGGCGCCTTTCGCTGAGGTCGAGTAAAGATCTACGGCCTAAGTGTAACAAAGTCCGTATCGAGTAACAAAGCGAGATGCTGATTTCTTTTACTGTGGTCGGAGATGTACCCCACGCTACTCCAGGTATGCCGGAGTGGGGACAGACGACCCTGATGTGTGCTTGCAGTGTACACGGGCTAAGGATGAGTGAGCTGCGGCATCAGAAACAAGAGCTGCTGTCCAAGCGCCCCGAGGCCTGGAAGGGGCCTTCGGAAGACGGGCGGATGAGTATGCGCACATGTGCTGAGTGGACCAATAGGCAATCGTTGGGTGCCTGGGAGATGGCGCCCGAAAGAGGGGATCTGGGAGAGATACGCAAGGGTGGGCTATGTGTGAGCAAGTCCAATGGCCCTGGGCTCCAGCAAAGTCGCAATGTGAGCAAGTTTGGAGTTTACTTTGCAGCCATAGAAATGTTTGAAAGGATTTTAATCAGCGAGGTTGGATCAAGATGTTTTACTTTCTCATGTTACATGGGATCTTTTGATACGCTGTACGATTGACAACGTGGCCTCTGCGAATCTTGACTCGGAGGCAGCTTTCACGGATCGTGCAAGGAAGATCGGATTGACCGAGGACACGCTTGCAGGATTGTTGACCAATCACTTCAACACGTTTGGACGCTTGGCCTTTGCTGTTTCGGCTACCCCGACTGCTTGGGCATGAGAGTGTCTGGCTTCCAGAAGGCCAGCTTGCGCAGACTGCTCTTCGAGGCTGTCAGCATTGCAATCGAGGAGGTTCGTTCAAGGATTGAGCCTAGTGTTGAGGGTCACCCTAAGAAGCTTGCGGCGGCTGAGAGGTTGGATAGACAGGCTAGGCAGGAGAGGACACTAGCGGGTTTGGTTTTTACGCCTGAGACTCGACCAGCTAACTCCTGCGAGGATCTTTGTGTGGAGATGCTTGAAACCGGGGTTTTGCAGTACCATGTGCCGAGCAAGTGGATTAGCAGAGCCCAGGAGGCACAGTGTTTGAAGCGTGACAACAGCATAAACATTGATGCTGATAACAACTTGAAGGTGTCAACTAAATCTGCAGATCTTTCATGCGACGTTTCTTCTGAGATGAGACTCAGACAGCTTGGAGCCGCAGATCGCTGGCATATGACCAGGCCAATTTGGCCAGCTTCAGGGTGATGGAGGAGCATGTGCAGTTTCTGTTTTCAGTGCTTCAGAGGACCCAGCCGAAGGGATTTCAGGGAGTGCAGCTCAGTCAGATCATTGAGGCGGACAAGCAGATGTTCATTCTTGCTAGCAACAACCTTATGGGACGCTTGACTGCTTCAGCTGGTGCTGCGCCAGCTTTGGATGCTGAGGTTCAAAGGCTGTCCCGAAGCCCGGAAATCATGCAATATTTAGCGCCTCTGCAAGCGCCAACCTTTCCGCCTGCACCATGGGCTCCTGCCAAAGGAGAGGGCAAGGGCCGGAAGGGAAAGGACAAGGGCAGCAAGGGTAAGATTGGCGGTGCTAAGCAAGCCCTTGACCTGCCTGAGGGTTGTGTTACCAAGGATGATTCTAATAAGCCGCTGTGTTTTGCATTCAACACCCATGGCTGCAAGAACGCATGCAAGCAAGGCAGGTGCATGAAGGGCTATCACAAGTGTTGGAAGAAGGGCTGCTTTGGAAACCACTCCTATGTCAATTGCCCTAAGGCTGGTGCTTGAAGGTTCCCGCCGGAGGGGTCGTCCGACTCTGGGGGGGACAGTGAGGACGTTTTGCAAACGGGGGAGCTTGCTTCTTCGAATCCCGAGGCTTGGGCCCAGACTCGTTTGACTAAGTCGAGCCCACTTTCTAGTGATGACCTTGTAACCTTGTTTGATTTGCTCCCTGTGGGAGAAATTCAGAAAGGGTCTAGGGAGGTTAGGCAAGCCTTCGTGACCGGCTGTTACGCCCAAGTAGGCGATGACATTCGTGTTTTGGGTTCGCGCGAGCTTTCGGGAACCGTACGTGAGATTGGTGCGAGCCCCTAATTTTTGATGCTTGGTCTTTGTACCACGAAACTGAGCCGTGGCAGGGCCGCCGAGTGGTCTTAGTGACTTGGGTTGTGCAACAGCTTGATATGTTAGATCATTCTCAGGTCTTGCTGGCCCACGACCTTGGGTTGGTTTTGCCACCCGAGGTACCTCAACCATTGCAAACGTCCCAGTTGGGGGAAAGACCGTGGTGTTTGAAGCTTTTGCTGGCAAAGGCTCTTTGTCCCGAGCTTTACGCCAGGAAGGCTTTGATGTGCACAGCTTTGATCATCATCATTGCGATTCTCAGGTGCCGCTTTTGCAGCTTGACCTGTCCACAGCGAGCGGGCAGTCTTTGTTTTGGGAATTCCTAGATAAGCATAAGCCATTTGCAATCCATTTGGGTGTGCCTTGTGGAACAAGCAGCAGAGCGAGGGGAAGGCCATTGGTGAATGGCGCAGCTGGCCCTCAACCTCTACGAAGCAAGGAGCACCCTTTGGGTTTGCCATGGATCCCGCCGGAGTCGACTGACGCCAACCGGGTTCGTTTGGCCAATTGCCTTTATGCTTTCTCTTATAGGGTTTTGCTGGTTTGCTTTCAACGAGGAATTGTGGTCAGCCTTGAGAATCCAGTCAACAGCTATGTTTGGGATGTTCTTCGGTCCTTTGAGCCTTCGAACCCTGCCGACCAACTTCTTCCCAGGCTCAGTGAAATAGTCTTCGACTTGTGCTGTCACGGTGGGTCCAGGCCCAAGAGAACCAAATTACTTGCGACTTCAGCTTGCTTCGATGCTCTCCACGCTCTGTGTCCTGGTAACCACCCTCACAAGCCGTGGGGACAGATTGTCGAGTGTGGGTCTGTGCGATACGCTACTAAAGATGAGGCCGCCTACCCTGCTGTGTTCTCGCAGCGTTATGCTGCTTGTTTGGCTCGCCGCGCTTTGGCAGCCGGACTTGCCCTGACCCGCCGGCCAACCACTACGGATCTGTCTTTGGCTATGTTGGGCCGACAGTCAAAGCGTCACAGGCCTCTGGTTTCTGAGTACAGTTCCGTCCTTTGCATGCCTGCTTCGCAGTTCAAGGCGCAGAAGCACTTGAAGCTCTTACGTTCGAGCATCGGGGGTTGTGAGGTGCGAGCTTCTTCTTCTAGTAGGCCCAGTAAGCATCTCCTGCCGCCTGGTAGCACCCCTCTGCCTGGTAGCACCCCTCTGGGAGGGCCCATCCCGGAGGCCCCCAGTACTGATCTGGCCTCGGAGGGTAGTGAGTTGCGTGCTTCTGCTTCTAGTAGCACCCCTCTGGGAGGGCCCACCCCGGAGGCCCCAGGTAGTCAGGAGGCCTTGGTTCAAGTTGGGGTTTATCGAACTCCTGAGCAGTTTGTTTTAGAGGCAAAGAAGGTCTTTCATCCAGTTGGCTCCGCAAACCCGCTTGAGAAGGCCACTGTAGCAGCGTTGCGAGAAAACTTGACCAAGGATCCCAAGCTCATTGCCCTCCAGCGTAACCTTGCAGTCGCGAGGGTAAGACAGGAGGTGAAACGCCACAGTGAGGCGGAATCTGCACTGCACCGGACGATGAGCCCCTCAGTAGCCAAGGTTATGCAGGGCAAGGCTATTTTGGCTTTTGAGGCTTTGTTGAAGGCCGAGGAGTATGATGACTTGGGAGTAATCGCTTTCTTGAAGGAGGGGGTTCGCTTGGTGGGCACTTCAGAATGTCCCGAGTGCTATGACTATAAGTTTGTGCCGGCCTTCATTTCGGAGGGCGAACTCTTGTCGACTGCAGCTGACAGNCAGAATGTCCCGAGTGCTATGACTATAAGTTTGTGCCGGCCTTCATTTCGGAGGGCGAACTCTTGTCGACTGCAGCTGACAGACGCGAAGCTCTCTTGAACAAGCGTGAGAGGGTTGACTCTGAGGAGGCCCGCATTTTGCGAGAGGCCACCGACAATGAAGTTTCCCTAGGTTTTCTTGAGGGTCCTTTTTATGATAGGGATAAGGTCTCTGATTTGTTAGGCACTAAAGAGTGGTCTGTGATCAGACGTTTCGTGCTCATTCAAGGTTCGGAGCAGAAACCGCGTCCCATTGACAACTGCTTGGAAGCACAACTCAATCCTGACTATAGTTACTAATAGTTCAAGCATTCATCTTCGCCTTCAGGACTCGGACTACATTGCCTCCATGGCATTGCATGTTGCCAAGGAGGTCAGCGGAGGACGAGCCCATGCCTCTCTGCATGCTCTTGGCAGGGCAAGTGCTTAGACTTGAGTAAGGCGTATAAGCAACTGGCCATTCACCCGGCGCACCGCCCCCTTTCGGTCATAGCTGTGAGAGAAGCAGACGGGCGCGATGCGCTATATGTGTCAAACTCTCTCATGTTCGGGAGCACAGCAGCAGTGTACGCATTCAATCGAGTATCCAGAGCCCTTTGGTACCTAATCAACCGCTTGCTTTGGATCCCTTCGGGGGTCTTCTACGACGACTTTCCCTTGCTGTCTCCGACAGCCAGCGCAGAGAATGCGGACGCCACTGTGAGCGCATTTCTTGACGCTTTGGGATGGCAGCATGCTAAGACAGGTGCGAAGGGCCGGCCCTTTGCGCATGAGTTTGATGTGCTGGGTATGTGCCTCAACCTTGAAGATGTGAGCCGAGGACAGGTGACTCTTTCCAACAAGCAGGGCCGAATCGAGCGCATCGTAGATCGTCTCCAGGAGATTAATTTGAAAGGGGAAATTCGCCGCCAGGAAGCCCAGATCTTGCAGGGGTTACTTCAGTATGCTTCAGGGTTCTACGCAGGGCGATCTTTGAAGCATGCTTCGCATGTGTTGGCCAGGGTTGTAGGAGGTTTGCACTTTAGTTCTAGAGACCTTAGCGACTTCTGCCAACACACAGTAGAACTTCTGCGACATGAGAACCCGCGCATTCTGAAATGCACGATGATTCCAGACATCATCCATTTGTGGCCAGATGGTGCGTGGGTAGATGGAGTGGCTGGCCTCGGTTTGGCTGCTCGCGACTGCTTCTCAGGGACCGGATGGGTCTTTAAGGGCCGTGTGCCAACCAAGCTAGTGGAAGCTTGGAGGGCCGAAGTAGGCGAGCAACTCATTTGTGAAATTGAAATGTTCGCGGTCCTTGCTTCGCTCATTCAGTGGAACGAAGTCCTTACTTCGAGGAGAGTTGTTTGGTGGATTGACAATGATGCCACAAGGAGTGTCATCATCAAGGGCGCTAGCCGCAGCTGGGCTATGCATGCCTTGGCAAGAGTGTATGCTGAGCTTGATCGCAAGTGGCCCTCCATGTGGTGGGTGTGCAGAGTGCCTTCATACTCAAATCCGGGAGATGCGCCGTCCAGAGACCAGGGAGAGGAAGTCCTTGGGGCGGTCGGAGCATCCGAAGTCTTGCACTTCACTAAGCTTGAGGAGCTTACGGAGCGTGTGTGCTCCTTCAAGCGAGCTTGAGAGGATCAGGGGTTTGGGGCTCACTTGAAGGCTGTGCAAGACAGTCGGAAGACTTCGGAGTTGTGTGTGCGTGGCCTCGCGTGACCCCTGATCGCTTGGAAGAAGAAAGTTCCAACCTTTCTGTGTCTGATATCCTTATTTTGATTGATGAAAGATTTTCTTAATTTCATACNTTCGGAGTTGTGTGTGCGTGGCCTCGCGTGACCCCTGATCGCTTGGAAGAAGAAAGTTCCAACCTTTCTGTGTCTGATATCCTTATTTTGATTGATGAAAGATTTTCTTAATTTCATACAGCCTCTAAGAGGCCGATATCTTGGATGGTGAGATATATCCATTTATATTATTGTTTGGAGTGGGGCAATAGCTTTTCCCCTTTTGTTAACAGCGAAGCGTCATTGGAGCTCGAAAACCACCACCCTAACAAAGAANTATCTTGGATGGTGAGATATATCCATTTATATTATTGTTTGGAGTGGGGCAATAGCTTTTCCCCTTTTGTTAACAGCGAAGCGTCATTGGAGCTCGAAAACCACCACCCTAACAAAGAAGGGCGTCTTCGGCGTGCCGACTAGTCTTTCTTCCGTTGGGTGGTCAGCACGGGGAGAGTGCGGGTTTTCTGGTGCTCATGATGCCTGTTTTGTTTTACATGATTTAGAAACCTATTGCTGAGTTTTTGAACATTCTGAGTTTGAGAAAATTTTTCTGTGCTGAGCATGGAACGGAGTTGCTTTAAGAATTCATGGCCGCGCGCGCAACTCAAGGGTGAGAGAAAAATTTTCTTGCCCTCCCAGCCCACCNCTGTGCTGAGCATGGAACGGAGTTGCTTTAAGAATTCATGGCCGCGCGCGCAACTCAAGGGTGAGAGAAAAATTTTCTTGCCCTCCCAGCCCACCCGGGTTTGGGGCTCACTTGAAGGCCGTGCAAGACAGTCGGAAGATTTCGGAGTTGTGTGTGCGTGGCCTCGCGTGACCCCTGATCGCTTGGAAGAAGAAAGTTCCAACCTTTCTGTGTCTGATATCCTTATTTTGATTGATGAAAGATTTTCTTAATTTCATAC
>BGNK01000804.1:83582-186392 GCA_003297005.1 Symbiodinium sp. clade A Y106 | reverse complement strand
TATCTTGGATGGTGAGATATATCCATTTATATTATTGTTTGGAGTGGGGCAATAGCTTTTCCCCTTTTGTTAACAGCGAAGCGTCATTGGAGCTCGAAAACCACCACCCTAACAAAGAAAGGACTTTTGTTGGGCGATCGATGCACTGGGTTCCTGTTGCTGAACAGGCCGCAGGCGAAAGGCATTGTTGAGAGGAGCATTTGTCTTGTGAAAGAAGCGTTTTGGTCTGTTTGGCTAGGACTCGAGGAGCGAGTAGGTGGACAACTGCCTCTAGGAAGCCATTTGTTTGTTGAGGCCATGAGGTATTCTGTTCGGATGCATAACTTGTTTCATGTATCTAAAGAGCAGAGCACGCCGTTGGAAAGACTTCGTGGGTCTACCCTCCACCCTGTGAAGAGTTGTGAGTTTGGGGTGGTTGGTTTCGGAAAGCCACAAAAGGACTATCCCGAGCATCGTGGGAAACGTTTGGTACGAGCGATCTATGTGGGACCTCATGGTGCCAACGGCTCTGGGATTAGGGTCTTTGTTCCTTTGGGAGATGGGAAACCACCTCGTTTGGAGATTTTCAGCTCGTTTCGTGTTAGGGACCCGGTTGAGTTTGACAAAGCTGTTTTCGACCAGCTGAAAGGAAACCGAGAGGACCCAGAAAGGCCCATTAAGTCTAGTAGGCTGTGTCTGCTACGTCTGCCTGGCAGGCATGTGCTCGCAAGTGGCGAAAGTAGAGCTCAGACGAGACTCATGAAATCTGGTAGGTTCGTTTCCTCAAGCCTACTAGACTGACGCCTGCCTGGTAGGCATGTGCTGGCAACTGGCGAAGGCATCAGTGCTACAGGCAAGCAGGCAGCATTGCTGCCGCTGCCTCGCATCTTAAACCTGAGGGCAGTGCCCCGAGGCTTGAGGTCTTCCTACATGCCCCTTACTGTTTAGTAAACAGTGATAACAATGTTTGGTGCCCGGTCGGGGTTTTTGCGCGGAGTCCGCCCTAGGCCCTGCGGCCCGCTGCTATTGGGGTCCTCCAATGCAGCTGTCGCGTGTAGCAGTGCTTCAGGCAAGCAGGCAGCAGTGCTGCCAATACTTCACATCCTAAACCTCAGGGGCAGCGCCCTTTGAACAACATTTGGTTCGGCAAGATTTTGTGCGGGGTCCGCTTTGGCCTTTGACATGCCCTCCACTGCGAGTCCCTAAGGGCCTAAGGGTCCCCTGCGAGAGTCCAAGGGCCCACCATGCAGCTGTTTGAAAGCTACAGGCCGCGGTTGCGCCGGCCACAAGTAGGCTCCCAATCTGGGTCAGACGCAACATTTTCGTTTCAGCATGTGGCCAAAAACGAACTCAGTTTGCGCAGGTAGCACACGGCTTACTGCCAGTGAGAAGTAGAAACAACTTGTTTCTGCGGCAACCTGCTGGGTAAGCTGTAGAAGAGCTACAAGCTCGGATTTGACGTCTGCGCTGCATTGATAGATTCACAGCTTCTAAATTCTACTCTGGAGTGTTAGCTACAAGCTCTCTCACTTTGCCCGCTTTCGGCAATGGTTTATGTGGGTCCAGTCTGCCTTGAAGGTCCTTGAAGGAAGCTAAAGAAAGCGGCTTGTAAGCAGTGCTTTGTCCCGGTGGCCAGTCTGCCAGTGCAACCCCTCTGGTTTAGGGGAATGTTTGCAGCAGCTGTACACCTAACATGACCACACGTCTGTGTGTCGTCTGGCTCCAGCACTTCAATTTCTCGACGATGTCAAAGGATCCGAAAGTACAGCTTTACACAACTAGGATGCAAGTGCCCCATCGGCATGTGTTTCCTTGACAGAAACTTGGATCTTCGTTGTGCCACCGGAACACCTGCAAAAGCAAGAACAGCCAGACTAAGTAAATCTTTTACCAAGTGATCGAAGTTGGAGGAACGATGAAGCTTCATTGAGTTTTGAAGTGTTGAGGTGTTCGGGAACGAACGTTCATACACAAAAAGGGTCTTCGAAAAGATGGCACCCGCAAAAACTGCGAAAATGCCATCTTAAGTTTGTTAAAACGAGCCCAAACTTCGCATGATTTTTCCCTGCTGAAAGACCTGCCTTAGGGCCAACGAGATGGCTGCAAGGTTCCCGGGCCTGAGACACCGGGCCAACTGGAGATAGCACGTGGAACCGACATTCTAAATAATGTGGTGTTCGTATTCTGCATGATGATTGGAAATCTCAGGAAATTTGTTGTCGAGTCATCCGACCAGATCCAACGAAGATATAGGAGGGTGGGCACAACCTGCGCTCCAAACTCGATGTCGAAGACCCAAGCCCGAACCTCATGCCCACAAGTCCACATCCTGCAGACGTTGCACCCTACGGGTTGCAGCCTCATCCTGAGACTTTGCATTCGGGTACAATGTCTCAACTTGGATTTTCGGCCAAACGGCAAAATGGGGGTGCGCTCCACTACCATGTGAAAAGCAGAGCTCACGCAGCGGTCACTTTTTCACTTGAGCCAAAGCGGAGTCGCTTCAGGTCTCAAAGGCAGGCTGCGTACAGCGCACTGGACTCATTCCATTCCACAACACAACAGTGGAGAACTCAGCAAAAGCTTGCACTGACTCAGGTGTTCAAACACTGAGTTAAGCTTCCTTACGTCACAAGAGCAGCTCAAAAGCCTCAATCTTCCAGCTCATTCTCACTCCATCTGGGTACAGAACGAAGGGCAGCAAGCACAAAGAAGCAAACGGCAGCTAAACGTCTCCTAGTCTTACCATCCAAAACAATGCCAAACATGCCGTGAAACATGCTCATACTGCAGAAAAAACATGCAACGAAATTACCAAGCGCAGCAAAACCGCCAAGCAGTTCAAATCGCTTCTGTTTCCCAAACCTAAATCCAAAAAACTGACAAACAAAAGAAGTTAGAAACCTCAGGTTTTCACTTTCGATATTTCTGTCCCTCTTTCCGAACTGAAAGGCTTCCATCGCAAAAACATTCACAAAAATTGCTTCCAAAAAAAACATTTCTTAAAAGCATGTGGAATGTGCCGCTGAGAAACAAGCTTTCGACGTAGCAGGTCCAACTGTTGTTCCCACGCTTGGCAGGGTGGGCAACGCGCGGACCTGTCGGTGCGAGAGGTTCTCAAAGCCAGCCAGCCGGCGTTCCACTCTTCCTCTGCTGCCAGGTGTGTTTGATAGACGGCTTTTGCAACAACTTTCCGAAAACGTTTGAACTTTGGCCGTGCGCATCGGAAGAACGAATTCCTGGGAGGCTAGTGGACCAGGGTGTGTCAGTGGGTGTTATTGGTTACTTTCGGCTCGATTGCAGGAATGGTGCCAGTTTTCTGAAGCAGGTCACGGGCAGACAATGTCCCAAGAGCAGTCATTGTAGTTGGCCGCATATAATCACTGCACGTATCAAGAACTCAAAGTTGCAACACAATGGTCATGCTTGTTTGAGCTGTTCTGCGCTCAATGATCCGACCATTGCCTACGCTCGTGACAATTTCAACTTTGCTGGCTCACCGCCTGGGCCTTCGAATTGGTTGGAAGCTTGTCGTTCGTTTTGATGTGCGGGGCGTTCTGAGAAGACAAATGGGTGATTGAAGCTCCTGCAGGTTGACGGTTTGGCCTTGGCATGATGGGTCGCAGTTCTTCCCGCAATGCACCTGTTTGTGTTTGCAATGCCCGGCGTGCTGCGAGACAGTGAGATTGTCTTTGCTGCGTCAGGGTGCATAGGGTGCGCGTGAGAATTCCTAAAACGTTTTCGGGGTGAGAAGCGTCACACACCTCAGTCGGAGGGCCCCGGGATTCGTTGTGTAGGTCGCCCTATAGCTCGAGGCCACCAGACCCTGCTCAAATCGTTGAGGCAGGCGAGACCGATGTCATTAGAAAGCAAAATCGCACGGACCAAAGGCCGCACGATGCACGCTCACAGCAGCCAAGCTCGATGAGGACAGGTTCAGCTCTGATGCATCCAGTTCGACCGTGAGTTGATCCCTGAACAGTGCGAGCGAAGCAGAAGTTTTCGAAGTTTTCCCAGGCTGAAGCTAAGGAGGCCAGATTTCTAAAGAGTTTGAGAGAAATCTGTCACAGGACTTGTCACAGGACGAGGACGGTGGGTTGTGACTGTCTCCAGAAAGGCTACGAGCAAGACCGCAAGATCATTCACATGACCAGGCAACATTGCAAGAAGCCTTTCTCAGCAACAAAGTTGCATGGAATGCCAGCTACCATGGCTTCACTTCATACGAATCTTGTGACGAAAGCTTCGTGAAGACGACTGATGGAGCCTCTTTTCTGTGGAGGTGAGACGCCGAGGCTTCTTCTGATTAGAATCCCCAAGATGGTCTGTTGCACATGCGGAAGAGCAAAAGTCCTGCTAGGCGGCATGTGCTGAGAGCGGGGTTTGACGAGGAAAGGTTGGCTGCCGGTGATTAAAACGCCGAGACCCCATGGCCCATGTGGCGAAACGCATTATTCTCCTTGGTCGTGGCTGCTTGACCCTGAGGGGCAAGGGAACTTTTCCTGCGAAAGTCGTCCACTGACGCGGAGCCAGGCAAGGCCAGCCGCAAGAGCCAAGTGAACCGTGCTCGTGCCTGCCGTTGAGGAGTTGTGCGCGTCGTGTGTTAGAGGACATCCCCGCCCCCAAGACATCTCCTCGCATTCCTCGCCTTGGATGCTGCGGAAGTCTAGAAGTTGTGCAAAGAACAAGAGGAAGGAGGAGTTGAGACGCGGCTAGGCACAGCACCTGCAGTTAGCAAGATGCTAGGTCTGCTAGGTCATGTTGCACATTGAGCTTTTGGAGGAGGAGGTGCCTCTTTCGGGCACGGTGCTTACGCAGCAGGTAAAGAGAGAATATGGAGAGTCTGCCCTTTCTTGGGGCCATGGCTTCGGACTTCATAACCTTACTTACTCTGAGGCTCTTCAGCTTACCTTCTCTCTGGAAGAGGATGGCCTCACTCATCCTAATCCGCGGCTCGCGGAGCTCTCGGTGCTCTGACGGTTTTTTGAGAGCATAACTATGAGACTTTGAGTTTTCAATCTGCATCCCGGAGCCGCGGTGAAAGATCGTGTTGCTTTGAGGCCAATGTCCTCGCTCAGCTTCACTCGCACAGAGGCGCTGAAGTCTTTTCGAGAAGACACAATCGATGGTGCCTGCGGTCTGTAGCCCCTTCGGGTCTTTCTGGGGCTGAGGCCGACATGCTCCAGTGAGTCTGCTGCTTCTCGTGGAGCAACTGCGGGTGTGCAGGAGGTTGCTACAGCTGGTATGCTGACACACACACACACACAACAGACTCAAGCCATGGGAGTGTTGCCACAGCTGGAGAAGGGCTGCGGTGAGGTCTCTCGAAGTTTAAAGGGGGCCGTCCTGAGGCCCTTAGCCATGCCTAGAGTTACACATGACCCCAACTAAGGTACTTGTAACCTTACATAGTATAAGGTGCTTCAGCTGACCTTTGCTCTGGAAGAGGATGGCCTCACTCATCCTCAGCTTACGGAGCTCTCAGCGCTCTGACTCTCTTTTGAGAGCGTTACTCTAAGGGCTCCTATCAGGGTTCCTATAACGGTTCCTAAAAGGGTTTCTGTCAAAGTTACTATCAGTGTTCCTAGGCGGCCCTGGAGTCTTTCTTCAAAAGCTACCAGTAGCCGACATGCCATCGCCTCATCGGACCGGATTGCTTTGCTTCCGTGGATATCCGTACTGTGGCGCTAGCTGCGATGGGCAACAGAGCCCTCGCCACAGGCTTCTCCCCTGCCCTGGCAGTTCAACTGCGACCTTGCTCAGTAGCGTTGCACGCATAGTCAGAGACGACTCTCGACAGGACCGAGGTGGCACGGCCATCCATGGGCAGAGCCTTAGCCTGGGGCTTGGAATGCCTAACTGGCTCTTTCACAGCATCCTCGCGTAAGCCGCAGCTGGTGGCGTGTAGCCGCCTGCCAGCTGCACAGCAGCAAGCTGGCATACCATCCGGCATGTGCATACAGCACAGGCCGACTGAGGTGCTGTCACCCTGTATAGAGTATAGTTTTCATCAGGCAGTCCGTGGGGCCTGAGTAAGCCACCGTTCAGACCCTCCAGGGCGCGCCCGAACGCGCCTGCTGCTCCTGTGCACAGAACACGCTAACTAGCTCTTCGCCCACAAACGGGTCATCACAGTAGGAGTCCTTGTGAACATGGACATCCAGCGTTGAGGCTTTCTTGAAAGGCTTCGCTTTGAGTGTCGATTTTTTGGCGACTGCTGGTTCTGTGGATGATGGTCTGATGCCCTCAGACCTTGCTGTTTCAATCTGCATCCTGGAGCCGCGATGAAAGATCGTGTTGCTTTGAGGCCAGTGTCCTCGCTCAGCTTCACTCGCAAAGGGGCGCTGAAGTCTTTTCGAGAAGACACAATCGATGGTGCCTGCGGTCTGTAGCCCCTTCGGGTCTTTCTGGGGCTGAGGCCGACATGCTCCAGTGAGTCTGCTGCTTCTCGTGGAGCAACTGCGGGTGTGCAGGAGGTTGCTACAGCTGGTATGCTGACACACACACACACACAACAGACTCGAGCCATGGGAATGTGGCCACTGCCGGAGAAGGGCTGCAGTTCAAGCTCTCAAGATTATACGCATACTGTCCTTCCAGAGGTTCCTGCACAGACATCAGTGACATCGAGTTGCCCCGTGGCATAAGCCATGTCGTGCCCATCGAGTTCTGCCATGACACTCGGTTCTTAAATCATGCCTAGTGGTAAGTCTTCCCAGACAGGAGCGAGATCGACAAGCATTGGGCGCATCAGATGTACACGGCATGCCCCGCAGTCGTGATGGCCCTTCTTGCCTCTCTCTTGCAGGTGACGCTGCATACGACATGCATTATCACGTCGAGTTGCGACTCCATCATCACGTGATGATGTCAGCACATGTGGGCAGTTTTGTCGGAAAGGGCGTTGTCGCATACAAGCGATTAAGGCTGGCATGTGAGAGGTGGGCGGATACAGATGAATGCTTAAGCTTTCATTCGCGCTGTGTTGCATCGGCTAGTGCAGCAAAGTGGTGATGCTCGCGAAGTAGACAGCAGCTGGCCTTGTTTGGTGTTTGTCTCGAGAGTGGCGACACTTCAGCCTCGAATAACCTCGTGCAGAAGTCCTGGTGCGGTCTCGACGACAGGCAGCCGCAGGTATAAGCATGCTCTCAAGGCCTCGAGTACTCAGCTACTAGCTTGCAAGTAACCTGCCACTCGAGTTTCGATGCCGAGCTTTTGCTTGCAGCTCGATGACAACAATCTGCAGACATCCACAGGGTCATGCCGGAACTGGGCTCAGTCCGAAGCTGGGCGGAGCCTCCGCTGTGAGAGCACTTCTCCAAACTCAAACCCTGCAGAGCTATAATGTAAAAGGATGCAGGCCTGAAGGATGGTCACATGAGACTGCAGAACCGCTCTGCTGGCAGCACTGTGTTCGTGGAGGATGTCGCAGAGCTCGAGGGTAAGCGGAGTCCTTTGGGTGGGGTAAGCAGCTCGTGAGCTTTTGGTACCTGTTGGGTGCAGATGCCCATTGGCAGCATGATGAGGGTTTTGGGAGCCGGATCGCATGTCAGAAGGCCAAGTCCTTGCGAGTTGATGATGTTGAGCTGGCGGAACCCAGAAGCACCGGACACTTGCAGGTGGCCGTGTGTTCGTGGGCCCGGCGGTCGGCACTCTTCGTGGTTCGTGGTGCCGTGGATGGTCATCTTGTCTGTCAACTCTAAACCCTAAACCCTAAACTCTCCGTAGCCTCCGTAGCTCCTGGAAGTCGCAAGGTGGTTTCAGAGCGTGGGCTTCCCCCACTTGGCTGCGGGACTTTGATTCTGTGTGGGGGGGGTTCAGGAAAGAAGGGACCCTTAGATAGACGAAAACTCGTAGGACTCGTAGTATCAGAACCCCGAAATTAGGCACCCCTTCTTTTTATAAAAAGCCCCTATGACGGCTAGCTCTACTTAGGTACAGGTTCAGCTTAGGCCACTTCATGTCCCATCCCAAGAGCTCTACTCGGCTGGCTTCTAGCGCTTAGGACGGAGCCTCGAGTATGTAGGGTTTTAGGGTTTTAGGGTTTTAGGGTTTAGGGTTTAAGGTTTAGGGTTTTAGGGTTTAGGGTTTAGGGTTTAGGGGTTTAGGGTTTTCTTTCCGACAAGAGCCCCTATGTCGCGAGACTCTGCAGGATGTTGAGTTAAAGACAGCAGGACGGCCCCATATGGCCGGTGCAAAAAGTGCTGGTGGAAACTGTGTGAGTCCATGTAGGTAAACGAAATGCAGAAATCCTTTTTTTGTTTCCGCAGAGCTACCGCGGCCCGTAGCTGGAATGAAGCACGGAGGTCCAGCATGGAGTGTGAGGTCAGAGCTAGATAGGATTGTAGTGGCCTTTAGCAAGTCTCTTCTCGAGACATGAATCGCACCTAGCGGCACATTTGCAGCAACAGGCTTTCTGAAATCGGACCTACACAGGTACTGTGCCCACAGAGCGAGACCCTTCGCTTGCGACGTGGAGATCTATGGAAGCGACCTCTGCCGGCGTCACACTTGCCGAAGCGGGGTTCAGTTTCGAGTCGGCTCGAGTTCGTGGTTTGGGGGCCCTTGGGGCCTTCATCACTTCCTCTCGCTGAGCTCCTGGCGCATGCAGAGATGTGTGGAGTCTGATGTGGAGCTTCACGCCGAGAATCAAAGTCGACTCGGCCCGGTGCAGGAAGCCACGCATCCCACGCACCACACCACGTTGAGGGGCTTTATGCCTTTCCAAGCACCTGGGCCTAGACTCTAGGACTGCGCCTGCCGGCACGCCGTATAGGACCGTAACAGGCTGGAAAGTGCCGAATGCAGGGACATGCAGATTTCCTTGGTGTCCTTTGGCATGAGATCCTCGGTTCCAGCTCTATGTGAGGAGACTCGGAGGGCCCCCTTAGCACCTCGGAACGGCTCAGCTCCGCGTGCCAGAGTCGTCTTTCTCAGATTCTCAGTTCTGCGAGGCTTCTAGGGTTCAAACCCGCGGCTTCCTGGAATCCCAATCCAAAAGCACAGAGAGCGAAGTGGTGAGCGGCACGAGATCACCGGATTGGCAGCTTCAAAGCCTGCCTTTTCGCCCTTTCTTCTGCAGGTCGCAGGCCTTTGCTGCCGTCCGCTGATGAGGGCCAGACTCAAGCGCCGGCACTCTGAGTAGCGGCTTCGGAGGTGAAACGGTCGTTGTGCACAGCCTCGGAATCATTGTCCGCAGAAGTAGTTTCGGGTACAGCACTCGGTTTGCAAAGCCTTTGCTTGGTCTTCGTGGCCGCGCGATTCATATCGTTTTGAGAAGTGACAGACATGTTTGAAGCATCCTTGCCCGCCATCAGTTCGAAGCTCTTGATGCCATTCGTACGTGTTGGGGTTTGTGTGTGCCGATTCTCCGAGTTGCACCTAAAGCTCCAAGTGACCTGAGAAATGTCGAAGAGGGTAGGACGTGTGATGCCGCCACAGGCAAGACATCCCAAGAGTCGCAATTGTTTTGTTTGCAAGCCTAAGCCCGGCTCTTGCGGCTCGGCAGCTCTCCTGTGACACGGGCTAGTGGGTCCCAGTGCCCATCCCCCTTGGGTGCAGCCCCTACTCAAAGGCTTGCGTGAGGAAGCATTTGTACCTGTAATGTTGAGAGCCACAGGCTTCTGCATCGCTGGGAGATGTGCAGACCTGCTCCAGTCCTATGCGGCCTAGTCAGATCTTCATAGATCAGGTTATGTGCAGGTGGCCGTAAAAGCAGCAGCCATCGAGTGAAGGGTTATGTGCAGGTGAAGCCTGCATATGACTTTATTAGTTGTTCATAGCTCAGGACGAGCAGCTTGCCAGGATGTAGCACCGAGCCGGAAAAAACCAGCCTCCCTATGCTTGAAGGCGAAGCCGGGGCCGGGGCTTCGCGTTTGCCGATCTGGCAGGGGCCGGCCACCTCCCGGCTGTCTCTGCCAGGCAGTGCCTACTTCAGACTTCGACGTTGGTCTCCTGGCCTCGGTGAGTTGTGCTCACTGTCGCCGATGGGCTTGCCAAGCGTACCCCTATCGATGGTCGTTGCTCCGGGTTTGCCAACGCTACTTTTGGCGAGGTGTTCATGCAAGGGCTCCCATGTGCCCAGCCTTTTTGTTGTTCCACTTCTGCTAAGCTGAGTGCGGCCGTTTCATCTCGGGGCCCAGCGAGGCGTGCCTTGCGTGGACGTTAAGTGCATCGTGTGTTGCAGAGCTGCTACACTGCTGAAGGCCGATGACAACAGGTGCTGGCACTGCTCGTTGGCTGGTACCTGGAAACGCAGGAGGTTTGAGACGTGAACGCCTTTTCTGCCTAACGCTTGAGGGGCCTTATTTGTCAAAACGTTCCTGTAGCTCAAGACTTCCTCCTACTCGTGGGAGTCTTCTCGAGTCTCGCCTCCTTTGGAGTGTCTTAGGCTGCTGTCACAACCGTCATAACCTGCCGTTGATCAGCACGGCTTGCAGATGCTGTGCAGAAGCATTGCACCGTGTGGCATCAGCAAATTGCCTTTGACAATGTCTGGGCAGGCAGCAGACGCTACAAGGTCTCTGAAGACTGGCATGCGACCCCTCCTGCTGGATGCCTGCTTCCGGCATCAGTGATCCCGTCCCGCCGACCCCAAACGAACATATGCGTCTGACTCGCCGCACAAGCCTCTCAGCATTGAGCTGATTGAAACAGCAGAAAGGTGTCGTTCGTCAGATGTTTTCAACAGAATGAGTACATCTCGTTCGGGCCTCCTTGCGTGCACACGCTCGAAACCCCCAGTCCACTCCAAACCCCAAGGCCCAAGAACCAAGACCCGCCAGCTCCGGCCAAGGCCGAGGGCTCGAAGTGACAGCTTGATCGGCGAAAGATTTCTGAGGTCTTCGTGCGGCTTTTGCTGCACAAGGATGGACCGGACGCCGCCCGCAGCTGCAGTGTGTCTGGGGCGCTAGATATTCGGAGGGGTGTTCATTTGTCCTAGTCTAGTGTGACAAGGAAAGGGCAGACCGGTCGGGCCTGACAGAGGAGGCACTGGCACCGAGTTTGCCGAGATGCTGCTACACATGCACTGGTGTGAAACTAAGGTTCTGGGTAATCACCAACATCAATGTGCAGGGGCAGGGTGCACACGTACATGCATGTGCACAGTATCTGGCACGACATGCAGCTGGTAGAAGCGTTCGAGCTGAGATGTCGAGCCATTGCAAGTTTCGTGTGTGAGAGCGTAGCTGAGTAGCCCTTCGTCACCACACCATCAGCTGCCAGGGCATCTGAGGCCCTAGGGCAAAATTTGGGTACCCGTGCCAACTAAACTAGTGACCTCACTGTGTATGGCACGAAGCGACCACGTGACCCCGGTCTCTGCAGTTTTGTGGGCGGAGCAAGGTCCCCAGGTTGCCTTCATGTGCTCGGCGCTACGGCTTCTTTTCGGTTTAGGGTTTAGGGTTTAAGGTTTAGGGTTTGTGTTTGTGTTGGAAGGTTAAAAGATCTGTCTGCTATAAGCCGTGCCCTCGCGTGCCCCTGAGGGGCCATTCATCACCTTGTGGGCCAGCTGCATATGTGATGGTGCGAACCAGCTTCCCTTCGCGAGGGGATGCTGAAACGGGGTGGCTGAGCATGCAGACCCTGCACATGTTGGATCCTCTTTTGCTGTTGGCTTGCCTAGGAGAAGGCATAGACTTTTTCTTCACTCTTCTTTTTGATTCCGCAAGTGGGCCAAACCTGAAGGGGTCCAAGAGAGCCCCCCCAAGCCCTGTCGCAAGCTCCGAAACGAAAAGGTCGCCACCATGCGTGCGAAGCCCATGCAGCCTAGCGTAGCACCATTTTGAGGGTGTGCTCTTCTTCAACAAGGCATGGACAACAGTTCTGGGGTGCAGGGGTATCGGCTGCGGCATCAGAGCTCGGCCATGGAAGAAGCCCTTCAGGCCTGTCAACCATTTTGCTCCCCCTTTGCTCATGGTTTCTCTAGGTACTTCGTCTCCTATGCCGCATGCCGTGCAGCAGTACGCCGTGGCACCGCACGTCTCAGCTGTTCAGCCTCCCTTTCGAAGTAGCTGGCTTAACTCTGGCCGTCTTGCCTGCTCGTGTGCCACGTGCAAAAACAGCAGGTCATGTGGAAGGAGAGCATTGGATGAGAGGGCCCGGCTGCCCATAGTGCAGTCTTGCTCCCCTTGTTGGAGGAATGCCGGGCACGTGCCCTGGCAGCTCTGTTAAGGGGCTCCTGTACCGTTTTGAGAGCATCAGGCATATGGGAAGCAGCAAAGCTCTCATGTGCCTCCCCCAAACCCCTAAACCCGAAACCCTGAACCCCTCTCAGAGGGGTGTAAGGGGTGATCTCTACTTTCAGACTGAAGGCCCCAACCATTGGCTCATCCTGGTAAGGAATTCTGGCTGTACCTGCAGTTCAATAAGGGCCCCCCCAAAACAAAAGCCCTGAACCCCTAAACCTGTCCAGCGACGATACTGGGCTTCTTGCCAGTAGCTCCAGCTCTGTTGGGCATCAGCCTCACGGTCTTCCAGGGGTTTAGGGGGGAGTTCAGGGCCTTGGGTTAAGGGTTTGGGGTTTAGGGAGTTGAGGGCCTAGGGTTTCAGGATCTGCAACGAGAGGTTCAACAGGGCCCCACGGTAACTTACAGTTCCCCGACCACGGTGCTAGAAGCCTAGGCCAGGGGCATTCAGGCTTCACGGGCTTGGCTGGCGTACCGCACCGTGCGATGCCTCTGCAGATGGGTGCCATAGACACCTTCCAGGATGAAAGCTTGCACCAGAATGCGGACGTAAATAAGAGGACGGCCAAACTTTCCATCACCATGTGACAAGAGTCATAGAGCCACGTCACAACTGAGCCGGGATCGTCCTTGCCCCACCGCAGTCGTCATGGCTGACTCCTTCAAGGCCTGGATTCTTTGCGGTCAGTGTCTTCATATAGCCTCTAACCCAACAGCAAGGGGCACTTCTCTTGCGAGCTGCTCCTGATACGGTCGTTCACCGTTTCAGCTTTCGCAGAGCCTGTAGGCGTACTCGGAAGACCAGAGCAACTCTGAGAAGCCACGCGAAGAGCGAGGGCTCAGGTACCCATGCAGCCAGAGGCTGATCCGTGTAAGAGAGAGGTCAAAGCGAGGTGCTCTGTGCCCTTGACAGAGGACGCGGCTTGACGCAGCATGGTGGGAAGTCCTTCACCCTGAGGGGTCCGAGGATTCTCCGCATGTCCTGGATCGATGCTTCAGACACTGCCGTGCGGTGGCCTCAGCAAGAGTTTCTACTGGTGGGAGAGGCTTGAACTCGTGCCGATGCGTCAAGCCGTGCAACAAGCTGCACTCGTGGGATCTACCTCCTTGATGCCACTGGGCGTTTTTCCCAGGCGCAGAAAACAGGCAGTGCGAGACTTGCTGACTTACCTGCTGCGGCTTCGTTCCATGTGCTAATGATGTAAGGCGTAAGGACTTGGTCTGGCCTTGAGAAGGCATTGTCTTGTCCTTTCCTTGCATGAGGCGAGTGTTTCGCAGCTCATTTCGTGATTCGGTAGACAGGGTTCAGTGTTCGCACAAAGAACATCCAAAGCCGCTTTTTCTCCCGACGTTTAAAGCCCCTGTTTCGGATTGAGAGATCAGCCAGCTCAGCACAGCCCATCAAAGCATGCGTAATTACCAACTGTACCATGTTGGGCATCGCACCACGCCATGTGCACCTTGTAGTCCCCGCTCGAAGCCGTGCCCCAGGCGGCTGATTTGACAAGTTCTGTTAGTCTTCATCTTCCGCGTCATTGTGGGCGCCATCATGGAAACAATCCGCAATTCCAAAGACAAGCCTCCTCTTCCTCATCTTCATCACCTCGTCGTCATCATCGTCATTATCCTCCTCCNCCAGCACCAGCACCAGCACCAGCACCACTATCATTATCATCATCATCATCTGTGTCATCCACTTCATGGTCATAGCGTCGCCGTTAGCATCGCTATCGTCCAATTGCCATATCCATCAAGCTTGCCACCGCTCAAGGGCGCCAGCACCAGCACCAGCACCAGCACCAGCACCAGCAGCACAGCACCAAGCAGACAACTCTTAATCCTTCTTCTACGTCGCTTTAAGAACCCTATTGCAAACCCTCATAGATTTCTACATCGCTTTAAGAACCCTTAGAGCAAAACCCTCATAGAAGCCTTGAAGAATCTCAGGCTCCCAGCCGCCCTCCGGGGCGGTGCTGCCCTCTGGGGCTCTGGCCCCTTCGGGGACCCTGGTCTGCTGGGCAGCTGCGAAAGCCCGGAGGCCCGCCGTGGCCAGGAGGCGCGTGCGCCGAGGTGGTTGGAAACTCTGATAAACGAATACGACTGTCTCACCTGCTGCTGCTACAGTGCTCCTACTACTACAGTACTGCAGTACTACTACAGTACTACAGTGCTACAGTGCTACAGTACTACAGTACTACAGTATTATAGTACTACAGTACTACAGTGCTACAGTGCTATACAGTACTACAGTACTGCAGTATTATAGTACTACAGTACTACAGTACTACTGCTACTGCTGGTGCTGCTGCTGCTGCTACTACTACTACTACTACTGAAGCGCTACCAGCTCAAGCGGCCGCGAATTGTAGCCGTCGAATCACCACAGGACAGCCTGTGGAGGGCCCAACCATTTGAGATCCAAGCAGATCCCTGGTCCTCCAACCACGTCTTCATCATCTTAGATCAGGTTGCGCATGGGGGTGCTGTCAAACTTGCATTGAGGCTCATCGAGTCTCATTCTTTCTTGCACTCGGTGGTGGCACAGGCACGCAAACTTGCAGGCGTCAAACACGAGCTGGCCCGGTCCCAATTCCGGTGGGAGATACTCACTTGCTAAGCAACTTGCTCTGCTCCTAAGCGTGAGGGTTCCCGTCTTTCTGCGCAGCGGGGGAGTTCGAACTTCTTGCAGTTTGGGCGAAAAAGCGCGGATGGCACAGGGCTTTTCATGTTGCACTCCATGTTCATGAATGGCACAGTTCGCAGAGCAGATGTTTGGTTTTCTTGAATATTCCGTTTTTACAAGGACACGTTTTGAGCAGGTCTACAGATGCTCTCCGCCGATGCAGCCCCACCATGCCAGGTGACTGGAAAATCTGGAAAAGGCTGATGAGTCCCTGTTGTGCAAGTGGCAGATCCCTGTAGTGCCTCCAATTCTTGCCTTTGGTCTTCGGAAGCGCAAATCGGATGGCACTGGCCAATGCTCGTATTTGGTTCGGTATTGCTCACAGACTCCACGGAAATTTGCTTGTTTCGTATTACCAGCTTGGGATGGTCGCAGATACTTGCCAAGATCAACGACGGGGATGTTTGTTTACTTCTACTTTCCATTTATCGTAGCCAGGGAGAGCCAGTGTCTGCAGTGGTCCCACCTTGCTGCGTCTCTGGGTCAAGCAGCGAACTTCGAAGTCCAACTAACAACAACACAACTCGCTTTCTACACTGAAAGTACTTGTACGTGGGAGCTTTGCTCGGGGGGAGGCGATCTCCTTACCGTGCATCCTGGTCATAGTATTGGTCCTCGGAAGCTGTGGAACGCTGGCGCTCTGACGTGCGTCATACACCCTTATTGGCTTGTATCTTTTACTTACTACGAACTTGTATTCAACTTGCATCTCTTGCAAGACGATGGCGAGCCAGAAGCTGGGCAATCAGTGCAAGGGTATTAAGCGACTGTACGGCATCCTTGTATCCAAGCCGGACCTGTCAGGTCTGTGACTGCACACTCAGGATTACATGGGCTTGCAATCGTAGATACGAGTCTGGATTTGCCTAGTAGTCCCGTTCGTCGGGTAAGGCTCTTTCTGGAAGGCCCAGCAGTCCCGTACGTCGGGTAAGGCCGGACATGCTGTCTACTTGCCAAGCTGGTACACTCTGCCTGCAGTAGGCAATTCTGAGGCCTAGTAGTCCCGTTCGTCAGGTGAGGCCATGCCATAGTGCTGTTGTGCTAAGTTCCTGTTTGAAACAAAAGTTGGTCCTTAGGCAGTCCTAGACCCAGACTGGTGAGGTAGCCGCAGCGGTGGCGTCCCTTCGCAGATTAACTTCCTGATTGGAGGTCTGCTGTGCTTTCATGGTTGCCTAGGGTCGTAAGCTTTAGTTTTTTTCATGCTGTTTTCTCTGCTTGAAACAAGCACAGCAGCCGAGCAAAACCCGCAGGTTCTGTTAGTCCTCGGACCCGGCGCGCAGGTGCAGTTTTGCGCTCCACGGGCTGAGTCCACGGACCGCCGTGAAGCAAGTCTTGCTGAGCTTTTGGCATGCTGCGAGGCAAGACTGCTAGCTATGGGGCCGTTACGAGCTGCTGTGCTTGCCCTCGTTTGGCCCGTCAGGTTTCTTCCTTGTTGTTTCTTAGGCCTAGCTTGGTCTGTTTGGGTGTTGGTCTGATAAAACTTGCCCCATAGCTGGCCATTCATGAGCATTTGCCGTCATTAGCTACTACTACTACTACCACTACCACTACCACTACCACTACCACTACCACTACCACGACCACGACCACTACCACTACTATTACTGCTACCACTCCTCCTCCTGCTCAGGGCGCTGGGTGGCAGTCCTTGGGAGATCCTGGGAGTTCCTCGGCTTCGGAGAGGGGAGACGAAGACGAGTTTTCGGGGTTTTCAGGGTTTATGTGGTGGTGTGTTTGGAGGTTCATGGGTAGTGTTTAGTAGGGTTATATGTAGGGTTCCTTTAGAATCTATAGTTATCGGGTTTAGGGTTTTAGGGTTTAGGGTTCATGGGTAGTTATAAATAGGGTTATATATATATATGTATATGTATATACTTTTTACCCATAGTAGGGGACTTATACCACCTATAACTACCCATGAACCTCCAAGTAGGATTCGGGCTTCGGGAGCACTTCTAGATGCCCTTTGAAGGAACCCTTCTTGATGCCGCTGAAGGTGCAGGATTTTGGGGCTTAGGGCGTCGGAGTCTGGGGCTTTTGGGTGCGGGTTGAGGACATAGGACTTGCGGTTTGGCGGTTTAGGCTCCTTGGTCTCAGGGATGCTGGAGAGAATGAAATTGCACAAATGTGCTGTGCAACATCAAATAACCGCAGTACGAATTTGAAGAACAACGCCGCTTAGTTGAGGCCACGTAGCACAGTCTATCCATTTCTACTTGTGTCCGTCTTCCATGCAGGTGGCGCCCGGAGCCACTCAAGCAGAGATCAAACGCGCATATCGTCGCAAAGCGTTGAAACTCGGATCGCATATCAAGAAAGAGGAAAACAGGATCTTAGGCATATCCGGCCCCTGCGATCCCTTTCCTAGACGTGCGTAGAAGTGCACGCGCAGGGATTGCATGTCGGTGAGCCAGATCGTGATTGAAGATCGTTTTTATCGGCATGACTGCCGCCGGTTGAGACTGAAGTACCGTTTTTCTGCTAGGGGATTAGGGAAGCTTACGTCATCAACTGCTTGTTTAATCAACATGAGGTTAGTTCCTCGGCATGTTCGTATGTTGGCAGTATTGACGATCATGTTTTTGGTGATGTCGCTGATTGTCGCTGCGTCTGCCACTGCTGTTGCTGTACCTACTGCTGCTCCTGCTGCTGCCGCTGCTGCTGCTACTGCTGCTTGCTGGTGGTGGCGGTTGTGGTGGTGGTGGTGCTGCTGCTGCTTGCCACCGTGGTGGTGGTGGTGGTGGCGGTGGCGGTGGTGGTGGTGGCGGTGTTGCTGCGTTGCTGCTGCCGCTTCTGGTGCCAACGCTGCTTGCTGCTGGTGGTGGTTGTTGCGGTTGTGGTTGTGGTTGTGGTGGTGCTCGCGGTGGTGGTCGTGGCAGTGGTGGTGGTGGTGGTGGCGGTGCTGCTGCTGCTGCTGCTTGCCACTGTAGTGGTGTTGGTGGTGGACCATGATGATAAAGATGACGTCCATGTTGGTCATGATGATGATGATGACCATTGGTCGTGGTCGTTGTTCTGGATTTCAGACGCAGTCGTGCGAATTGATTCCTGGTCAGGAAGGAGCATCCCGATGTCAGCAAGCTGCCTGATGCTAAGCAGCGGTGGCAGGCAGACGTGCACAGGCTTAAGGCTCTGGCTCAGAGGTATGCTTGTCGTGTTCAACGAAGACATCAGACAAGCACCAGCCTCAAATCCACACATATTACGGTGCAAGTTTTCGAGCGAATCACATCCGTCAAATCTTGCAAAACATCTGAGGTAAATCGTCTGCAAACACAAGTTGCCGACACAGTACGTTACACCAAATCCTTGCTCAAAAGCTTGCCATCGAGAAGCCTGTAGGAAGCTGCGCGCATGCTCTAACTTGCAAAGGTATGTACATATTTCTCCGCGAAAGTTCCGGGATGGTTTTGCGAAAGCTAACTTTTTCACAGAAAGTCATTCCGGGATGAAGGAATTTTAACAACAACCGTATATGTATGTGGATATGTAACATATGTATACACATGTGTATATCTATCTATCTATCTATTTGTCTGTCCTTCTGTCTTTCTGTCTGTCTGTCTATCTATCCATCTACCACCAATGTACTTGTATACATACATCCCTACATACATACATACATACATACATACATGTTTTACATGCATACATGCATACATACATGCGTGCATACTCTAAACCCCAAAGCCCTAGACCCCGATCTTTTCATGGCTATCAACTTCGAGGAGCTCTCCGCTGCCTACGATGCCCTGAGCGACCCGGCCTCTTGGCTGTTAAAGGCTTCATGGTTTCAAGGTTCTGAGGTGTTGGGGCTTTAGGGTTTTAGGGGGCTTGGGGGTCAGGGTTCTAAGGCTTGAAGGGCTCTTGGTGTTTAGGGTTTAGTGTTTCCGGGTTTCAGGTTACGGCAGCTTTTGCTTACTCCTCGGTCTGGGAAGGAGCACAGCAGAAGCAGGACGAGTAGCAGAGAGTTCTGTGGCAGATGCGTGCGGACGTTGAGACGCCACGAAACCATGCTATGGAGCTTGGTCCTTAAGCCTGAGGGTTGATGTTCAGATACTCGATACTCGTTCCAACATGCCTCCGATGAATCAGCTTGCAAAGAACGAAGTGACTCCAAACAGCACGAAGCAGCTTGTCCTCCTTGTCCCAGTCGTGATCGCATGTTGGCCTGCACCAGCGGGAGCCACGGAGCCCCAAAACTAAATTAGTAAGCCCAAAACCCTAAACCCTAAACCCCAAACCCTAAATCCTAAACCAACAAGCACAGGGATTGCAGAGAGCTGGAGTCCCCAGGTTTCCCAACTCCATCTCGAAGCTTGGGGTGTATGCCCAGAGAGCCCAATACCTCTTAATTAAGGGAATTCCTAGGGTTCCTTAAAGGGCTCCTTAAAGGGATCTATGAGGGTTCTATACGGGAATTAAGGAATAGAGCTTAAATCATAATATGAAGCCTTATATAATTTGAGCCATATTCCTTAATTCCCTTATAGAACCCTTATAGATCCCTTTAAGGAGGCCCTTCATATTCTGATTTAAGCCATATTCCTTAATTAAGGAATATTGGGCTCTCTGGGCACCCCTGAGCCTTGAACCCCAAAGTCTTCCACCCGAGGCCCCCGAGCCGCAAAATCCTAAACCTAAAGGCCTGATAGGGTTTAGGGTTTAGGGTTTAGGTACATTGGGTCATTCCCCCTCCCAGTAACTGTCCTTAAAGGGGCCTTAAGAAGGGGGCTATTATAACTCCTATTACCCATTGTGGTAACAGTTGCTGTAAGGGGCAATGGCCCAACTGATACAGTATCGCCCGTTACGGAGCCCTCGTAGAACCGTAAACCCTAAACCCCTAAACCCCAAACGCAGCCCTAAAACCTAGCAGCCATAGAAACCTAAACCCTAACCCGAAACCCCTAAAACCCGAAACCTCTAAACCCCTAAACCCTAAACCCTAGCGGCCATAGAACCCTAAACTCGAAACCCCTAAACCTCCCAAACCCAAGAAGCCGTAGAACCCCAGAGCCCCTGAAGCTTCGGAAGGAGAAGCTGCGAGCCTGGGAGCGTCGCTTGGCCTTGGACCTGGGGCAGTGAACTGACAGCCCCGGCACATAGGGTTTAGGGTTTAGGGTTCCTAAACCCTTAACCCAGGGTTTAGGGTGTAGGAACCCTAAACCCTAAACCCTGGGTTTAGGGTTTAGGGTTCCTGCACCATGAACCCTTAACCCAGGGTTTAGGGTTCAGGGTTTAGAGTTTAGAGGGGGGGCTTCAGTCTTAAGTCAAGATACCAAAAAGGCAAAGGCAAGCACCCTCAGCGCCAAATCTTAAAACTTCGACATGACGACCACCTGTCAACCTTTCAATCACGAGACCTTAAATCCTAAACCTTAAAAAGAAACCCTAAACCGTAAAAAGGTGAACCCAAAACCCCGGAACGGTTTCAATCCTGAGCGCCCCCTCCCGTGAAGCCTACTTGGAGGTTCAGGGGTAGTTATAAGTAGGGTTATAAGTCCCCTACTATGGGTTAATAAAGTATAGTTACCCTACTTATAACCCTACTTATAACTACCCATGAACCTCCAAGTAGTGGAACCATGGGTAGTTATAAGTAGGTTTGTTAAAAGTAGGGTAACTATACTTATAACCCATAGTAGGGGACTTATAACCCACTTATAACTACCCTGAACCCTAAAACCCTACACCCTAAAATAAAACCTAAATCCGTACAGAACCCTTTACAGGGATATTCGGGGACCTATAACCCCACTTCTAAACCCCATCCTTACAAGCCCTATAGAACCCTGAAAGGGACCCTTAACGGAATTGCCATAGCCCCACTTATAACTACCACCTGAACCTCCAAGTAGGTGCCCAGCGCGGGGCCGAAACGCAGGGCCGCCGCACGGGCGACCTGGCAACACCTTAGTTTTTTTTTTTTTTGTTTTTGGGTTTTTGGGTTTTTGGGATTTTTGGGTTTTGGGGTTCTTTGAAGGGGAAACCTAGGGTTTTTGGGTTCTTTGAAGGGGAAACCTAGGGTTTTAGGGTTCCCTTGAAGGGGAAACCTAGGGGTGCGACAGAGCTCTTGATTACACGACCTTTTCAGCTCGGGGTTCCGGGGTTTCGCGTTTAGCTGTAGTCTCCTTAGGAATCATTTTTTTATTTTTGTTCATATAAAACCCGAGAGAATATAGAACATATTATTTTTATTATGGTTCTAAGGGGGGTATAGTTAGGGGTTCGTGCGCGCCTTCATCGTTAGATGGGGTTGGCGGGTATCTTTTACCATACTTCCTCAGGGTGAAGGCGATTTGTCTGGAATTTTGGCGCCCTTAAACCCAGCGCCAGGATTCTCAGAATTTCTGTGTTTTTAGGGCCCCTAATCGGGAAGTTTGTCAGGTTCTTGGGGCATCGGGGTGTGTTAGGGTGTTAGGGTTTAGGCTGTGAGGTCTTTGGGTTCAGGCTCGTATCCGATCTCAGGGTTTCCGGGTGGGGGCTTGCGGTTTACGGCTTCAGGCTGTAGGGTATCATCATCATCCTCCTCATCTCGTCATCCTCATCTCGTCATCCTCCTCCTCATCATCCTCATCCTCCTCCTCATCCTCCTCCTCATCCTCCTCCTCATCATCCTCATCATCATCATCATCATCCTCGTCATCATCCTCATCGTCGTGAGTCGTGTTCATGCAATGAGCAGTCTCGTAGTCATCGTCATGGTCAGGACTATCATGATGGTAGAAGTGCGACAATCGTCATGATGGCGTCTGAAATTCTTATCGAGGAAGATGCTTTCGAGGAAGGTGCAGCGAACAAGGGTAGAAAGCTTAGCTTCGACCAGCACGAAAGCAGCTGTAAACGAGTTAGCTCTAGCTGATCACAACCGCGACACATGTTTCGTTATACGTCTTAGGTCCCCTTGGGTTTCCAGTCCAAGGGGCCTTCTTGGGGTTTAACCTTAGGGTTATTCAAGATTTAGGCTTCTTGCGCTGACCTGAACCCGAAAGGACAGGCGGGGCGCAGTTCCCAGGGCCGCTGGCAACGAAGCAAAGCGATGGAAGAGGAGTAGCCATGCAGAACTTGGAGGTGGGTACGAGGCGCTCGAGAGTGAGATCAGGATACTTCGGGTTTTTTGGGTGGGTGGTTTAGGATGCAGGGTTTTGTTGCAAACTCGCTGGATTCGTCTGTTACGAGAGCCTTGACCTCAGAGTACTCCGCATGTCTTCGACATCCCTTTTTCGGCGATCGCGTGCCGCATTTCGTCTTCTAGGGCGTATCAGCTTATCCCAACCTCTGACAGGTTTCTCGAACCCCTCAAAAACAAGAAACGGCCCATTCATGTCTCAGCCAGAACCTTAAAGCCCTAAAGCCCAAAGCCCTAAACCCAAACCCTAAACCGTAAGCCCTAAACCCCAAACCACTAACCCCTAAACCCTATAACCCTATAGCCCCCAAACTCCAAACCCTGAACCTTGAGCCCTAAACTCCAGCCTAGAAACATTAATTCGGCACTTGTCTACCTCAGCTCTCAAGTCTCTTGGCCGTTCGGTAGTATCGCTTTCAGCTGTCGGGTATAGGGCTTAGGGTTTAAGTTTGGGCTATGGGTTTGGTAGCGGTGTAGCTTCCATCACCTTTTCTCCTCAGACTTCTGGAGCCGAGGTATGACACTGGTGGTGATTCCTTCAGCGCCATTTTCAGCGACTTCTTCCAGAGTGTGGCAGATTCCGCGGCTGGGGTTGCATCCCTGGGCCCAGCCCCCAAGCTAGCTCTACACCCGAAACGTCATGCGCAGTTCCTAGCAGGCTTGACAAATTGGATCCAGGGGCAAAGAAACAAGTCGAGTTAAGAACGATGGCTTCCAGCACAAGCGGCGGCTGAGCTTTCTGATCCGTCGCAGCAAAGTGCATGCGTCTTTCCAGGAGTTGCAGTTCCGTGCGCATGGATATATGCTGAATTTCACACAATATGTCCGAAGTATGGTTCCTTAAACAATATTTGCACGTCATTAAGTATGTATCTGCTACATAACATGTTTTCTGCATTAATGTAAAAAGTTGTTGTATCTGAAACATACATCCCCGGTACCTAAGCTGCGCCGTTGCTTTCCTTTGCCATGTAGTTCCTTCCGTCGCCATGAGAGTAACCGAGGTTCTGGCTGGGCTGTTCTGTATGTGTATTGTCTTCGCTTTGCACACTTGTACTCTTACATTGCGCATGGGCGCACTCTCGTCTTCGATGCAACTGTCACTAATACCGGCCTAAGATATAGTCGTCAGGATCGTAATGATACGTGGTCCTCCTTCAGACGATGATCCTGATGATGCTGATGGTGATGCTCGAAATGGTCATCACCCCCCGTTTGCCGTCGTCATCAGCTTCCTCCGAATCATTCGTCCAAATGGTCATGTCATTCGCACAACGTTGATCTCAACACCAGCTTCATCTGCAGCATCAGGATCGCCTAAGCCTCATCAG
Source organism: Symbiodinium sp. clade A Y106 (assembly GCA_003297005.1). Lineage (NCBI taxonomy): Eukaryota > Dinophyceae > Suessiales > Symbiodiniaceae > Symbiodinium > Symbiodinium sp. clade A. Next base: position 163,079 of record BGNK01000804.1, on the reverse strand, counting down.
CATTCTGGTCGTCTTCGTCGCCATCGTCATCATGGATTCCATCACCACATTGATACCTTCCTTGTTATTTTAAATGTTCACCTCACTATCGAACTTGTCTCCTGCGGCGAACCCTTCAAGCCCTGAACCCTAAACCCTGAAAGACCTCACAAGAAATCCTTCTATAGGTGTGTGTGTATATATATATGTACATATCTCTATGCCTATAAATAGGTATACGTATACGTATATGTATATGTACATACATTTATGCTTATATTCACCTATATATATATATATATATTTTTTTTGTATATTTCTATTTATACCTATTTTTTGGTTATCTTATACTGTTACATTTCTATTTATGCGAGGGCTAAGGGGTTCGTCGAACACTTCCGAGTCCCTGTCCGAGGCCTCGGACAGCAGCCGCGTCGGGCGCGCCAAGAAGGCAGGAGGTGGCGCCCTCGGAGTTTTTTCGGGAGCCTCGGGTTTGGGGTTTAGGGGTTCCTGAAAGGGATCTAAGGGGTTTAGGATTTGGGGGTTTAGGGTTTAGGGGCTTCCTTCTAGGGTTTAGGGTGTAGGGTTTGGGGTTTAGGGTTTAGGGGGTTAAGGGTTTGGGGAGGGAGCTATGGGTTTCGGGGCTTCGGGGGTGAGGTTAATGGCTTTAAGGCTTGAGGTTTGCGGCTTCAAGTATGAGGGTTTAGACGATTCATAATTTGCGTTCAGGGTGTGGGGTTTTCTCGACGGCATCATTGGATTTTTCCTTCGGCACCTCTAGAAGCAGGGCTGAGGTTGAGGGTATTGGATTCAGCTTTGATCTAGGCATGCCCTCTCTGTTGGCCGCCCGCTCTGGCCGCTTAACTCGCTTCAAGCGCAGGGGCAACTCCACGGCTTCGGGTTTCGGGTATTCACAGAGCCAGAAGATGTTGAGAACGAAGAAGCAATCCGGGGAGCGGTCTTGTCGGTGTTTCCTAAACCGTAAACCCCTCACCCTAAACTCTATAAGCCCTATAAACTCTATAAACCCTGTAAGCCCTAGAAACCCTAAACCCTGAACCCTATACACCCTAAACCCTAAACCCTAGAAGCCCTAAACCCTATTTCAGGTATGCTCCTGGAGGATCTCTTGGAATTCCTGGAGAAGGGCCTCGGCGAGGATGGGTCGGCGACGGCGCGTCGCCGCTGTGATTTCCGTTTCAGTTGCATTTGGGTATGGGGTTCAGGGTTTAGGGTTTAGGGTTTAGGGTTTAGCGGTGCGCAATCGGGTTTCGGAGGCCCCTACACCGTAAACCCGAGTTCCTAAACCCTAGACCCTCACGGCTCTCCTGAAGGCTCTCTTCGATGTGAAGACAACTAATGTAGGAACCTGATTAAGAAACCCTGGGCCTATAATCCCCAAAATAGTAGGGTTCACAATAAGGAACCCTAATACAGGCCCAAGGTTTCTTAATCAGGTTCCTACATTATCCATCAGCCCAGCGCCAGCTTCCAAGGCAGCCCCTTCGGTGGGGACCCAGAGAAGGAGCTTCAGGAGGCTCAGCTCGAGCTCCTGGGCTTTTCACGGGGCCCTTTTTTTGTGGGTTGATTCTGGAGTGTAAGCGAGGAGGCTCAGAGTTTTGGGACGAGGGGCGCTCGGATTTCGAACTGTGAGGACTGTGAGGCTGAAGCGCAGCAAAGCGTCTCATCTCTCTGCAGCGAAGGTTCAAAACAATGGAGGGCCGCGACGAGGCCACAGTGGATTCGCAGACTGAGTGCACCTTTAGGCAGTCTTCGTTCCATGCATTCTTGTGGATCGATGGTGGTAAATGTCTCCGGCAGCACAGCGTGCATCTAACCCTCCAAATGAGGTAGCTGGGTCCCTAAACCCTAAACCCTATTCCTCAGCCCCAAGCATCCTCTTCGACTTCAGGGCCACCACCCTGACCTCGGCCCGAAGACTCAAAGTCGGCTTTAGGAATCCGAAGTGGGAGCCCTGACAGCCTAGCAACCTGAGCACCGGAGACGCTTCCTACGATGCTTACTCTGGAAGCCTGAGAAGGGTGAGGTTCTTAAAACCGAGTCACAGTAGCAATAATAGTAATACTAGTAAAACTAGTAAGACTAGTACTAGTAGTATTTCTAGGAAGAACTAACCAATGTAAGGGCCTTAGTAATTAGACTAGCTTTTTTGGGGGTACTATACTAAGATTATGATAAGGAACCCCCAAAACCCTATTCTAATTATTAAGGCCCCTACATTATGGTGTCAACCCTATTATATTTGTTGAGACCCCGATTTTGGCGGCCCGACGACGAACTGCCAAGAGGTACCCAACTTTGGTCAAGCCAGCACGTAGTCAACCCGATCTCCGGGAATCCTACGACTACCAAGCCTTTAAATTCAGATCCTAAGACCCTACGAGTAAGATCCTGATTTTCGAAAGCCCCAGCTAAGCACCAAAAGCCTACAGCCCTTACTAAAACTCTGATGGCTGGAAAAGCTAAGGCCCTAAACTGAACCTGAAGCCACCGAAAACGCTGAAGCCTCAAAGCTTAAAGCCCACATCCTCCCCCCAAACTCACCCGAATCCACTGAAACTCTGCACCCCACAAGCCCCGAAAGCCTGAAAAAGCCACAAGCCCTGAAACACCGAAACCTTTTTCTTTCACAGTTTAGCCTACACTAGCTCACTTTGTTTGTGTTTTTGCTCCGAAACTCCGAGCCCTAAACCCTGAAATTCTTAAGCCCCAAACTCTGAATCCCTAATTTCTTGAAAAAAACCCTCAAAATCTCAAACCCCTAAACCCTAAACCTCTAATTTCTCGAACCCTGAACCTGCTTTTCTCCGAGGCCCTTAAGAACGAGGCGGCGGCCTGGGAACGAAAGGCGGAGCTCTGCCGCAACGGAGGTGACAAGGCCCCTTCCTTCGGAATTTTCGGAGGTTTAGGGAAGAAGAGGTCCTTCAAGGGATCCTTAAAGGGTTCTTTAAAGGGATCTAAGGCGTTTCGGATTTGGGGGTTTAGGGTTTTGGGTTTTGGGGTCGAGGGTTTAGGGCAGAGGGTTTACGATAGAGGGTTTAGGGTTTAGGGTAGGGGGTTTGGGGTGTAGGTTAGGGTTGGGGGTTTCGTACATACAATGTAGGGGCTGTGTGTGTATATATTTATATATATGCATGTATTTATACCTGTATGTATACATATGTCTGTATGTTTACGTATATGTCTATGTATATGTATATGCGCATGTATATGTATGTGTATGACATGGGTATACAAAATAGGGTAGGATGGTTGCGTACACGTGTAGTTCAAAACAGAGTATGGGAGACTAGTAAACATTCAGTATAAATCTATATCATTAACGTAGTATCGCACAGTACCAGGTGGTACAACATAGTAGCCTGTGTTTGTTTAGTGTTCTGATCGGGGGGGCACCATCGTTTTCGGGTGGTTCGTATAGTGCTGTGTAAGGTCGTCGGGCGGGGATCTAGGGGTGATTTCGGGCCTAAGGTCTGTGCCGGCCTTCCACTGCACACCGCAGACTTGGGGTTTATAGGGTTTAGGGTTTAGGAACCGAAAAAGGGTCAAGGCGTGGACAGTGAGAGTTCGTGGCGTAGGCGTGCCTGGTTTGACTTGGGGCTCTCCGGAACTCGAAGCCGTGAGCCGCTTAAGCCCATGGACCCACTAAGACCATTAGCCTACACTTAAACTCAGATGCTGCCCAAGAACTCCAATATCCCTGAACTAAGGAAAAGGCTCCCCTTGACCCTAAACCCTAAACAAGATTCCCGGATTAGAGGCTGTTTGGCTGCCCTTTAGTTCGCTTGGAGGCCGGCGAACTCGAGGGCATGCAGCGCAGCTTGGACGGCCTTCACATGGGGGTTTCGGGTTTTTGCCGGGTTTCTAGGTTCGGGGCTTCTGGCTAGGATTGGGGCATTTAGTACGGCTGATGTCGGGCTCTGGGTCATCCGAAAGCCTGGCAGTCAAAGCATGACTGTTTATTAAAAGCACTCTTCACCAGGACGGTTGACAACATGTTGTTAAAGCCGCTTGTGCCGTAGTGGGAGAGACAGTCAGCACTGCTCGAATAAATGATCAACTCACATCTTCACTGCCAGATAACAGATACAGACGAATGTGTGAAAATGTAGGCCCCAAGCCGCAGAAGCAGAAATGTACTTGAAGAGCTCTTTCTGTGCATGGCTCTGACTGCCAAGACTAACTGCCCGTGTTTTGGTACAGCTGCTCTTATTGGGCCTGCCGTCGTAGCCCTGCTTCTTCCTCTCCTCCAGCTTATTTGAAACTTTGTGACGAACCCTGAGGCCCTGAGACATAAGCCTTAGCCCTAAAGCCTAAACAGCTTCATTCCGTGTTGGCATCCGATTTTCGTCTGCACCTTGCTCTTCACAAGTGAGGGTATGTGCTAGATGTGCGCAACGATGATGCTGCATCCTGGGCTTTGACAGCTTTGGCACTCCTACCCAGCCACTACGTTTAGGGCCTAGAGGAAGTGAGCACCAGAAAAACAAGTACAACCTTAAGTCCGAAGACTATTCTTAACTCGAACATACTACACCATACTGTAGTATACTATACCTTACTGTACCTTATTACATTATACTATGCTATAATTTTCTATACCATAAGATCATCTTCCTTGTAGACTTGCGTTCAGAGCTTTGCGGCGTCGGCCCAGAGGCCTCTTCGAGGCCCGTGAGAGGCGGAAGACAATCCGCCGGCGCCTGCTAAGCCTCACGGAGCGGGTGGAGTACCTGCAGAAGGCAGGGTTTAGGTATTGGGGTTTAGGGTTTAGGGTTTAGGGCAGAAGGCAGGGTACATGAGTATAGCATGGTATAGCAAAGTATATAGTAGTAGTAATAGTATAGTATATTAATAGTATAGTATAGTACAGTGTGGTATAGTATGGCAGAAGGGTATAGTATTGTATAGTATGGTATAGTATGGTATAGTATAGTATCGTATGGTATGTGTCACATATGGTATAGTATGGTATAGTCTGGTACATTATAGCATGGTACAGTATAGTATATAGTAAAGGGTTCAGGATGTAGGAGTTCAGGGTTCAGGGGTTTAGGATTTCGGCATGTTTAGGGTGAAGGAGTTGAGCTCAGGGTGTTGGGTTCAGGCTCTTTGTGTTTAGGGCTGAGCAAGTGGTCTAGATTAAGGCTCAGGCAAGGAGTTCGAGTAAGTCAGGGAGAGTCTCGGAGATTTGCTTCTCAAGCAGAGCTCTGGAAGGTATGCAGAGCTCTGAGACGCTGGCAAAACGCTTAGGCTTGAGAGCTCTGTTCCAGTAGTACTGTACTGTAGTGCTGGTGGAGGTGCTCATGGCAATGGTGGTGGTGGTGATGGTGGTGGTGGCAGTGGGGCTGGTTCTGGTACTCTTGACGGTGACTTTGAATGGCATCATGCTGATGATGGTGATGATAACGACGATGAGGCTTCCTGCCATAGATCTTATCGCAGCTGTTCTCTTGGTGGTTGTGACTTGCTCGAAATGCTCGGCTTCCCGACCCGACTACTTGAAGACTCTTGTTTGTCGTGCAGGTGGTCTTCGAGGTCAAGCGCAAGAAGGAAGTGACTAGGCCTGTCCTGGATTCGGTGCAGGTCCAAGGAGTCCAAGCGTTGTCGACCTCCTCAAACTCAGAAGATTGTTGCGGTGAGGTGTATCCAAAACCTGAAGCTGTATGGAGCAAAAAAGCGCATGTGGGAGTGTAGCATAAACGGCGCTTTCGCGAAGGAACTGATCCTTGAGCATTCACAACCAACTGCAAACTCTAACAACAGCCCAGGCGAGGGGTGCCGGGGCAAGTGGCGCCAGCAGCGGAACCGGCGGGTCAGCAGGGAGGCTGACCCCTCGTACCTATCGTACTTTATGCTGTTTGAGGAAGCACGCTAAAAGTTCGGTACTGCGTCGTTTCTTCGTCCCAGAGCCAGAAAGAACACAAAGGCCCTGGCCATTGGAGGACTCTTCTTCGTGATCTGCTTTCGGGGCTGGGCTCGCCGTGTGCCGGATTCCATGTTTCACCAGTGCACGAGTCTTGGTTCCAAGCGCAAGAGCAGCAGAATAATACCAAGAATACTGATGATAACAACAATAATAATGCCAATAACAATACTAACCCATGCTAATGATAACAGTACTACATTCAATGCCAACATGAAGCATGCGGTGTTTACTTTCAGGCTGATGTCACACCCCGAGCCAGGCCGCCACCCGGTCCCGCGCCCGGCACCCGCTCTTCGCCGAACTTCGATGCAGAGAAGGCAGCTTCTCTGCAACTCCGACATCCGACGAATAGGTTCCACAAACCTAAACCCTAAACCCTAATTGCCTCCAAAATTTGGTTCAGCAAAACCTTAAGAGCGCCTTGCATAGTTGCTGTTTGGGGCCTAGAGGTTTAGTTACTGGTTGAGTTTGGAACAGGGTTGTTTTGATGATGCTGGATGCTGCATTGTGATTGTTCGTGGTGGGCATTATTTCTGCCACTTTCCGCAATATCTGATGTGTGTACGTAGTGGTTCTCTCATGGCTCATTTCCAGCTAACGCTTGTGTTCTTCGTTCTTACTGCTACTGATGGCAGTACGACAGACAACGACGACAAGGGGACCACAGACTATACCACCATTCCTCCTCCTCCTCTCCGGCTGGTGCTGACCACTACCACTACCGCTAGCACTACCACTAGCACTAGCACTCGCACTGGCACTGGCATTAGGACTAGCACCAGCACTACCACTAGCACTAGCACTAGCATTACCCTCCAGTGTAAGGTTTAGAGCTCAGAGATTGCGCTTGGGCCGGAAGCTTTCGGAATGAGAGCAGCGCCTTGAGGCTCTCGCAGACCTGAAGAGGCAGAAGGGCAAGCTGTGAGCGGCCTGGAGATTCTCCCAGTCCGATGGTGCGGTTTAGGGTTTAGGGTTTAGGGTTTAGGGATTTAGGGATTTAGGGATTTAGGGGTTTAGGGTTTAGGGTGCAGGGTTTGGGGTCGGCCCTGAACCCATCTACCCCTTCACTTTCTGCAAAAGGTCCTCCCGAATACATAGAGTTTGCTACGATGCTGCCGTGCAAGATGCAGAGCGACGCATCGAGGGTGCAGGAGGTTAGGAATTGGTCCAACATTTCTTCTTCTTATCACTATCATCCTTATAGTTACAGTAAGCCTGGTATGTCACATGTATGCCAGCCTCCAGATTTTCCATGCTTTCTGATCCTAGCGCAGGACTTCTGTGCTGCACCTTCTCGCTTGAGCAATAACAAGCGCAGACGCAATCAGACAAGTTGTCGCTTGTACACCGCCGGGTTTACCTGGAGTCTCTAGGTTTCGGGGCATTGCAGTGCATCAAGGAAGTATTTAGTTCCACATTGTGTTACGGGCCGTTACGGCAATACCGTTATGTTGCACTAATTATGCGTCGTCTGACACACGGAGCTAGCTGCTGCTGCTGCCACGGTGCTGAGAACATGTGGAAGTTGCACTCCCGGTCTACACTGATGCACTAGTGATATAATTGCGCTGGTGCAACCAGGCAGAGAGTAGAATAAGATTGCTGCCACTATCCTTGAATCGCACGGACCCTGTGGCCTTCAAGGAGCAAAGCTATCCGTAAGACATTCTCTGGACGATTGCCTAGCGCAGGATTCTGGGAACTTGAAACCCTAAACCCTAAACAAACCCTAAACCCTAAACAAAGCCTAAACCCTAAACCCTGAACAAAGCCCAAACCCTAAACCCTAAGCAAACCCTAGACCCTAAACCCTAAACAAAGCCCAAACCCTAAGCCCTAAACAAAGCCCAAACCCTAAGCCCTAAACAAAGCCTAAACCCTAGCCCTAAAGCCTAAACCGTGTTTGTCCCAGCCCCCCGAAGCCTGACGAAAGCCGACTCAGAGGGCTTCAGACAGAAGTCAAGGAGGCCAGCCACCCAGGACCTTAAACCCTAAGTCCTAAACCTTAAATACCTACCCGGCCTACCCCAAAACCCTTAACCCTAGGCACTTAACCCTAAATCCTAAACCTCTAAGCCCTAAACCCCGAAACCCCGCAGCTCCAGCCCGAAAGGACCCAACTGCACGAGAGCCATGGCCGCTTCAAAGTTGGCTGCGGACCCGACTCTGCAAAGCCTCGCTCTGGAGGGCGAGGAGCTGGGGAGAAAGGGTGCACAGAGGCCTGGGTTCGGGAGTTCACTGAAGGTTTATTTAGAAGCTAGGATTTAGGGTGACATTTGGGGTTCTTGTAAAGGATCGTTTAAGGGCTCCTATAAGAAGCTCGAGAATCGAAAGATGTGGCGGATGCCATCAATACCAAGCACTTCAGATAATGACAGCTGTGTCATGGGGGTCGAGACCCTTCTTATCCCGATCTCCATCCTCGTCCTCGTCCTCATCCTCTTCGTCGCCAGTGTCGAAGGAGGGCGTGTTTGGGGTTCTGCGATGTCCGAATTCAGTGCTTAGGTTGCGCCTGCGGGTTGAGCTTTGAGCACTGAGGGTTTCTGGCCGGTGATTCCTGGGTCGCAGTCAGCTTAGTGGGTGTTTGTGGTGCGAACAGCCTCTTCTTTCTAACAACCATGGCTGGGATGTTTGTACTATAGGGTTTGGGGTTCCTTATTTCTATAGTACACTATACCCCCAAAACTCATTGTAATTGTAAAGGCCCCTGTATTATAGTACCCTTATAATCCCTTATGGTAGCCCTTCTAGACCCCTTTAAAGGAACCCTATTCTTATTTTACAGGCCCCTACATGAGCCACGTCCCGTGTCTTCGGTGCAGCTTCCTTGAAGGCTCTCCAGGGCTCTGCTAACCCACGGCGCACTTCGGGAGCTGGATGTGGCGGCTGGGCTCACTATTAGGGGCCTTAAAACCTATACTATTGTGGTGGTTCCGATTCCTTTGTTATAGTATAATAGGCCCCAAAATCCTATTCTAACTATTAAGGCCTCTATATATTGTCGTTCTGGGGGCGACCACGTCGAAACATGTTCGCTTGAGGCTTGAGTGTCTGTATCCCGTCGAAGAAGCAGCACTGCTGATTGGCGAAATGTTGGTGCTGAGTGCCTGCCACTTGCAGAGAAACAACTTCTGCACTGTGTGATATCAGGGTCACTACATGCTTGATGTTCCAACAGCCTCGTTACGGCCTGGTCACCTACTTGACCGAAGGGGTCCCGGGGTATGTGTAATCACATCGGGACAGGCGACCCTTATAGGAGCACGGTAGTCGGCCAAAGTAAATCAAACGGTGATGTAAGCCGAAATATCGGCAATCGCACAAGAAGACGAGATGCTGCAGCACCAACGCAACGGCAGCACGACACAGCAATGTCAGATCGAGCTGATCGTAAACATGCCTTCGCTCGACTGTAGCATCTCAGTTGTAGCCCTTACGGAATAGAAGGCCTGGCATCTTAGTGTGTCTGGCCATGTCTTTTGTGCCAAACAGATGAGCAGGAGTTTGTCCGTCAGTGCTGCCGAAAGAGCCAGCCAGCAGCAACACTTCCGACTGCGGCGTGCTTCTGGAATACTTTGCAGCATGAACGTCTTGTGTGCCCAACGAATCGCGAGCCCCTCGCGGAGCGAGGCTTGTGGCAATATTGGTGATGCCGGCATGGCCTACATCGCTGGAGCTATGCAGAGGAGACAACTCTTAGCCCGGCTTTCAGGGATTTTTGCCAATGGGGTCCGTTGGAGTCTGCGCTGCAGGCTGATACCAGTAGGTGTCTGGACATCTCAAGCAAGCTGAAGTACCTGAAAGCACTGAAGGAGTGCCACGTTGGAGGCCGCCTGCTGTAGAAGTTGATGGAGGATCTTAGTAGCCTGGTAATTGCATTTCGACGAGGGGAGCACACGGCAGGCACTCCGTGTATGTGCAAGGTTCACAAGGCCCCTTGCTTCTTGAACATCGGTTTTGCCTCATGAGCCCCGTAGTCACTACACATGTTGTACAAGAGCAGGCGGTGAACCTCCGAAACAACAGCATCGGTGGCAGCGGCTGCGCTGCGTTGGCAGAGGCCCTACTGGGCGCGGAGAGCCTCTGCCGCATCGAGTCCCATCTCTGGGACCCTTTCCTCGCAGGAGCGTAAGGATCACCTTCAGGCCGGAGTTGGTATCAGATTGGGACCCACAGAGAACTGAGTCTTACTAGACTGCTGTTCTTCTTTTTCTTCTTCTTATTTTCTGCATAGTCTGCGTGGTGTGTCCCACATGCTGGAGGTCCGGCTGTGGCAGCCTCACAGAGCAGCTTGGTTGCGTGGAGAGCATTTCCCATGGTTTTCACCTCCGGTGGAGTTTTGGGCGCCCGCTTCGTATGCAAGAAAAAAATATGGAGACTCATGGGGCTCACCGAGTTGTTGCAATAGAAGGGGTTTAGGGTTCAGGGTTCAGGGATTAGGGTTTAGGGTCTAGGGTGTAGGGTTTAGGGTTTAGGGTGAAGCCCCATGCAAGTTGCAGGCTAAACTTGAGCCACAACCCGCTCGGCGATGAAGGCGTCATGGCCATTGCCAAGGCCGACAGTTCGGGTTTCTCGGGGATCTCTGCATCATACATTATATTATATATTGTACATATGCACATCTATTTATCTTCCATATTATATAATATGGGCCCATCTGTACCCAGACAAGCTCACGAACTCTCAAGCCACTAGCTGCAGGCGTCTCCGACGATCTCATCTGAAGCTGGCCTTGCCCTCTGCCACATCCGATGTCACCCGTGCTTTCCTCCATGATTCATTCCGCTGCCCGCAGTTTCCCTAAACCCTACCCGAAACCCCAGACCTAAAATCCTAAACCTCAAATAATAAACCTGAAATCCTAAGCTGTCTGGTAACCGGACGATGGAATACTGTAACGGCTCTGGAATCCGTTCTTGAGAGCCTCAAGCTACGTGCGGCCCCTGAGACCATGCTCTGAATCATATTCATGTATATATCTTCTATAATATATATATATATATATATATATATATCGGTATCATATGTAGATAGTTGTACGAGGTCCAGAGGTCGTGTGAGCGCCAGGTCCTCGGCAAGGGCGGCGTGGCCCTCCGGGATCTGGACCTCTCCAGCGCCAGGCCTGAGGCTCTGCTTTCCTTGCAGGCAGCTCTTCGGAGTGCCCCCGAAGCCCTGCAACGGTTTCGGGTTTGGGGTTTAGGCTTCGAACCCCGCCCTGTGCAAGAAAAACTCGATTTTATCAGAGGTCTGCAGCTGAGGACGCCTGGGTGGAGTTCGGCATTGCCCTAAGCGGTTGCCGCCGGCGGGGCAGCAGAGAAGTATAGGGTTTGGGGTTTTCTTTGTCATGTGCTGAAGGGTTGGTGGTTCCAGTGGTGGTTTTGTGTGAGGGCAGGGCTTGTTCTCGGGAGAGTTGTCTCGGATTTGGGGGGTAGAATCCTCAAAGAGTTAACTGTGGTGAAGAGATTGGAGTCCTGGAGCTTCGTCTAGAGTTTTCGGGTTTAGTTTAGGGCTTAGGGCTTAGGGTTCAGGGTTCAGGGCTTCGGGGAGGACGGGTTGCGAATGTCTTGTGGAGACGAGGATTCAAGGTTAGGGTAGGGCAGGTTGATCCGCGTTGCTCTACTGGGGTTACGCGACGCGAGGGCCACGACTCCTCCGAAGAGGCTTGTAGATTGGTGTTTAGGAGTTTAGGCTGCAGGGTTCGGGTAAGTTCAAGAGTGCGCCCGCGCCCTTCAAGATGTTTCTCTGATCAAACCGGCACACAGCATAATCCCAAAGCCTAGAACTTACATAGTTCTCCTAATATTAACCTTAAACCCGATTAACATTATTTGTAACCCTAATCTTCCGGCCAAGGGCTGGCGTCATTGAAGCTCCGGCAGAACCCTGGCATTGGCGACGTTGCGGCGGAGGCTTTTGCTCAGTCGCTTTCGAAGCCAGACTGCCGCTTGTGCCGGAATAGCCTCGACCATTCCAGTTAGGGTTTTGGGTTGAGGGGTTTAGGGATTCGGTGGAAGTCAGCGACTGTATACCATCCGTACACAAACCCTGCAAGTACGAAGTCATAAACCTCATAAAGCTAGAAACCTTCAACCCGCGACGCCCTAAACCTTAAAACTTAAACTCCACGCTGCCCGGCAGCAAGCCCCAGACAGGAAACCACACATCAACAAGCGCCAAAGCTTAGATCCGACAAAAGACATCCGCGAGAAAGAGTCCCAACACCTTTGGTCCTGAGGGTTGCAGCACAGCACGGAACTTTTTGCTTGCAATCTAGAGCCCATGCAAAACTCCGTCGGTGTATGTAAAAAACCCATCACATTTCCTTAAGTGGAAAACCCTAAGCCCTAAACCTTTCTAGGGTTTGCATCTTGAACCCCTAAACCCTAGATCTTAGCCCTTAAGCCGAATGATTGATGCTCAAAACGTGGCGTCTTTTTTTCCTCAGGTTCCCTCTCAGAGCTCGACCTCTCCTTTTGCAGCCTCAGATCCGGCTGTGCACGGCACCTCGTTTGGCCCTTGAGGGTTCTATAAGGGTTAATCTAGGGGCCTTAACAATTAGAATAGGGTTTTTTCAGGAACGCCCCCCCAAAAAAGTATAGGTAACTATCAAGGCCCTTATGTTACGGTTTAGGGTTTCGGGCTTAGGGTTTGGTGAAGTTCAGGGAATAATGCAAGGGCCCCAACGGTTACAGGGTGGTTTCCTTTGAGGGTGGAAACTTTTGGGCCCAACGGCGACAGAGACGTTGCAAGGGGTCCCCAGAGAGCCCAATACCCCTTAATTAAAGAATATGGCTTAAATTATATAGGGCTTCATATTATGATTTAAGCTATGTTCCTTAATTAAGGGGTATTGGGCTCTCTGGGTCTAGGCCAGGGCTTTGGGATCTTTGGGGTCAGGGTGCATGGTCTGGCTCTATCTGCCGGATTGACGGACTCCTCCAAACACGAAACTGAGCCTAAACCCGAAACCCTAAACTAACCCTAAACCCTGAACACTAAACCCTAAACCCTAAACACTAAACTAAGCCTAAACCTTGAAGCGAAGGCCCCGGGACACCAAGCAGCCTTTGTCCTTCAAGCCTAGTTTGGGAGGTTTTGCTTCGGCGCCCCAGAAGCGGGCGCCACTTCTAACCTGCACGCGCGACCCGTGTCCAGCGTGCACGCGCCGTTTGTGTCTAACATGCACGCGCAACGTTGGAAACCTCCGCAGGGCCGAGGTTTCTTGTACCTGCAGGGTGCCCGGAAACGCCTTAGCCCCCCCCCTTCGGAACTCGTAAGCAGTGCCGGAAACCTGAGCAGGGCCGACGTGAGTGCAAAGTGTGAAACCCTCAGGCCCTAAGGGTATGTGGCCTTGTCACAAATGTCGTTCTTTAGCAGTCTCTCCCTACCAGTCTCACTACCACGCTCACTACCATTCTCACAACAACCAGTCTCAGTACCTGCACGCGGGTTCTGTGGGCGCAAAGTGTGACCCTAATTTCTGAACCCTAGGGCGCCCTGAGCCCTAAAAAGCCCTGAGCCCTAAACCCCTAAACCCTGAACCCTGAAAAACCCTAAGCCCTAAACCCTGAAAAACCCTAAGCCCTAGACCCTGGAAAACCCTAAGCCCTAAACCCTAAGGCCGAAAGCCCTAAACCCTGAGGCCGAAACGCTAAACCCGAAGCCCGGAAACCCTGAACCCCTAAACCCTAAAAAAACCCCGAAGCCCTAAACCCTAAACCCTAAGGCCCCTAAACCCTAAAAATCCCTAAGCCCTAAACCCTAACCCGGAACCCTCAAAAACCTAAGGCCTAAGCCCTCAGGCCGAAATCCCTGAACCCTGAGGCCGAAACCCTAAACCCTAACCCTAAAAAAACCCTAAACCCTAAACCCTAAGCCCGAAAACCCTGAACCCTAAACCCCTAAACCCGAAACCCTCAAAAAGACAAAACCCTAAGCCTTGAACCCGAAAAAAGCCCTAAACTCTAAACCCTGAGGCCCCTAAACCCGAAAGCCCTAAACCCCAGGGCCCCTGAAGCTCAAGAAGCCCTGAACCCCAAACCCCAAGGCCGAAAACCCTAAACCTTAAGGCCGAAAACCCTATAAACCCTAAACCGACCCTCAAAAACCTAAGACCGAAAAGTATCCCACCAAAAAACCCAAAACCCTAAGGCCTAAAAGAGCCGAAACCCTAAAAGACCCTGAGCCCTGGGACCCTAAAACCGAAAAGCCCCTAAAACCTAAAGCCCAACATGTGGCAGGCCGCGCGCCTTAGACAGGTTTACCCCGAGCCCCTTTGTGGGCGCCACTTCTAAGCTGCACGCGCCGTCAAACCCCTGAACAGCCACCCGCAACCCAAGAAAACTATAGTTGAGAAAGTTTCCTGAATCCGAAAGATTTGAAATACCTGGCAAAAACCAATGAAAACAAAGAGCGCGTGCGCCCTTGACGCGGGAAAAGCCTGGTGCGCCTTAGACGGGCTGGCCGAGCAGCCCAGACTTGGTGGATTTCTGTGGTCGGACCGTTTCGGTATACTGTGGTGCAGATGGGGGGATAGTATGATGGAAGCCTTGAAGTTTCAATCCCGAAAAGTTCAGAACTTTTTCGAACCTAGCTTTTTAGTGCTCAAAGCTCAAATTTTCAGCTCACTCCTCTAATCTCCTGCAGGTTAAACTCTAAACTTCCGAACCCTGAACCCGAGTAAATGCCTAAATCCCTGAATTCTGAACCCTAAAACTTTTTAAGAAATTTTCCAAAACCCTTTAAAGTCTTGGTAGGACCCGAAAGCCTTAACCCCAATGCGCACAGCCTTCGCCGAAGCGAACAAGGGCCATGAAACAAGGATCCTTGGTGCCGGGCACTCCCTGCGGCAGCTGCAGCTCTTCGGTAACGTCGCCGGGCCGGAAGCCGCGGAGGCGGCTCGGACGGCTTCGGGGAGTTGCGATGGAGTGCAGACTGCAGGGTTTAGGGTGTAGAGCCTAGGGCTTTGCGGTGACGGTCAGAGGTCTAGGGCCCCAAACGGTAATTGCCTGTCTTGTCCTTAGAAATCGAAGGCAGCCTGACGGGCATACAGGACCGAATTTGGGTCTGGCTTACCTTTCGCAGAGTCTGGGGAACACAGCATGTGGCAGTGCATTACGACGTGGGTAGTTCCCTTTAACAAAAGGACCCTGAAAAGGACCCTAATTCAGAGAACTGAAGCCTTCATCGGCGCCAGGGTCCTGTAGAGAAGAGTGCATGTCTGAGAGGAAGTCAGAGGGAGAAGGAAAGGACGCAGGTGAGGAAGGGCGAGACCTAGAGCAACGCTGAGACCAGAAGCCAAGCAAAACGGAGGTCAGGGACGCGAGGACGGGCGAAGAGTCAGGGATCCGGTGCGCGACGAAGCTAAGAAGTGCAACACGACAAACTGCAGCAAGACAATGATGGTGAACCTCGTCTGTTCATGGGGAGCATTCTACTTTCCAGCACGCTGGCACGCATTATCATTCATGGAGTGCCAGCTTGTTTGCTCAACATTGGTGGTCGGATTTGTCGTAGCACTATGCACTTATGCTCAATGTGTATGTATGTATGTATGTATGTGCATATATATATATTATTATATCATATTATAATATATCATATTACATTATATTGCATTATATAACTTTACATTATATTATATTATGACAATATATTACATTATATGACATTATACTACACTATATTACATATATTGCATTACATTATATTATATTGTAGAATCTATATATATATATATATATATATATATACACGCACACACATCTACATCTACATCTACATCTACATCTACATCCACATCCACATCCACATCCACATCCACATCCACATCCACATCCACAACCACAACCACAACCACATATACATATACATATACATATACATATACATATACATATACATATACATATACATATACATATACATATACATATACATATACATATACATATACATATACATATACATATACATATACATATACATATACATATACATATACATATACATATACATATACATATACATATACATACACAGATACAGATACAGATACAGATACAGATACATATACATATACATATACATATACACGTACACGTAAACGTACACGTACACGTACATGTACATATACATGTACATATACATATACATATACGTATGCGTATGCGTATACCTATACATATACATATACATTGACATAGACATATACATATACATATACACATACATACATGCAGTTATATAGATGTAGAAACGGACGGACAGACGATGTAGATGTATGCTTATACATATATATACACATACACTTATATAGATGTAGAAACGGATGGACAGACAGACAGACAGGCAGGCACACAGACAGCCAGGCAGCCAGACAGCCAGGCAGCCAGGCAGCCAGGCAGCCAGGCAGCCAGGCAGCCAGGCAGCCAGGCAGCCAGGCAGGCAGGCAGGCAGACAGAGAGAGAGGGAGAGCGAGAGAGAGAGAGAGATATACAAATATATATACACATATATAAACATATATATATATACATGTATATATATATATAGATAGGTAGATAGATAGGTAGGTAGATAGATAGGTAGATATCGGTATGCTGTAGCCTACCCCAAAACCCTATTCTAATTACCTGTAACGGCACGACATTAAGGCCCGTCAAATCACATGATTTCCCATAGCACCCTATGCAACCCTATAAAACATTGAAAATCTTGAAATATATATATCCCTAAAGAAATTGAAGCCCATCCCACCGGCAGTATTGTGGTTCTTTGAGGCTACCGGTCCAGGTTGAGGCTTTCAGTTGCAGGCATTTGGCGTGGCAGCCAGTGCTGGCGTGACCTGGCTTTCACAACGGGTCTATGTAGAAGACGAGGTCTAGGGGTCAGTGTTCGGGTTTCGGGTTTCGAGTTTGGGTTCAGGGTTTAGAGTTTGGGGTTTAGGTATTAAGGTTTAGCGTTTAGGGTGTAGGGTTAGGGTTCACGGGAGCGTTACAGTCATATTTGTATGTGATTGCTGTTTGAAGGTGCCTGATGAAATTTATGCAAGGCAAGTACGATTAAATCGCCAAGAGATTCTTTCCCTTTCTTTGTGCCCCGTTTCGGGATTTCGTATCGCAACACATCCGACAAAACCCGGTGTCAAACCTTCCGTGTTCGAGGCACAAAAAGCATTGTCCTGGACGGGGGCCACATGCCAAAACCCTAAACCCTTAACCCTAAACCCTTAAACCCTGGCCCGAAACCCTAAACCCCTGATCCCTGAACAGTCAAAGGTGCGCCGTCAGCTTCAAACGAAACCTTGAACCCTAAGCGCTGCACCTTTCACACGAGCATCCAGACCTCCTGGAGCTCGGAGAGCCCTACGAACCTCAAGCTCCCAAAATAGGATGGAGACCTCACATAGAACCGCCATTAACATAAGGGGCCTAGCTCGCAAGCTCTCCTAAACCCAAACCCTAAGCCCTAAACCCTAAACTCCTAAACCCAGAGCGCTAAGCTTGTCACTCCTGAACCCTGAACCTAAACCTCGAGTCCGAAACTCCTTCAAGAAAATTATAAGCCCAAAACCTGAAGGCGAAATTACTACACTCAAAACTGAAACCCTAAACCAAAAGTCCTGAACCCTAAACCACAAACCGTCTTCGTATATAAGCCCAAAACCTAAACTTAAAACCCTAAGTCCCGAACCCGAAACCATAAACCCTAAATCGCAAACCCACCGACAGTGAGGCCCAGCTCCAAGACCTGGACCTGTCGCGCTGCCACTTGGGCGGGAGCGCCGGCCCTTCGGACGCACGAGCTTACGGTTTTGGGTTTTGGGGTTTTGGCAGGTGAAAGAAGAGATGTTTGAAGATTTAATCTTACTGATGCTAACTCCTTCCTGCTGCTGCTGCTGCTGCTGCTACTACTACTACTACTATGACGAGGACTACTCATGCTACTGCTACTGCTACGGCTACGGCTACGGCTAATGCTACTGCTACTGTACCCAAATCCCGACGCTTGAAAATTGAAGCTTGAACCCGAAACCTGAAGCCTTTAAAACACCCCATAGAAACAAACCCTGCAGTCTCAACTCCAAACCAAGTTTTTTCGAGGTGCGGCGATGGCCGCCGCGCTGCGCTGCAGTGCAGCGGCGGATGTGTCGTTGCAGGAGCTGCACTTGGACCGATCCTTGGATCTTTACCCTTCAAGGGGGTACAGAGGCTTGAGGCGCCGGATTGGATTAAGGGCTTCGAGGGTTTAGGATTTCGGGTTTAGGGCTCATATCTTCAGGGTTCAGAGCATTGATTGTGGGCGTCCTTGCGATAAGAGCCCCAGTAAATCCGATAAAGCTCCTATGGCTGTCCTAAACCCCAAGGGGTCGAGATTGAGTGCTAGCGGGCGGGGGCCAAGCAGCCCTCGTCGAGACACCCTAGATGCCAAGGCCGAAACCTTTTTTCCTAAACCTAAAACCCTGAACCCGACAAGCCCCCAATAGGCTAACCCGTAAACCCCTAAACCCCAAACCCCTAAACCCCTAAACCTTAACCCCTACACCCTAAACCCTAAACCCCAAACCCTAAAAGGAAGCCCCTAAAACCTTCAAAGGGATGTGGGACTCGCTCAGCTCAGAGAGCTCAGCGCTTCGCTGCTCAGGCAATGCCCTGGGGGCCCAGGGCGTCGTCGCCTTGGCAGAGGCTCTGGGGGCTCCTTTAACGGGATCTACAGGGGTTCAACGGTTCCTTAAAGGATCGATAGGGCTTCTATAGGTGTCCCTTTAAAGGGGTCAAAAAGGGTTCTATAAGGGCTCCCTTTAAAGGGATCTCTAGGGCCCTTAAAAGGCTATTATTTAGGGTACCCCAAAAGGGACCCCAATTTTGACAACCACCCATATGATAGTACCAATTACAGTCATTATAGTAAGTAATCGTTGTTTCTTAGGAGCTAGGGCTGCCAGAGGAATGTGATGGACATAGAAAAAGGAGACAAAAGAACATTCGTGACACTGAGAGTAGGAAGAATAGTAAGGATAGTAATGGTAATGGTAACAGTGCGAGAAGAGCAATGGTACAAATCATAATCGTAATCATAGAATCGTTATCATAGTAGCACATATCGATTATGCAGTAAAAACCAAAAGCCTTGATCCCATGATAACAGGTATTGGTTCGCACAAACTTTTGCTGCAGTCTGTATTCGTAGTAGATGTGCAAGAATATCCGCAAGAATGCGAGGTGGGTGAGGTTGAGGTTTCGGGTTCAACGCTTAGGGTTCACAGCATTCTTTCGGGTTGAAAGGCATGAGGCTCAAGGCTCAAGGTTTCGGGTTCATGCCCTTAACCCGAAACCCTGAACCTTAAACCCTAAACCGTGTATTCAGGGCTTTATGTGGCTAAGGGGTCGGGGCTCCAGGCTGAAGATTTACATATGGCTTATCATAGAGCCCATAGAGTTTATACAACTTCCTTGGGGTCTATGGGGTTGCAGAGTTCATCAGGCTTTTCAGGAATTTGTAGGGCTTATAGAGTTGACAGGGTTGATTGATTTAGCCCACAGGGCAGCAACAAGAATATTTCATGTCAATAACAGTAATAGTACAGTCAAATCAGGATACGCGCAGTGGTTCTCATCAACAATGAAAGGATAGAGCGAGCAAGTCCGGCAGTACCAAGCCTCGTGCCCAGACAGATGGGGTGATCCTGACTGTAGCAGATTCATGGTGCAGGGGGTCGGGCTTGGCTTAGGTGGTTTTCTAATCCAATCGGGGAAGTCAACCCGCCCGTCAACCCAACCCTACTTAGAGGTTCATGGGTAGTTATAAGTAGGGTTATAAGCAGGTAACTATACTTATAACCCATATTAGGGACTTATAACCCCACGTATAACTACCCATGAACCTCCATGTAGGAGTAATTTTATTGCTTAGGGACGCAGGCTTTGGCTTCGGACATCAAGTTAAATTACCGTTGACTCTTGAAGCCCTGTATCTCAGGCTCTGCATCACCCTGATGTGGTCTTTAGTATTCAGTCCCCTCTAGCTGGTGTACACCATGAAGTCATCTCAACACTCATACCCTTGCCAAAAGTTGATCGGCTGTTGAGCTTCGGTTTGCATCAGGGTTGTGCTGGCTGTTCAGGTGCCCAGCATAAGTTGGAGTTGGGTAGAGCAAGGATTCTGAAGAGTACACCCTAAAAAACCCCTGAAACACCTTGAAACCGTAAACCCAAAGCCCTAGAGCACTAAATCCCAAACCTTAAAGCCCTAGAAAAGCCCAGAGAGCCCAATATCCCTTAATTAAGGAATACAGGGCTCCATATTAGGATTTAAGCTATATTCCTTAATTCAGGGGTATTGGGCTCTCTGGGAGCTTTTCTCAAGAGGCCCTCGGAGCGGTCTGCCAACTCAGGGCGTTGACCCTCCGCGACAATCGCTGCTTGACGACGGGTGCCAGGGAGTTTCCGAAAATAGGGGTACCTTATTTTGGGGTCCTTATAATAAGGATCCGACTATCTAGGGTACCATATTAGGGTCCCCTATTTTCGGAAACTCCCTTATAGCCGGTGCCAGGAATTCGGAGCGTTTGGCGTTTAGGCCTCTGTTGGCGGGTCTGGGCACGGGCTTTCTCAGAGGCCTTGAGAGACTCTCGGGGCAATGACGGTCACCTACTTGGAGGTTCATGGGTAGTTATAAGCAGGGTTAAGAGTAGGGTAACTATACTTGTAACCCATATTAGGGGACTTATAACCCCACGTAAAACTACCCATGAGCCTCCAAGTAGCTTTGGCGGGCCTCCGATCCTGTGCGGTCTTCCGCTCGCTTCTCGGGTCCCTCTGTCCCCTGGTGCATGTCACAACGTGGATGATGATTATGATGAAGAAGATGAAGGCCAAGATGAAAAATAATCAGATAGTGATGGCGGTCACGGCGACGACGGTGAGGATGATGATGATGATGGTGGTGACGATGATGATTATGATGACGATGATGATTATGATCCAGTTTTCGCCAAATGGTAAGAGCAAGCAGAGCAAAAGCCACAAACGCGTGGCCAATAACAGGTATCCTGATACATCTGTGGGTGTCGCTAGTGGAGAATATGAAGTTTAGCACGGCGACGTCTACAAGATGCTGGAGACAATGATGATGACCATGATTTGGGGGTCATTTGTAATACGGAAATGATCACAATGACGGCACTGATGATGCTGCACCACGGAAACATCGCTGCCACACCCAAAATACAAAGCCACTGCATGCCCGGGGAACAACAGCCCACCACAGTGGATCATGCAGAGAACACACCAAGAGCTTGCAAATAAAGGATCCTAGGGCCATGCGAGAAACGGTTTAGGGTTTGGGGCTTAGGGGGGTTTCAGGCGTATTTGGTTGGTTCAGGGTTTAGGGTGCTGCCGTTGAAGCGCTTGAAGGTTGTGAAGACACCGGAGCAGGCGCGATCGCAGAGGTGCTGCTGGCCATGATGAGCGTTGGAGGGCATTGGGTTGATTGTATAAGGTTTTGGGTTTGGGATCTACATATACCGAGTTTAGGGTCTAGGTCTCAACTTAAAAATACAAGGTGCATGGAATCTGAGTCTCTTCAGGGCCCGATGAAGGTGCCGGGAAATACACAATTCTGCATGATTAGTAGCAGCATCCCCTGATCGTCCCTCTAATAGTATACTATAACCGTATCCCAAACCCCTAAACCCTAAACCCCTAAACCCTAAAGATTGGGACCGTGGTGTTTAGGGCAGGGTTTCGGGTTCAGGGTTTAAGGGTTTAGGGTTTATGTACAGTTCAGGGTTCAGGATTTTAGGGTTTAGGGTTCAGGGTTTAAGGATTTAGGGTTTAGGGTTTAGGGTTTCGGGTTCAGGGTTTAGGTGTTTAGGGTTCGGCGAGAAGTATGAGATGAGGGTCAGTCACTTTATGCAGACTATGAAGCCTCAAACCCTTACAAAGCTACACCATACAAGCCTCAAGCCCTGGAGCCCTAAACCCTAAAACCGAAACCCTAAACCCAAAGCCTCAAGCCCTAGAGCCCTAAACCTTCGACCCCAAGCCTGAAGCTTTCACCACGTCAACATGAAAAGCCAAACCCTCGAGTGTTTTGGATGATGTCCCTGGCGGTAACCTTAAACTGGGGGCTCTTGCTTAGGAGTTTGCGTTAAGTTACCATCATAGGGATCTATAGCAAGCGATACGGTTTCCTTATGATGGTAACTTAAATAAGATCCCTTAACAACCATAATAGGGATCTATAGTAAACAACATTTTTCCTCATGATGGTAACTTAAACTAAATCCCCTAGAACCCGTAACGGAACCCGTATGGATCCCTTATAGGAACCCGAATAGATCCTTATTATGGTAACTTAACTTAAATCCCTTAAACCCTAAACCCTAAACCCTAAACCCTAGACCCTCAACCCTGAAGTCCAGGCCTTGGGCCGCAACCGGTCTCTAAAAGAGCTCGACCTTGCAGGCAACGAGGCGGCGGGGGGGGTGGCCGGCTTAGGCTTTTTCCGTGAGGCTTTAGGGCCCTGGGGTATTGGAGAGTTAGGGTTTAGGGTTTAGGATTTAGGGTTTAGGGTTTAGGATTTAGGGTTTAGGGTTTAGGATTTAGGGTTTAGGGTTTAGGTTTAGGGTTTAGGGTTTAGGATTTAGGATTTCGGGTTCAGGGGTCGAGGCCTCTGGTTTCTTTCTGCAGGCTTGAAGGAAGCGCAGGCCTAAAGGAATGGCGCCCTTCGTTCATTCTTGTTAACACCCCACCACATTCTCTCTTGGCAGTTGAAGTCGTCCACGAGGTCGCCTGGCACAAACCTCGTGTTTGTGGTGTTTGTGCCCTTCTGGCCTCGAAATCCACTGTTTAACACCCGGCACCTGTCTTTTGCGCCCCCCCCCGACCCGCTTTTTTCAACCCACACTGTAACAGTCCCCGCAGCTACTGCTTGTACACTACGCAGGGAGACCCAACTTGTTTCTGAGCTTTCGGTGCCCGAGACACTGCTGCTTGCAACAGCAACCCGGCTTTGATTGGGGTGTAGGAGTTGAGGGTGTGAGACCCCCCCTCTAAACCTGCAAACCGCAAGCCCTAAACCCGAAACCCTAAACATTATACCCTAAAGGCCCTAAGCCCCAAACCCTAAAACCCAAACCCTAAAACCTAAAACCTAAAACCCTAAAACCGAAACCCATCAGATCCACGATGGCGGTGGGCAAAGTTTGGGTTTGGCGCTGGCATCTTCACCCGGGCCCCGGCTTACGTGCCTTGGCGCTCAGATTTGGTGCCGACGTGGTCAGGGTTTAGGGTTTAGGGTTTCGGGGTTTTAGGGTTTTGGGTTTCGGGGTTTAGGGTTTTTGGGGCTTTGGGTTTTTGGGTTTTTGGGTTTTGGGTTTGCTTGGTTGGGCCTTCATTGAAGATGAAGTGTCTGGGGTCTGAGATTGTTTGATAGCTTTGCGGCTGTAGATGTCCTGGAAGGCTTGGGCGTTGATGACATGGAGTGGGGAGAGGCTTGTGATTTCTTTGTCTGATGATGAAGATCCATATTATGCTTGTGTCGTATGGGGGTGCCTATCACTGCTTTCATCCCTCCGTCTGGGATCCCGGATTCCAAGCCTTACATCAACAGGCAGGTAAGCCTGGCCCTTCAGCTCCTGCCCACCGACAAGGTGAGGAACTTAAGCTACCCCAATGGAGTTATCAGTGGTGATTCTGAAAGAGCCCTGTTCTAGCTTCCTGGATCCCACCCTAGACCGGAAGCCCTAAAACGTAAACCCCAAACGTCAAACCCGAAACCGTGACAATGAGCTCCAAACCCTATAAGCCCGAAGCCGTGTACCCTAAACCCTAAACCTTGAAACCTGAGCCCAACATCCTAAACCCCCAAAAAACCGAAACCCTCATCCTCCTCGGACTCGCCCCGCCGCGAACTACACCTCGAGGTTCTTGGGCTTGAAAAGCAACCGGATTGGTGGAGACCTCAGGCTAGATGTACATTACAATTTAATCTTAGATAGTACGATCTAACACAAAATAGTACATAATATAGCAGTGTATACAATACGTTGTAGGATAGTATGATCGAACACAATTCATTTCAGTTAACAGTAGATGTTATGGCAATTCAATTCACAGTATTATACCAACTTAGTCTAGTGTAAAAGGAAAATGGGACACAATACAATAAGGCATAATCTGTAATATGTAAGACATACTGTACACTTCAACACATTATAATAGACTACGTTGTCGTTCAAAATAACATACTATGAACTGTAATTCAATGCACAACAGCATATAGATATTTATATATACACGCAAACATAAGTGTAAACATAGAAAAGTTTTAAAATGCTTCAGGATAAGATGAGACTATACAATACATTATATGTTATATGATATATTACTTGCTATGACATAGAGTATTGTGTACAATATTGACAACAATGATATGGAATGTGTACTGTAACAGAGACCAAAACATAGATATCATATTAGTACATACAGGTGTATATATATGTGTATGTACGTATGTACATAGATAGAAAAAGCAACCAGTATGGTTTAATCTGCAATGTATAAGGTTACAGCATAGCATAACAGGGCATAAGCATAACATAGTGTAGTACAATATACTCCGTTACAGTATAGTATAGTACAGTACATATATAGTACAGTTAGTATAGTAAGAGTCAAAAAGTTGAGGGGCTTCGGGGTTAAGGGTTTATGGGCTGAAAAAAAAGAGGTCAGTTGACGATTTGGAGTTTACCGCTTTCAATGTTTTGTTCTTTTTTGGTGGTTTTCGGGCATATCCACTACCTGTTAAGCTTCGACGCCTCATGGCCAGCAGTATGACCAGGAAATTGCTGATGGCGGTTCTCGCTTCTTTTTCCTCGTCTTCCTGTTGGTAGTCTTGTTTTAGTTTTCGTCTTTGCCGCTGCTCTGGTATGTTCGGATCTAGCACAGCCTATTAACAGTGAAGTTGGTGATGCGGTGATTATGATGACGATCGTGGGACAATGGGTGGTCGATGATGCATATTCGGATCATGACGATAGACGCCACTGCTGCCGCTGCTCTGATGCGGATGCTGACGAGGATAATGGGGCTGCTGAAGATCATGATGGCGATAATGATCCTGGTGATGGTGATGCCGGTGCTGATTGCGATGGCGACGACGACTACGAAGATAAGAAGGTTGTGCATGATGACCACCACAAACCCCCGTTCAAGAAACCATGTGACTGTGAGTTTACCCTTCGTGCCAAGGTGACGCAGGACAGGGTTGTGGGGCTGGGGCGGTAAGTTCAGAGTTGCTCTGCCTTTCGTCGATCTTGGCGGTGCGGATCACCTGGCGGGCAGCCTAGAAAGGGCTGGTTTGTACCAAACGCTCGGAAAGCTGTAAACCAGTGGCAGCTCGCTATCGCCAACTCGTCCACCGAGGATGCTGTTGGAGGCCCTGTGGGGTCCTTAATGATTAAATTGGGGTTTTGGGCTACCTTATTATCCCTATTCTAACTATTAATGCCGCTATACTACATCCTTATAATAACCTCAAACGGAACCTCCGAAGGAGCCGAAGGCTTGGCCACGGCGCTTGAGAAGAGTGCCTGGCTGGAGGCATTCCTGGGTTCTTTGTTCCCCTAAGGGATCTAGACGGGTTTAGGGTTTAGGATTTGAGGGTTGAGGGTTGAGGGTTTAGGGTTGCCATAATAAGGAAACCATATCATCTACTATAGATCCTTATTATGGTGTAATAAGGAAACCATAATATTTACTATAGATCCTTGTTATGGTAACAAAGCGGAACCCCCAGCTTTCCGGCCTCTGCTTCGGTGTGGGGCCTTTTAGGGCTTGGGGTTTAGGGGTTTAGGGGTTTAGGGGTTTAGGGGTTTAGGGGTTTAGGGGTTAGGGGTTAGGGGTTTAGGTTTAGGGGTTAGGGTTTTGGGGGTTTAGGGGTTTAGGGGTTTGGGGGCTAGTTTAGGGTTTTGGGTCCATGCCTTTACCTGCAACATGCAGGCCGTTCTGAAATCGACGTTTGTGGCTGACAGCAAGTTTTGGCGAAAGGCGACAAAGAACAACCGTTGCAGCAAGTACAAAGAGCTCGTGATCGAAAAACCTGCGGCCCGCGATGACCCGGTGCCGCATTCGTGTAGGTGCCAGGACACAACTGCGAACAACGAACCTAAGGTGTCACCCATGGTGGCCAGACTTGCCGTGTGAAAGCATCCTTCCGCAGTACTTGTGCCGACAACCTCGAGCGATCGACTCCAACAACGGAGACACGATATCCTGTCGGTATCATGGCCACTCACTCCACTCTAGTGCTCAGACAACAATCAGGAAGCAAAAACCAAACCCAGGCCAAAGCCAGGAGCAGAACGCGGCGTACCCGACTCGGCACAAGAAGATGAAAGAATAAGAAGAAGAAGAATAACTCCAAGACGAATAGGCCGCGCCAAGACAACATGCGGACAACACCGACGAGAACGCCAAGCAAGTCGACGACCACAGTTCATAGTCACTGACAAGCCAGTGCAGATAAAAAACATTGAAAGGGTCAACAACGGGATCAAATAATTAAGGGTCCTCAAGCAAGGGCTTATGGATTGGGTTTCAGGATGGTTTTGGGAGGTTTCAGGGTTTAGAGAACAATTACAGGCTTAGGGTTTAGGGCTTAGAGTTTTTCCAGTTTCGAAGTTGTTAGGTTTGATTGTTCAGCTGGGTTTCAGGGCTGTAGAGATGTGTGGTCGATTTTTTTGTCTTTAGGGCATTGCGGGTTGTCCGCAGGTCTAGGGACTAGAGGCCTGAGGCCGATAGTTACTTCTTCGGATATGTTTCTAGGCTTTAGGGCATCAGGGTTTGGGTCTTAAGGTTTTCAGGGGTCAATTAAACCATAAGCCTTAAACCTTTGAACCCAAACCCCTATACCTGGCCAATGGATGAGGACGTTGGATTTGTGAGGGCAGATTCAAAGCTTGGCATGCGGTAGCTGGTGATCTGGATGAATGAATCCTCCCATTGGGGTTGTCGCGCCCCGCAAACTTTAGTTACGGTTGATGGACAAACTCCTGCATTACCCTTTTTTTCTGGAATATACCATAATTCCCATAGTTTAGGGTCCTTAGGGTCATGCAGGATTTTGTCCATCAACCGTATCAAAGGCATAGCAAGTCTCTTGGAGGAGCGGAGCCTTTTTGGGGCTCCGGCCCAACGGTCCAAAGGAACCCCACCTCCAAAGCTGCTACTCTTGGTCCGCGCGGTTCACGCAACAGAGAGCCAAAAGAGCCGCCTCGAACCTGGCCCTGCAGCCGATCCAAGCTGCCCTACAGCAAGAACCCCGAGAGCCCAATACCCCTTAATTAAGGAATATAGCTTAAACCGTAATATGAAGCCCTATATAAGTTAAGCCATATTCCTTAAGGGGTATTGGGCTCTCTGGGAAGCTAAGTCTGGATCCGCCTCTGCGCCTGAGCCCCATCACGAGTTCGAACTTCCAAGGAAGCTTCCTTTGCCTGAACACGACGCCTCAGAGCTTCATCGGTAAGCCCTAAATCTTCAGCAAGAGAGCCCGTACCCTGATTCCTCAGCTCTGTGAGCTTCAGAAGCGGTGCTTCCTTTTCTCAGCAACTCCTGCATTCTCATGTTGACTGGCTCTTGCTGCTAACCCAGAACTCTTAGATTGCATGGAGCCTAGGAGCAAGGGCATCTTTTTTGCGTAAGGACGTCATGGCACACCATAACAGATGGCCAAGTGAGAAAAAGCGCCGGGAGGAATTGGACCTCAGCAACAACTCCATTGGTATGGTAGGCTCTGCCGGCAGGGATGGCGAAATGGGCTAGGGCTATTTCATGGTTTCAGCTTACGACAGACTTCCGTACCATCGGAATTTGGGTGGCGTGCAGATTCCATTCCATGTCGACTGTGCTCTTTCTGTAGCACGCTGCAGCCCCCGCATGCGCACTCATGTAAAGATGTCAGAGCAACATATGGGGCTTTTCAATACGGTCTCAGGTGTCAGCAAGCTCTGCAAAGCCTTAGAGGGCAACACTTCGCTCTGGTCCTTGCCGCTGGAGGGAAACGAGGCGGGAAGAGTCGTTTTCGACCTGCCCCCCAAGGCTTGCGTAAAGGTGCCCTCAACACCCCGCAAAGCTTCGAGACTCGATACCCAGGCCCAGAAACCCTAAAAGTTCAACCCTGAGAAGTTGTTCGGGGAGCTTTAGGGGTTTAGGGGTTTAGGCTTAGGGTTTAGGGTTTAGGGTTCAGGGGGGAGCATGTGGGTTTATCTTGGGATTGCCGTTTTGACAGATTGCGGGCGTGGGAGTAGAGGTGTCCTTGGAGAGGAGGTTGAGGGTAGGTTGCGTAGGTTGATTCTCGTTCTGGTAGTTCAGCTCGAGATATGGGTGAGTCCGACCTGGGCGAATTGGCAAGTGACAATGGTTCCGATAGCACCAATAAGTATATCAAAATGTAGTAACAACTGTCATAGCAGTGCACATAGTGACTCTACGACGCGAACGATGCTCCCGTAAAGTCAGAGAACCAGCCGTCTTCCATATCTGCGAAAGGAACATGGCAGTCCCAAAGTAAGCGCTGAGAAGCTCCGGTGTGCCCTGAGTGACGGGCTTGCTAAGAAAGCCTACCCGGAAAAAGACGAAACGGCCAACAAAGCGCCGAAGCCTCCCTGAGGATGTGCACCTCTGTTCGTTCCTGCTCGATTTCAGGCTCATCTTATCATTTCAGTTTTGACAAGGCCTCGACAGTCGGGTTTCAAGTAATCAATCCCTCACTCTCTTGTTTCCAACGCTAAGTAGTGTCGTCGCTGTAGCTTGTTGCAGACCGGTTCTTGCCTACCGAGTTGGGACGTCCGGGGGTAGGAAGCAAGGTACCGGTTAAACGATCTTCAACTCCTAACCTTAAGTTCAAGGCCAGTTAAGGCCTAAACCCTGCAAACCCTAAATCCGGAACCCTTACAAAACCCTGACAAACCCTAACCACAACAACTGAAGCCTTTAATCCTATACATGTTAAGAATTCTTTGTCATAGCTGGGTAACATTTTCAGTTTTTATGGGTACTTAAACCCAATAAGGAATAAACATGTACATGTTTAATCCTATCCCAGCCACGAACTAGAATTATCATAGGAAGATCCCAGCTCAAATTGTCGGAAGGCCGAAGATGAGGTCATCACTGGGGTGGAGGCCAGAATTCTACCAGAACCGAGACACAAGAGCAACAACAGTCTTGCTAAACCCTAAACCCTAGACCCTTAATCCTAAAGCCTTTGATGGTAATGCTGTGGCGGAGACGTTCGGGGCTTAGGGGTTAAGTTTGGGGCTTATAGGGTTTGAAGTGTAGGGCTTGGGGGGTCGGGTTTGGTAGGGTTTAGGGTTTAAGATTTGGGCGTCTGTGCTGTACGAGTCATGAAAAGAGCCAGCGACAGCTCTCATGGTGTCGGCCTAAACCCTAAACCCTAAACCCTAAACTCGGGACTTTGTCCCACCTTCTGCATTCCCCGCTCCCAAACCGAGAAACTCTCAGAGACTCCCATATCCCTTATGAGGGGAAGCTTGAATAGTGAAACCCTAAACCCTAAACCCTAAACAAAAAAAAGCCCTAAAGACCCTAAACCCTAAACCCTAAATCCGAAAAGCCCTAAGCCCTAAACCCTAAACCGTTTCAATTCAGAGCGGGATCGGGGTCTCCTGGCGCAAGCTGAGAAAGGCTCTGGCTGCAGATGTCGCCGGGCGCCGCGAGAGGCGCCCGGCACTTCCGGTTTGGGGTTTCAAGGCGGTTTAGGGTTTAGTTTTTGGGGTTTCAAGGCTTTGAAGTGTTTTGTATGACATCTACAACATAGTATGATATACCACAATACAATATGGGAGTTTCCGAAAATAGGGGACCCTAATATCTTATAATAAGGACCCCAAAATAGGGTACCCCTAATTTTCGGAAACTCCCATATGATAACGTAACATGGCTTTGGCGCATTGGGGCTTCGAGTTTACAAGAGTTGTTTCGCTACGAGACACTGCAGTTTCTCCATGCTTTCAAGACAGCCTAGCGGTGTGGCACTGAGTTCGATTTCTGCATCCGCTCCAGCCCTACAGCCACAACTCTGAAGAATCTCAACTACTGATATGTTCTGATGCAAGCATCTATACCCTAAACCCTAAACCCACAACCCTATGTGGGCCCTCCGATGCTCCTCAGGCAGCCCCCGAAGCCGCGCTTCGCATTCTCGGAGCCGCTGCCCACCGAAGACGCCGAGGATGCCGTCAGCGAGACAAACTCTGAGGCCAGAGCTTGATCATTCCAAGCACACACACAAAAGGGCGCACGTCTGTGTGCATATATATATATATATAATACATATATATCTACATATACACAGACATATAGAATTTTTTGTAGGGTATCGTATTCTGTTCTATTCTATTCTGTTCGATTCTGCTCTATTCTGTTTCTGTTATGAAAAAAATGCGCGCACACACAGTTATACACACTGCAGGTATATAAGTGTGCCTGTATGCCTGCCTGCCTGCTTTTCTGCCAGCCATCTATCTGTCCATCTGTCCATCTGTCCGTCTGTCCAACTGTCCATCTGTCCATCTGTCCGTCTGTCGGTCTGTCGGTCCGTCTGTCTGTCTGTCTGCCTCTGTCTGGCTATCTATCTCTTAATCTATCCACCCAGTGACATCGAACATGCTTTACACCGACAGCATATTTGTTGCATCTACAGCACATTCCGGTTCGGTACAGTCTCTGGCCTCTGCTTCCAGTGTTTTCTCTACAGTGTGCAGGGCAGTCCGGCCGCAGGCTAAGATGTCGCCTTGCTCTTCTTGTGACCCCTTCCAGGTATTTGTTGTTTCTTTCCTTCCCTGTGCTACATGTTCCATGAAAGTAATCCGCTGTGCGGGGTCGGCGGATGGCTTGAGATAAACCAAGGCATCCAGCCACATCCGCCAGTCATTGATCAAACGTCCTTCAACTACGATACTAAGGACCAAGAAACAGCAAACAAGATGAGACCCGTGATTTTGACACATGCTCTCTGGGCTTGGGGTTTAGTTTAGTTTAGTTTAAGGATTCTGATGTTTGATGGTAGGAGTTTTGTTGGGGCGCGAGGGAGGCCTAGGCCCAAAACTTAAACCTTTAAACCCTAAGCCCTAAACCTTGGTCCTGCGGAGAAAAGGTCACTGTGCTTTAAAAAAACCTTTCATAAGCCTGAAAACGCAAAGCTCGAAACCCTAAGCCCTAAAACCCTAAACCTTAAACCTCTAAACCCTAGTCCCTAAAACCCTAAACCTCCAAACCCTGAGCTCTAGAACCCTAAACCCCAAACCTCCAAATCCAAAGCCTCCAAACCCAAAGCTCGAAACCCTGAACTCTAAACCCTAAACTCTAAGCCTCCGAACCCAAAGCCTCCAAACCCAAAGCCCGAAACCCTGAACCCTAAACCCTAAACCCTAAGCCTCCGAACCCAAAGCCTCCAAACCCTAAGCCCGAAACCCTGAACCCCAAAAGAACCCTAAAGCCCAGGCCAGCAGCCCGGCGAGTTCGGCCTCCCAGGTGTCGTCGCCCTCCCGTCCAGTGCAGCCTGCCGCCATGCCCATGCCGAGGCCAGCCACTGCGTATGTCCTTTAGGGGTTCAGGGTTTAGGGTTTAGGGTGAAGAAGCCCGCAAATGTAGATGCATATACATATGTATGCGCACGCACAGGTACATAATATGCATACATATGACCAGGATGGCAATAAACTAGAGCATGGTTTCGGGGTAGGTTATGGTGATCAAATAGAGGCGCTCAGATATGGTTTATGTAGCGCAGTATGTCGGGTAGGGGTACGCCCAGTGTCTAAAGGGGGTGTATTAGGCACGGTTTGTAGCGGGGTTTGTATGGTGTGTGTGTGTGTGTGGGGCTTGTAGCGGGTTTATGTAGGGTTTCTGTAGTATGTGGCCAGGTAGGTCTTGTATATGGGGCGTATGTAGGGTTTACACAGGGTTCATGCTCGGTATTCATCGGGTTTATGTAGAGGTCTCCACTATACAGGGCTTGAGAGTTTAGGGCTTAGGGTTCTCTGGAGGCGCACTTTACTGTCTGGCTCTTTGAGGGGCGAGGGAGAGAGAGAGAGAGAGAGAGCAAACGTCGTGAAGGAGAAGCATGGCACCCCCAGAAAATCTGCGCACTTAAGCCATAAACCCTCAATTTCGGCCTTCATTCAAGCCTGTAACATGGGTCCTGAACATTTCGTAATACTATTGCCAAGTGTTCCCTGTCATAAGTTTACTAGAACCTCCTCCCAAACCCTACAGGCCCCTGTATTGCCCAGAAAACCCGCTTATGCGCCTTTCAACGGCAAACTCTAAACCCTAAACCCTAAACCCTAGAGGGTTTGTTGGTCACAGGCCGGAAGAGCCGACGTCTTCGACAAAGGTCAAGGCAGGGTTGTTTCGGGGCCTGTATGGTTTATATCATCAGAACCGAATGTGGTGAGGTTTTATTCTGGCAAACACATGCCACATTGTACATGGCGACTGGTACTCTGACTGCTTCTGCCTGGTTTGCGCTGACTAATACTGAGACTACCACTACCATTCTGCTGCTGCTCCTCCTCCTGCTGTTGCTGCTGCGGCGACGACTCCTATGGTGCAGAAAAAGCCTAGGATCTTGGCCTTGTCAAGCTTCTCTGCTCGAACGCTAGAAAGGCTTCAGTAGGCTGACTGTCAGCTGTACCTCAGGCTCCCGTTAGGACGGAGACGCTGGGATTGTATCTAAAAAAAGCAAACCCTCCATTGGTCCATCCTGCCATCCTTCATCCCCAAGATCCCAGAACTCTAACCCAAAGATCCCTAAATTCCCCCAGAGACCCCACCGCCCCAACCTACGGGCTCACTCCAAGCGGAACCTTCCGCACCCGCCCGAATCGCGCGCGCGCGCCTGGGAGTTTCCCATCCGACTTTATTCAGTACTCAGGCCGTTGTCAGCGTTTGAAAGCACTCGCACACAAAACCCCTAAAGCTCCCTTGCTTGTATTTTCGAGGAGGAGAGTGCGGAAGACATGGTGCAGCTCGTTGACAACTTCGTCCAACGCTCCTGGCGTGCGATAAGGGCGTTCGGGTTTAGGGTTCAGGGGTCTCAGGTTTCAGGATCCAGGGATGCAGATTTGGGTCTTTTCAGGTGAAGTATCTCCGATTTCGCGTTTCGCATCTGGCGGGTTTATGGCTTCAGGCTTGACGGTGCTAAGACGTTTCAGAGCCTCTCAGGTGCATATAACACCAGACGAAAGCACCGAAGCTTCAACCCTCCAGAGAGCCGAAGGTGCTTGTCTCTGAAGTATACCCCTCTATTAAGGAATATAGCTTAAATCATAATATGAAGCCCTATATAATTTGAGCCATATTCCTTAATTCCCTTTTTGAACCCTTATAGATCCCTTTAAGGAGCCCTAGGTATTCCATAATCAAGGGGATTAAGGGGCTCTCTGGGAGCCTCAGAGGCTGAACAACCCAGGCCCGACTTTACCGTAGACTGACACGTAGCTGGAGGCTTCCCTGCTAAACCCTACTTGGAGGTTCATGGGTAGTTATAAGTGGGGTTATAGGGGTTCCTTTAAGGGTTCTATAGGGCTAATAAGGATTAGGGTTTAGGGTAGTTATAAGTGGGGTTACAAGTCCCCTAACATGGGTTATAAGTATAGTTACCCTACTTATGACCCTACTTATAACTACCCATGAACCTCCAAGTAGTAAAACTAAGCCCTACTGAGCAATCCTAGTTTATGCCTGAATCCTCACTAAACCCCAAACCAAATAGCCCCAAGAATCTAAACTACTAAGCCCTAAACTTAAGCCTTCACCAAACCCAAAATCCAAAACCAAGTACTAAACCGCTCAGCCCCCAACTCCTAAACCCCTTAGATCCCTTTAAGGGACCCTTTAAGGATCCCTTAAATACCCTAAACCACGAAACGCCCCCAAACAAAGCTTTCCGGAGGTTTCCTCCAACCCGAGCGGGAGGCGAGTGAGCTCGAGGCCCGGAAAAAAGGGGGAGGGGAGTCGGAGGGGTTTCTTTGGTTCAGAGGGTTCTGCCCAAGGGTTTAGTGTTTAGGGTTTCGGGGTTTCGGTTTAGGGGTTTAGGGTTTAGGGGTTTAGGGTTTAGGGCTTAGGTGAGGTTTGGAGCACCATACTTTAATAGTTTTTTCTTAAAGGAACCATTATGAAAAAAGAAGGGTATACTTTTTTCTCCCTTGTTACTTAAAAGCCCAGGAAGGGGAGGGGAGTCGGAGGGGTTTCTTTGGTTCAGAGGGTTTAGTGTGTTTGGGATTTCAGGTTTAAAGTTTAGGGTTCAAACCTTAAGGGTTTAGTGAGTTTAGGACTAAGGTTTAGGGTTAAAGGATGTTTGAGGTCTAGGCTTTAGGATTTTAGGATTTAGGGGAGGCTTCTTTTTAGAGCTTCAGTGCTGGCCTTCCTGTGGGTTTGCTAGGAGTCTACTGGCGGTTTGAGGTTCGGAGGACTTCAGAGTCTTTCCCTTGTGGTTCCTATACACCCAGCGAGCCCGATACCCCTTAATTAAGGAATATAGCTTAAATCATAATATGAAGCCCTATATAATTTAAGCCATGTTCCTTAATTGAGGGATATTGGGCTCTCTGGGCACCTATTCGTAAGAGCCCCAAAACTACAACCCAGGCGTAGTCGGAGGGTCTTCCGAGGTGTTTGTAAAGTCTTTGCAGATTTTCTGGAAGCCAAGCGAGAAGTATCAAGAGTACTACGCCTGAAACCCTAAAATCTCAAAGCCCCAGAGCCCCTAAACCCCAGAGCCCCTGAAGCCCCAAACCCTAAACCCTTAAACCCCACTAAAACCCTCTAAACCCCTGAACCCTAAACTCCCGCATCACTAAAGCCCTGAACCCCAAACTCCCAAAAGCAGGACGGAGTTGGCCGACGCCGCCAAGGGGGTGCGGAGTCGGCGGTCCAGCCGGGCACCGCCTACGAGGCCTGCGAAGGGCGAGGGTTCGGGGCTTGGGGGCCTTAATTGAAGAACTAGGGTTTAGGGTTAGGGTTTGAGGTTTGGGGGCCTGGATAATTACTAGGGTTTAGGGTTTAGGGTTTGGGGGCCATAATGATCACGAGGGTTTAGGCTAGATGTGGAGTGCTGCCAAGAAGACACGGTTATGCACGCATAGCAGTCATATCAGTTTTCCCAAGTGTGGACCCACTTCACCGGAGCCAAACAGAGTTTCCCCACAGGCCGTCTGAGCATCCCATTAGAAGGCCAGGGCAGAAGTTCTGATGGAGTCGCACTCACTGAACGAAGGAAGGGCGCTCATCTTTCAGATATAAAGCTTTTCGTGTTTCTGCTTTCTTATTGCAAGGACCGGAACAATCCAGCACCGTGGTCCATTATTCAGGGAGCTGCTTGAGGCCGACTGTGGAGGAAGGTCCGCTACGTCAGATGAGGGTTTGCAATTCCTCTGCTGCTCACAACTGAGAGCTTGACTCGCACACCCCAAAACCACCTCTAAACCCGAAACTCTAAACCCCAAGACCACCTAAATCCTATAGCCTAAAGCCTCCTCCTCTCAGTTTCCCAACCTCCCCACTGGCAGGTTGGGTCGCACCTGCGTGGCTTGCCGAGTGCGAGTGCGAAGAGTCCCTCACCCAACATGGGAGAGCTGGGGGTGGCTTCCAAGCTTCCTGCTAGGACTTTCATCGTCAGTGTCAGCTTTCCTGTTAGTATCATTGAAACGCCTGTGAGTATCATCGCTTGTTTTCTTGTTTTTGTCAGTACCACTTTGTTGCGGGTATGAGTCATGATTGCATCATGACTCTTGTGTTTACGATTGCGA
Source organism: Symbiodinium sp. clade A Y106 (assembly GCA_003297005.1). Classification (NCBI taxonomy): domain Eukaryota; class Dinophyceae; order Suessiales; family Symbiodiniaceae; genus Symbiodinium; species Symbiodinium sp. clade A. The sequence goes on along the minus strand of BGNK01000804.1, from coordinate 127,308 downwards.
TTTCTTGCCAGTCATGATATGATGGTGACGAAGATGGTGATGGCGCCACTGACGATCAATAATACGAGCAGTTCGTGGTTACACCACCGCAACCGCAACCGCAACCGCTGCCGCCCCCACCACCACCACCACCCACCACCACCCACCACCACCCACCACCANCACCACCAGCCACACACCACCACCACCACCACCACCACCACCACCACCACCGCCAGGGGAAGACGAAGCAATGCACAGGAACACTGCTTGCGGAAGTACTGGTCGTACCGGCAGTAGTGGCAACATGAGAAGTGAAGGTGGTGGTCGATTTTTCAGTGCTCCTCCATACACAAGCACTGAGTGGACTTGGCTAGCTGACCTGCCCAGGCGAACTCCAATCCGGTGGGCATCGCCCAAGCACCGCGCAGAGGCATTAAGCAACAGCCAGCCTATGGTGCAGTGCTGCTGTAGGGAAGGTGTCATGTTACAGGCTTCATGGTTCCGATATACTGCTTCGCTTCAAGGCCCCTGCACACGTTGACCGCCGAAGTGGTTCGGATCAAGTCACGAACCCGATTACTATGCTTTAGCCATAAGCTTTACGGCTGCCGTGGAAACCAACACGGCGTAGCCATGTTCCGCGTGGGCTTCTTTCAGGGCATCATAGTCGCCCTGCTGGCCCCTATCATCGCAGAGAAAGGAACCGACCTAGATACTCAGCCGCTTCATTATTCCTTTGATCTGACAGACGGGCGCACAGATAGACAGAGAGCTAGATAGGTCGATGGATGGGTCGATAGATAGATAGAAGAGGGGTAGAGAAAGAGAGAGAGAGAGAGATAGCCAGATCGCTATATAGATAGATAGAACGATAGATACATAGGTACACAGCTAGATATAAAGATGTTCTAGATAGCTAGATAGCTAGATAGCTAGATAGATAGCTAGGTAGGTGGGTAGGCAGGTAGGTAGGGGTAGTTGGATAGGTAGATAGGCAGATAGGGCAGATAAGCAGGTAGATCGGTAGGTTGGTAGGGTCGGTATGTCGGTAAGTAGATAGAGTTTTACAGGGTGCGCATGCATGCATGGATGGATGTACGTGCGTAGGTATGTATGTATGTATGTGGGAGTTTCCGAACATTAGGGGGTACCTTATTTGGGGTCCTTACAATAAGGATCCTACTATTTAGGGTACTATATTGGGGTCCCCTATTTTCGGAAACTCCCATGTATGTATGTATGTATGTATGTATGTACACATTAGTTATGTGAATAAGCCTCCTGCGGGCCACCGAGGAAGACTCTTTGTTGGAGGCTTTGGGCCAGGAAATCGACAGCGAGGACCGGGTCTTGTTAAGGACTTCAATTCAAGTTAACACAATAAGGAAGCCATATCATTCACATTCACTATGCGTAGTATAGGTTTTTATGGTAATTCAAAATAAGAAACTATATGACTTTCCACAATTTCTTAGTATGGTAATTTACATAAGAATGGCTTTATGGTAGTTTAAATAATGGACCATAAGACTTTCTAGAATTTCTTCGTATGGTAACGTAAAGTAAGTTCGTTTTTCAAGGGCCCCGAGGACTGCAGTCTGCTGAACGAGGGGCCGAGCTGCCAGGCCTCGGCCTTCCTCCAGACAGGTGGGGGGCTTCAGGGGGCTTCAGGGGGCTTCAGGGGATTCAGGGAACTTGAAGGGTTCCTTTAAGAGTTAGAGTGCTAACCATAGGGACCGATGGGGGGTTTACGGAGCTTAGGGGGTTTTTGGGGTTTATGGGTTTGAGGGATGCAGGGATTTAGGGGGTTTGGGGTGTTTAGGGGGTTTAGGGCCAGTTTAGGGGGTTTAAGGATGTGGGGTTTAGGGATCTAGTTGGGATTTCAGGGGGAAGTTAGAGGTTTGAGGTCGGGTTAGGGATTTAGGACTTTCGCGTTTAGGGAATAGGGTTTGGGTTTGGAGTTCTGTCAAAAGAACACAGGGCCCTGTCCCCCTGCTGGGTTCTTTGATAAGGAGTTAAACTATGTTAAATTTAAGTTGTCATGATACGCAAACTACTACAGATCCTTATTATGGTTTTATTATTGTTATTGATATTATTATTGTTATTATTGTTATTGTTATTGTGCTTATGATATTAATAGTCTCATTATTATTATTATGGCAACTTAAGGCGCTCTCTCTCAGGTGCAGCCCTGCGGTGGTCGGAGTCCTTGAAAACGGACAGAGCGGAGATTCCCCGGATCTCGGAGCCACTTTCCTTCCTGGAGCTGCAGGAGGAGACGGGCACGGAGGCGGCGGTGGGAGAGGTGCATAGCAGCGGCGCTGCCGAAGAGCTGGGAGAGCTCTCTCAGAAGGTGGGGGAGGTGCATGCGGATCGATCGCAGGAGCTCCTGAGGCAATGGCAAGAGGACGGCGTGGAGTTGTATGCTGCAGCACAGGCAGCGCCCTCCGTAGGCAGCTTCGCGACTGAAGCCACAGCAGCTCTGAAAAACGGCTTAGGCGGCGGTCACCAAGCGAAAGGCATTACCGGCTTCTCCCTCTTCGTCGGCCTTCTTGCGCTTGTGAGTGTTGCCGTGGTCGCACTGCTCTACTGGGGCCCTTGGCTGTGGAAGTTGGATCAGCACTTGGAGGTTCATGGGAAGTCTTTTTAGTAGGGTTATAAGTAGGGTAACTATACTTATAAGCCAGATTAGAGGACTTATAACCCCACTTATAACTACCCTACACCCTAAACCCTAAAACCCTAAACCCCTACAGAACCCTTTCAAGGGACCCTAAGCAGGTGCCCCAGTGGCTGCCGGAAGCACTCTCCCAGGACCTGGTCGCACGCGAGGCGAAGGTTCCGGAGCTCGAGGAGGGGCACCGGTTCGCCAAGCAGCCGACCGAGCTTCCTGCCCAAGGGTTTAGTGTTTAGGGCTTAGGGGTTTAGGGGTTTAGGGTTTGGGGGTTTAGGGTTTAGGGTTTAGGTGAGCTTTGGAGTACCATACTTGAATACTTTTTTTCTTGAAGGAGCCATTATGAAATAAGAGTTTATGCCTTTTTTCTCCCTGGTTGCTTAACAGCCCAGGCAGAGCGGCTTCGAAAGGGAAGTCAAGCCCAAAGCCCCGGGTCGCGATGCGGAGGCAGGGCTCCAGGAGCGACTCCGGCAGCTGATCCTGGAGGCGGCCGTTTGCGAGGAGGAGAACCTGGAGCAAGTTTTGCCCTCTGCAGCGGGCTACGACTGTGCGCTATCCAAGCCCGTGAGCAGCGGCTGCGCTGTGAAGTTGCTTTGCCGCATCGAGGGAGCTCTACCAGGGGGCCCTCCCCCCCTGGGCCTTCTCCGGGCACCTCTGAGCCAACGCAGCTGCGTTCTCTTCAGGGCGGTCGCCGAAGGTCAGGGACTCCAAAAGGACATAAGCAGCAGCATTTCATAGAGATATCCCTACCTTCTTGTGCTCCATTACAAGGGGGTTTATATGGGATATCCATATCCTAATTTTTGCCTATCTGCTTCTTTTTTCGGGCCCATGCAGGCGCCTTAGCCCTACCTTATCGGGCTTCATTATAAGGGGGTTTATCTCGGATATTTTTGGGGGCCCTCTTAACCCTAAACCCTAAACCCTAAACCCTATCTTATCTGCTTTTGGGGGCCCCTGTGAAGGCGCCATGCCAAAGAAGTTGGAGGAGGCTGTGGACTTCCAGGTCTCCTTGGTTTCAGCGCCGTGGATCCGCATCCGGGGCTCTTGTTAAGGAGTGGATAGGTTTTTTAAAAACATAGGTTTTTTAAAAAACCTATGCACTGCAAGTTACCACAAGAAGGAAGCCCTCTGAATCATTAGTCTTACTCTAATAGTCTAAGATGTTTATGTTAAGGAGTGGACTGCAAGTTACCATAAGAAGGAAGCCTTATGATTCGTTCGTCTTACTCTAATAGTCTAAGATGTTTATGTTAAGGAGTGGACTGCAAGTTACCACAACAAGGAAGCCTTATGATTCATTAGTCATACTCTAATAGTCTAAGATGACTTCAATGCAAGTTACCACAACAAGGAAGCCCTCTGATTCATTAGTCTTACTCTAATAGTCTAAGATCTGCAAGTTACCACAAGAAGGAAGCCTTATGATTCATTCGTCTTACTCTGATAGTCTAAGATGACTTCAATGCAAGTTACCACAACAAGGAAGCCCTCTGATTCATTAGTCTTACTCTAATAGTCTAAGATCTGCAAGTTACCACAAGAAGGAAGCCCTCTGATTCATTAGTCTTACTCTAATAGTCTAAGATCTGCAAGTTACCACAACAAGGAAGCCTTATGATTCGTTCGTATGACTCTATGTTGTTTACTCGTATTAAAGAACCTCACTCTGTTCTTCAACATTTTTATAGCTCGATGTTTTTACAATGGATCCTTACTATGGTAACTTAAATGGCTTACATTAAGTTCCCTAACGCGAACTCTATGTTATTTACTAAGGATCCTTTTTCTGGTAACTTAAATTAAGTTTCCTTAACAAGGACTCAAGCATCGTCAGGCATCGAAACCCTAAGCCCTAACCCCTAAACCCTAAACCCCTAAACCCTAAACCTTAAACCCTAAACTCTTAACCCTAAACCCTAAACCCTAAACCCAACTAACTTTGGTGTCCAGAACTAAGGCCTCGAAACCCTAAACCCTGAACCCTAAACCCAACTAAGTTTCCTCAAGAAGAACGCAGGCATCGAAACCCTAAACCCTGAAAAAACAACAACTAAGTTTCCTTAAGAAGAACCCAGGCATCCTTATTATGGTAACTTAATCTAGGTTTCCTCAGCGAGAACCCTAAGAAGAACTCTATGACTCACTATGGATCCTTATTATGGTAGCTTAAGATCAAGTTTCCCCAAAAGAACCCTAGGATTTTCTATGGGTCCATTATTATGGTAATTTAAGTTAAGTTTCCCCAAGAAGAACCCAGGCATCGATGTCTTGGGCCACGAAGTGAAGCTCCTGGAGGGTCCCGAGGCTTCAGAGCCGGAGACCTTCACTCCCTACCAGGCCCAGGGGTGTCCAGGGGTTTTGAGGGCCCTTCCAAGGGATCCTTGAAGATCTATAAGGGGTTTAGGATTTGGGGGTTTGGGGTTTTGGGTTTAGGGGCTTAGGGTTTTGGGGCATTTTGGGGTTTAGGGTTTGGGGGTTTAGGGTTTTGGGTTTAGGAGCTTGGGGTTTTGGGTTTACGATTTGGGGCTTAGGGATAAGGCCTTAGGGTTTAGGGTTTTGGGTTTAGGAGTTTAGGATTTGGGGCTTTGGGTTTGGGGCTTTGGGTTGTGGGTTTTCTCCTTACCAGGCCTTCGGCGACTTGCCCAAGCACTGGAAGCACTTCGTCTCCCCCGTCCCAGAGCCCAAGGTCTCCTTTTTGCCGATCCCCCCTCCGGCCCCGGCCTCCGCTGCGCTGGAGAGGGAGCTCTTCCGGTTCCGTGACTAGGTCTCGATGTGGGATGTTTTTAAGTTTCCCTTATCCTTCTTAACTGTTTAATACTGTTACCTATACAGCCCTAATTATAAAGAACATTTGAGATGTTATGATTATGATCCTTACTATTGTTATACTGTTAAGTATAGAGCCTAAACCCTAAACCCTAAACCCTGATCACAAAGAATTTTTGGGGGCTGTTGAAATCGAAATCGACGCCCAGGTGAGGATCTTCTGCAGGTTGGGTCCGAGGTGATCCTGTGCGGCGAGCTGATCCGGGACTCCAGCGGCCGAATCTTCCTGCAGCCGTTTCAGGAGAACTTCGGATTTCGGTGTTAAGGGGGTTTTGGGTTTGGAGTTTGGGGTTTAGGGCTTTTAGGGTTTTGGGTTTAGGGTTGAGGGTTCCGTGTGGCCAGGAGAGCTTCGAGAACTCCTCTTCTTGGCGCACTTCCTGGGAGTTGGAGGGCTCCCTCGATCTCAGGCCCCAGGTCCTGGCCAGCATGGAAGCTGCTCTCATGGAGGTGCCGGGCAAGGTCCAAACGGCAGAGAGCTGCTTCGACGAGTTTGCTGTGATGGTGCCCTGAGCTCCTCTTTCCACCAGAAGATGCGCCTGCCCAGTGAAGGGTAGAGCTGTGATTGCAAGAGTATGTACGCACTTGACTTTGCGCACCATGCATCGTAAAAGGAGTGGTGGCCTTGCAGGCATTGCTGTGTTCCTACCCCTGGAAGCCCTCCCCCTCAGCCTCTTTTCCCAGACCTACCCATATAAGCCCTCACCCTCAGCCTTTCTTTCCAGAATTTCCAGACCTGACTCCAGAACGCCAGACGCCAGGACAGGAGCCGGTGCTGGCCCAAAGCAGGCCCTGAACCGGAGCGCATCGGAGGGTGCGCAAAAAAAAGGCCGAGCAGGCTTGTCTGTTGACAGGTCTTTGCGAGCCCTTGTGATTTTTCCTGGGTCTACGGGATTTAGGCGGATTGCGGGTTCACCCTTGATGCTGCAGTCGGCAACATCTCATTGCACAATCCATGAATCCAAGAAGAGTCGAAGCTAGTAAGCCCCCTTGAGTTTTAGCATGCTTTCGGTTCCACTACTTTCTTCAAACTCAGTACGAGCTGCCGTGTCCTGGAGGTCGATGCTTCGCCGATTGGCAAAGCAGTGCAGTTTTTCTCACGTGACCCTCACGGCTAGGATGCGATCAACATGTCATAGAACTGGGCCCCGCCAGTGGCAGCACGAAGCAAGGGCTCGCAATAAGAAGGAGTTTCTGCTGGGACTGCACAAAAGCACTTGTCTCTCTTTGCATCCCTTGATCGGCATAACTGCCGATGACCTGCCGGCGGTGTGCGGCATGCTGCAGCCTTTCTATCTCATGGGTCTTGTAGAAAATCCTTCTCTTTCTCTCACGGAAACCTGCAGCGATCTTCGCCAGCTCGCTGCTATGGACGAGGTGCCTGTGGTGCGAAACTTTGTTCAACAGTTCCCGAAGGCGACAGCATGTAGACAAAGAAGCCCAGAAACACTTCTGAATTGACCACGTAGGCATACCTTGATTGTGTGTTTGCATTTGCTTCATAGGTCCGGTTATGATTTACCCGTAGATCACTAATTTCCGTTGAGAGTGTGGTCCATGCATGCTGGCATGCGAGCTAGGCCGAAGGGCGAAGGCGGAATGTCTAATGTAGGAACGTTATACTTTAAAAAAAATAAGGAGCCCCGAAATACTAAACCATAAACCCTAAACCCTAAACTCTAGTATCCTGCGGAGAAAAGGTCAGTGTGCTTAAAAAAAAACTCTAGTATTGGTAACTATTCAGGCCCCTTTTTTAAGTAGACTGGCGAAGTCCAGGACCACTAAATCCCACGAATCCGGAACTGCATGATAGAGCGGCCTAAATAATTACTAGTACTATTTTGAGGCTTCCTGATTATGATTATAGTATAATGGGCCCCTAAACCCTATTCCAATTATTAAGGCCCCTATAGTGTTCGTTTTGTTTTTGTATCGAACAGAAGGTTCTCAGTTTGCACATCACATTGTTGTTGCGCATGGTTAGCGCACGCGGAGCTTAATTGACCGATGCCCTCTATTGCCTAAGGCTCGATGAAGCCCAAGTCCCTACAGCCCATGTTCCCCATGACCTCCACGGTATCCTCTCAACCTTGGCATCATTTTGAAAGCCAGATGAAGACGTAAAGTTGGGTGAACCCCTTCGCGACCGGGGGTCGGAATAACTCAACACCGCTTGTTGGGCTCTACAGGAAGACACCTTCGCTTCCTACATTCTAAAGCCCCACAAATCCCCTGAACCCTAAACCCTGAATACCAAATTGAACTCCTAAGCCCCGAACCCCTAAACCCCTCAGCACCCCGGCAGGAGTTGCAAGAGCCGGCGTCGGATCCTGGAGAGCGTGCATCGTTGTTGACCCTTTCTGATGCCACTGGGCCCGAACTAGGGCTCTGGTATTCGGTGGTGTGTGGCGGAGAGGATATGGCGGCTTGCTCTATAGTTGCAGGTGCAACAGATATATTCGGGGATTGGAAGACGATAGCTGGGGGGATCCGGGGGTCCGAATCTGTATCCCTCTTGTCAAGCGTATGACTTGATGCGCCCGCCGCAGAGATTTTTAGAGCAGGGCATTCTGTGAAGGAACGCACTTCGTCCCATGACGTGTTCAAGGCATCGAAGCACTAGTTGTTAGCACTCGCCCTCTAGTGGCAGCAGTCTTCACTAGAATCCCGAAGCTATGTGGCATGACATGGAGCCTTTGGGATGCTAATATCATGCCCCAAGCAACATATGAGATCTAAACCCTAAGCCCTCAAGCAAAAGAAGCCCTCAACCCTAAACCCTAACCAAAGAAGCCCTCAACCCCAAACCTTAAGCCTTAAGCGTCTTAGTAGCTGAGTGGATACACTTTACACTTTTTGGGATAATATTACTCACTATAAAACTGAAAGTGTATACTTTTCGGGGCTTATGAACTCAGCAACCAAGGCGTTCCTAAACTGCAAGCCCTCAGCCCGAAGCCTCATGTTTCAGAGCAGAGCAAAAGCACAGGATCACCGGCCGTCGATCCAGGCCGAGGGCCTCGAGTTATCATAGTCATAACAATAGCAAAAAAGCGACACAAGAATAGCAGTAATATCAATAATAATAACAAGAATCAGAATTAACATTACGAAGAATCATAATGCTAGTACTACTACCAACACTAATCAGACAAAAAATGGCAACACTATACTAATGATACGATAAAAAGTAATAGTACTACCAGTAATACTTTTATTAAGAATGCGAAGGTAAACGTGTACACGCTTGGGAGCTCTAATACAAAATGGTCTAAGGGTTTAGATTATAGCCATGCTTAACCCTAAACTTCGCTAAGCTCTGCATTTGGGATCCTTGGTCGATTCCGCAGCATTGCGGACTGTTGTCTGCAAGAAGTCCATGAGCCATGCTAGGTTCACATCCTTCCAACGCTGCTCATCCTCTGCAGTTTACGGTTTCAGGTCTTAGAGTTTGGGCGTCGAGTTATAAGCATTTGCAGTCACATGCGCTGTTCGTCATGCCCAGCCCAGCCCTCAGCAAAAACATTGGCAGGCTGTGCCCAAAATTCCTTCCAGGGCCAGGAGGAAGGTGATCGAGCCTTTGCTGCATAGCAGAGAAAGGAGCTGACTCTCGCGATTAGGAGCCCCGACCCAAAACCCGAAACTCGATTCGTGCATCCTAAAAGCTCCTAAAACCCCAAACAAAATCGCCATAAACACTAGAGCTGGAGAGGTGTGGAGGGTAACGCCCTAGAGTCTTAGAGCTGTGGAGCCACGGATTTGGGTTTCTTCTTGGCCCGGCTTAGCCCCGCAGCCCTAAAGCAACCGCCAGCTTATTTGAGGTTTGGGTAAGCGGTTTAGGGTTGAGGGTTTGGGGTTTAGGGTTTTAGGGTTTGGGGTTGAGGGTTTGGGGGTTTGGGGTTTTAGGGTTTGGGGTTTGAGGGTTTAGGGTTTGGGGTTTTAAGGTTTGGGGTTCGGGGTAAGGCCATGGGACTTTGATTCTGGACTTACCTTAGCCTTTCATTCTGGTGGCATCTCCTATCAGTACGGTTTAGGGTGTAGGGTTTCTTTTCTGGATCCTGCCACGGGCTTTCTCAGACCCAGCTCCTGGAAGACGGCGGGCAGTGTCTGATCTGATCGTTCAACCCCGCCCTCATTTTCGGGTTAAGGGTTTAATGTAGGGGCCTTAATAATTAGAATAGGGTTTTGGGGGGTTCCTTATGATTTTGCTATAATACATCCCCAGGCCCCTACATTAGGTAGCGTCAGTTTAGGGCCAAGAAGCCAATACCCCATCCAAGCACAGTAGCGCCCTCAGGAAGTGAAGAAGCTGGTTTCGGAGCAGCCGCTGGTCTCGAGGGGTTACGAGCAAGAGTTTAGAGTTTAGGGCAAAAGGGGTTTAGGGTTTAGGGCTTAGAGTTTAGGGTTTGCAAGGGGCTTCCAGACAGTGCTGCCGAGCGATTGGTAACACTGTGCTTTGGGCTCCCCATACAGCTAAAACCCTAAGCCCAAAGCCTCAAAACCGACAACCGTTACAGTCCCCATAAAGCTATAGGGCAGGATCCGCTGAAGCGTTGGATTCCGGGATGTGTTGGGGAGGATTTGGTAGGCCCTGAGGATCCTCAAGCCCGAGCTTCGGCACTCCAGCCTAAGGCGCTGTTTTCATGGGGAGGATGCGGAGGTTCGGGGTTCCAGTTCAGGGTTTAAAACTCCTGCACCCTGCAACCGAAACAGGGCACCCCCCAAGCAGAAAAGGAGTCGAATAAAGACGGCGGTGGAAGCCAGCGACCTCGCTCATGCACAAGGTGCAGGGGTTTTCGTCCAACGCGGAATTCTAGAACCAACTTCTCCTCAACCTCTGAAGCCTCAACCTCTGAATCTCCCCGCAACCCCTGAACCCCTAGACCCGAACTCCCAAAGCGCCTTTGACCGTCAACACTTGAACCCTAAACCTCTCAAGCCGAATGCCCAACAACCCCAACTTGCCAACGCCTAAACCCTGCTACACCTCCCACCCTGAAACCCAAAACCCGAACCCGGCCCTAGATCCCACACCCTTTTCCCAACCCCTGGCCCCAAACCTAAGAAGCGGCAGACCCTAAACCCCCAAACCCGAAAAGCAAAGCCCGGAAACGTGGGAGGCTACCTGGAGCTGGAGTCCCAGCTTCGCGAGTTCATGGCCGAGGTAGAGGCGAGGGTACTATAGGGGCCTTACCTGGGCTGTGGAGTACCATACTTTAATACTTTTTTCTTAAAGGAACCATTATGAAATAAAAGTTTATACTTTTTTCTCCCTGGTTACTTAAAAGCCCAGTTAAAAATTAGAATCTGGCTCAAATATAGTTAGGAACCCCCCCAAAAAGTATTGGTAATTATGTAGACGCTCACATTGTGGGTTTAGGGTCTAGGCTTTGGGTTTCGGGTTTGGGCTTAAGATTTAGGTACCTGGTGGAGCAGTTAGAAATAATGTACCCCTGCTGTCCCTGTACAGCTATACTATCATATGCAGCGAGGCTCCAGTTATTCAGATCCCTATATTATTTGGGGTGAGAGTTGCAACAGGCTATTAGCTCTGTTGCCACCGCTGTTGTGTTGTTGTGTATTGATCGACATTTAAGGATGAAGCTGTTGTTGTTTTTGCCGTTGTTTGCTTCTATTCTACTGTTATTGCTGGCGTGGTCCATCCTCCCTCCTCGTGCCTCGGACTGAACAGGAGAAGCGCACCAACGCCGAAGCTGTGATCCTGGACCTCGTCAAGGAGCTGGTGCGCACGGCACAGGAGGCAAGCCGTGGGATCTTTGCCCCAAGCAGTAAACCCCCAAAGCAAGGTCCGAGCTCAAGATCGAGGGGCCCAAGTCTCCACACCGTGGTTTCCCCCAGGAGCTGAGCTGTGCAAACTGCAAGCTTTTGACCACCGTGTGCATATTATACTACACAACACCTTACTACACTATACCATATAATACCATACATACACATCGCAGTGCTCTCCTTCCCTGTTCTACTGGTCTTTGTGCGACCTCGCATTGTGCCAGGTGGAGAGCATGAATGCCCAGGGCGCTCTCGTTGAGGAGCCCTTCTGCTTTGCACCGGTCGTGTTTTTTTATTTGCTGGGCTTTCGATGCCACGTGAAGCATGGAAAAGTGAAGCATTGAATCCGATTTTGAAGTCCAGGTCCAGGGCGTCGTTCAGGGCTCGTGTCACCTGATGTCGGGCTTCCTGGCAGGATTTTACTCTTGCCCTTGAAAGCACTGGTCTTGCTCCTTCATCAAATGTACAAGGCCACTGTGCAAGCTCTGCTGCGAGCTCTGATGCGGTTCGCATGTCAGGGCATGTAGCCCAGCCCCGGAAGCGTTTCAAGAGCTGCGCAGACTGTTGGGAACTACGCTGCCAGTGAGGCGGAAGCCCCTGAAATGTCAAGACCACAAGACAACAGCTTCAAACCCGGAATGCCTCTGACGACAGCTTCCAGGACATAGACGTTTGCTTGCTGTTCAGCACATTGCCAGCGCACTAGCGTCGTCGTCATCATCACCATCATCATCAGCATCATTATCATCTCATCATCAGCCCTTCGTCGTGAGCACCGGCATTGCCGTGTCATTTTCATTCTTGTCAGCATCATCATCTTCGTCAGCCCCATCCCATGACTGTTATCGCCACGCACTGCGACTTGCCGCTGTAGCCACTGTGATAGTTGTGATAGCCATCGTCATGACAGTTGTTTCAGTGTTTCTGTCGATCATGATAGCCGTAGCACTCATAATCCGAAGACGGTGCATAAAGGTCGTCTTCCATCGCATCTATGTGCCCGTAGTCCCCGTGCTAGGCTTGGGTATCATGACCGGCAGAACCAACCCTGACATTGCCATTGCTGGCAACCCAAACCCCATGCCCTAAAGCCTAAACCCTAACCCCCCTACTTGGAGGTTCATGGGTAGTTGTAAGTAGGGTTCCTTTAAAGGGATCTATAGGGTTATAGGGTTTAGGGATTAGGGTTTAGGGTAGTTATAAGCAGGGTTATAAGTAGGGTAACTATACTTATAACCCATATAGGGGACTTATATCCCCACGAACCCTTAAAGGAACCCCTATAACCCCACTTATAACTACCCCTGAACCCCCGAGTAAGCCGTAAGTTCAACCGTGCCAGGAGCGCCTGGATGCCGTGGAGGCGCATCTGCAGACGCTGGGACTGACCTCAGACTTCCTTTCAAGGGTTCCTTTAAGGGTTCCTTTAAGGGATCCTTTAAGGGTTCCTATCTCAGACTGGCTTCGGGTTTCAGGTTCGGGTTTAGGGTTTCGGGTTGCTTTGAAGGGCTCGATTCAGTGCATTAAAAGCTTGCTTTTCTGTATTGCCTTTGCTTGATTTTGGCTTTGAAGGTAGTTCCGGATCATCATTACCGTGCATGAGATCAAGTTTACGAAGATAGTCAACAAAGTCGGCAAAATTCGCTTCGGGATCTTCGGGAGCTCTCGCGTTTGACTCAAGGCTCTGGCATTGCCGTTGCTTCGAAGTCACATACTTGATCCTAAATCCAAAACCCTGAATCCTAAACCCTAAACTCTAAATTCTAAACCCGAAACTCTACACCCTAAGCCCTAGGCTCTAAATCCTCCAATGCTCAACTTTGTCGGAAGCCCTAAAGCTTGCGAGGGATGATGTCAGGTTTCGCTGTGATCTGCAGGACGACACACCAAATCAACCCCAAAAGCCTCAGATCGTCAACCAAAGAAGCTCCAAACCCAAAACCCTGAACCAAAGAAGGGTTTATAGGGTTTAGGGCCTTCGGGTTTATAGGGTCTAGGGCTCTCACCCCCCGAAAAAGATCCCGCAAGCTTTTTCAGGGACCTCGAGAGCAATTGGCCATCGAAGGGCAGCGACGCCCAGGCACGGCGCTAGGGTTCAGGTTTAGGGTCTAGGGTTTGGTTAGGGTTCCTTTAAAGGGATCCATAAGGGTTCCTTAAAGGGTTCCTTTAATGGGATCTATATGGCTTGGGGGTTTGGGGCTTGGGTTTCAGGGCTTGGAGGATGGAGTTTAGGTTTTGGGGTTTTTGGCTTTTTGAGATTCGTGGTTGAGAGCTTTCGGGTCGTACCAGCAAACCCTAAAAGTATCTCTTATTAGTGCTAGTATTACTGCTACTGTTGTTGCTAATATTTTGTTGTTACTATTTTTTGTTGTTGTTATTAATATGTTTACTACTATGATTATTCTCTTTGTTTTCAGTATCTGCTCAAGAGGTTGTTCACTGGAGCTGCAGCTTCAAATGCTCGTTTCCATAAAGAGCTCGACATTCGGAGCCTGAGCTGTGCTCCCCTGCCGGGGAGGTGGCTTTAAGGCCTAAGCACTGTGTAGGAGGTGGCAAGTGCGATTGTTGGGGTCAAAGAGTACTGACCAACCATCGGAGGCATACGCCCAACAACAGCAGCAACAGCAACAACAACAGGAAGAAACCGTGAATTTGAGCAGAAAAGCCATGGTATTAGCAAGAATCAAAGCCGCAAGGTTAATTGACACATGTGTATATGAATATATGGTTATGCTCTCTCTCTCTCTATATATATACATATGTTTTTGTGGTATACAGATACAAGTATACATAACAGATAGATAAGTACACACACACATATAAATATAAATAAATATAAATAAATATTAATAAATATAAATAAATATAAATAAATATAAATAAATATAAATAAACATAAATAAATAAATAAATATATATATATATATATATATATATATGTAGATATATGCAGTGTTGTAGATACATAACTAACTAACTCGCTAACTAGCTAGATACATGAATACATGAATACACACACACACATATTTATATATATATATATATATGTGTATCTCATAACACACCGACACCTGCCCTGAGTGCCTGGGAGCCACATGCCTCATTCGGCAGGAGCCGCACGTGCTCGAAGATGCGGAGGAGGACGACACACTGCCTTTCGCGCCCCTGAGTCGGAGCACAGCTGTAGGCGCGGAATCAGAGGTTTTGAATGTGCCTAGGGTTACCCAAGGGTTAGGGTTTGGGGTTTTGGGTTTAGTGTTCAGAGGTTTAGGGTTTAGGGAAGGTGCCTAAGGGTAGCTCAAGAACGGTTTGATTTCATGGCTTCGGTGTTGGTGGCTTGCGTGCACATTTCAAGCTACCATACACAGTCATAGTTGAATGGACACTGCACATGAAGAGCCGAAGGCGGCTCGAGATTTACGCTCACTGTATCTGTTGCACTCATCGTGAGTATTGCTGTCCTTCGTCTTTGTCTTTCCTGCCAAGTGCATGCTTACTCGTTTGTTTGCCAATTCAGGTTATTTTGGTGGAGACTCCGCACTTATTCATGCATGAAAGAACGTTTCTTGTGACCATGAGCAAGATTGTGTGTATAGTTCTTGTCAAACCCCCTAAACCCTAAACCCTAAACCGACTTTCGTTCGTTGCTTTTGTTGGCTGGCCGTGCTGCTTCCGTTCTGGCTGCCCTAAAAAGGCTCGGTTTTTAGAGCTCCTAGCATAGGTTCAAGGATTTCAGGGGGTTTAGGAGTTTAGGGTTTTGGAGTTTTGGGTTTAATTGGGGCCTGGGCCTTAAATCTCTAAGCCCTTGCCTTTGAATGTGTCGAGGCATGGACATTTCCCATTATCTTGGGTTAGATTGTGTTGTAGCATATTCCACTATATGACAATATATTACAGTCCATTCTATTCCATTCTATTCTCTCGCCAGTTCTATTCTATTCTGTTCATTGCGAACTCTACTCTATGATGTTCTGTTCTATTCAGTTACAACATAATACGGCATGATGTATACTAAAGTATAAAACAATACGGTATAGATATGGTATCACATCGTGATTTGTTCCATTCCATTGCACTCTATTTGTTCTATCCCGTCATACTCGTGATGTATTGTCTTGTACTCTGTTAGATACAGTATATGTGTGTGTTAGGGTTTTATACTGCGTTCATTGTGTTAAATTGTATTACGTTGTGTTGCAATGTTTCGAATCGTACTATGCCATATGATTTTATACGCTATGTTTTGATATGACATGGCATTATACATATGTATATATATATATAAGATTATACACTAGCATCTCATGAAATGTCATAGTTTGGCAATGTTTGGCACGTTATATCATAGTGCAGTGTATCAGTATATGCTGTATTTCACTGTACTTTGTTATACTACACTGTACGGTATAGTATCATATCACATCACTTAATGTTGTGTTAGATTTTGGCACGTTATATCATACTATATTGTATAATGTTATGCTTTATTACACTGTACTATGCCATACTCTACTGCACTAGACTTTACCATACTCTACTCTACTATTCTACGCTACCCTATACTACCCTATGCTACCCGATACTATATTGTACCATACTAAGCGATACAATATCCCAGTGTCGGAAACCATTGCGCATACTGCCGGAACTCTGCTACAGACTGGAGAGTCTCGCCATGACCACGCTGAGACAATGCGTCTCTAAGTCTTTAGGGTTTAGGATTTAGGGTTTAGGGTCCAGGTTTTAAAGTTTAGGGGACATGCTTTCCATCATAGAAAGCTCGACACAAAATCTTTTCGCCGCCGATCGCTCATGACTGAAGCCCGGAAGTTCCGATTCTCAAGCCCGGAGAGGTGCTGTCCGTGCGTCTCACACCCTGGGCTTGAGCCGACCGTCGGAGCAGATGCGCAGCCGCCGCGACGCTTTTCTGCATTTCGAATGTCGGGACGGGGTCGTGAACCCAAGGCTCTCTCCGTGTATAAACATGCAAATCAGTCTTTGCACATAAACTGGGTGCATGCATGCTTGAGACGATGTGTTGCCTCAGATACGTGACTCCAATGATGTCAACGGGACAAACTTTCTTTTCACCAGTGCTTGCAGCAGTGTGTTAAGCGCGAGCCTTCGTGTGATGCCGTCCACTTACAGGAAAATATGTTGTTCCGCGACCTGGTGCGGGTTGTCGAAATAGGAGCGTTCCGACGACTCCATTTACAGCCACTGGGTTCAGTCCTTGCCTAATCCGTAAGTTGAGTCAATGAGATAAATAAATACATAATAAATAAACAAATAAATAAATATATATGTGTATATATATATACACATGTATATACGTATGTATGTATGCATATGTATGTATGTATATATATATATATATATATATATATCTCCATTGTATAGAGAGGCAGGCAAGCCCACACCCGAAGCCCGGCGCTGAGCATTCCTGCATAGTTCGACCCTGTGACAGACCAGGAAGTGGCGACGTGGGGCGGCAGTGGCTTTGTGGCGCCAGGCTGGCTGTACCGTTTCCTTATAGGAATATGTATTGTTATATTTTTGTTCGTATAAAACCCAAGAGAATATTGAAACTATCATTATTACTATGGTTCTAAGGGGGTATAGTGTAGGGATGCAATGTCCCACTCGTGACAGAAGTGGTGCCTCCTTCGAAACACAGCGAAGGCTTGCAGGACAGCCTACATCAAAGGCAATGTTGGCATTGATCAGCAACGACAGTACTGCTTACAGCACTGATCTTACGTATCAGCATGATACCGACAGTCTAGTTGGACTTACACCTTGCAGGGTACCTGTGTGAACAGCCGGTTGGACAACCAATAGACTAAGCAACATGGGCCATCTGTGTGTATTCACATTAGATCGTGCGTGGTGCATGTTATGACTTCGTCCCGCTCGTTGTATGGTGTCTGCGTTGATATTTGATATGTGCTACATTGAGTTACAGGCAATGCCTTGGCCTCTATTGGGCAGTTGATGGCCGCAGCTGAGATTATTCTACATACCTGCTGGATTTTGCCAAGCCGCGCTTTTTTATGATGTGCAGCCAGTGTCAAGGTGACTCAGATACTGTATTCAAGCAGGCCTCAGCAGGGAAGTACGCATCCAAGATGCATGTGCACAACATGGAGCATGAGCATCCATGGGGGAAAGAATGGGTTACTATCATTATGCAGGGAAGCAGATGGTGTATCACTGCTTAGATATTTTGCAGTTGACCTTGCCGATGAGGTCAAGCATTTCTGTGCCTGGAAGCTCTGAGCATCAGACCCCAAAGCTCAAAGCCGCTAAGCTCTAAACCGCTTCAAAAACAAAGCCCACAGCCCTAAGCCTCCAACACCCCAAGCCCCACGGCAGGCTCTGAAACCCCTTTAATCAGAGATCGACGAGCAATGGGGATACATTCGTTCTTAATCTTCGGGTCGCCTGGTCGGTTTTCCAAGAACGTACTTCTGTCAATCCCTATATCCCAAAATCCCAGAAGCCAGAACACCAACCCCAAAGCCCAAAATCCAAAGTTTAAATTCCAAGCCCCTCCTGCCAAAGCCCCTGTGAGGTGAGAAGCTGCTGTCAAAGGCACAGGCATTGAACACCAGGAGCTGCACTCCAACCCTCCCAACCTGTAAGTTTTTTTTTTGTTATGTGTGTGTGTGTGTGTTTTGGGTGGAGTTCGGTGGGCTCGGGCCAAGGGCTTTGACTGTCTCGGCTTTGTAGGAGCTGTTTCTCTTTGAGTCGTTTCTCTTCTATCATGCAGTCACATCGACAACGACCACTGCTCTTGCTGCAGCTACTTCTGCCCTGAACAGGGTACCTGCAGCTGTATCAACAGCACTATCACCAGCAGCAGGGAGCAGCGACAGCAACAAGGATAATATAGGGGCTGTAGTAGTTGCTAATACTCTTTTTGGGGTTCCCTATTATAAATACAATCATAGTATACTATACCCCAGAACCCTATTCCCCTAAACCCTAAACCCTAAACCGTATTCTATTTATACCCCAGAACCCTGTTCTAATTATTAAGGCCCTTACATTAACCACCATGGCCACACCGAAGAGCCTCAAACCGCGAGGAGCCTGGGAGGTGGTCCCCTGCCGAAGGCTGCGGCAAAGGCGTGCTTTTCTTCTTTGTAGCTTAAATAGAATACGGTTTAGGGTTTAGGGATAGGGTTCTGGGGTATAGTATACTATGATTGTATTTATAATAGGGAACCCCAAAATAGGATTAGGCTCTCTTTAAGCCTCCTCAGGCCCTGAGCCATTGAACTGGGGTTGAGGCCCTACAGGGCTAAAGGCTTGCGATTAGCAAGCCTTCACCACATGCAAATGGATGGTTGTCGAAATTATGGTCCCTTTTTGGGTCCCTAGTATAATACGGCACCTATTACTTAGGGTACCCAAGAAGGGACCATAATTTTGACAACTACCCAAATGTTTCAAGAGGGTCGTGCAGGATTTTATGCCTAAGCCTTGAACCCCAGGCTTCACCGAACACTACAACCCTAAAGATCTAAGGGCTCGGATCCCCAAAGCGCGAGCCCAAAACCCTACGACCCTCACTGTCCCCATCGTCATGCTCAGAAGGATAAGAGGTATAGATGCCCTAACAAAACCCTATGCCTAAAACCTAAGCCCTAAACCCTAAGCTAAAACCTAAACCCTAAACGCCCTAAGCCCTAACGCCTAAACCCTGAAGGCTGCAACCTAAAACCCAAACCGAAACTTTGAACCCCTCAGACACCTGCTGCAACCCTGGGAGCTCAGAAGCTCGTGGAAGCCGCTGCGCCCCGGACTGCTGGAACTCTTGTGGATGTGGGGGTTTCCGAAAATTAGGGGTACCCTTTTTTGGGGTCCTTATAATAAGAATCCTACTATGTAAGGTACTATATTAGGGTCCCCTATTTTCGGAAACTCCCATGTTGTCCAAGAGTCCGGGAGAGGTTGAAGCATTTGGGGGTTTGGGGTTTCGAGCGTTGAGGTGAAGGCTTTCTGGGGTTTCGATTCAGGACAGTAATGGTTTGCGACTTTGGTGGTTTATGCAATTCACGGTTCCGGGTTTTTGGCAATAAGAGGTGTTGAGGGTCGGGGGCTGAGGTTCCCATATGGAGCCAAGCATGGCTGCAGAGCCCATATCGCGAAACTTATCCGGATGACCCTAAACCCTAGGAAAGAACCGGAAAGCGTTGCCTAGGGATCGAGGGTTCTGGGGTCTGAAGCTGAGTGACTGTTCATTGGCTTCGGATTGGGCAGGGGTTGGGCTTTGTGGATGATGATGATGACGACGATGATGACACTGATGGTGAATATGATCATGAAAGGGTGTTGCGGCTGGTGGAGTCATTGACGATGCTGATGTTGATGGTGAGATGATGATCAATGATGCTGCTGACAATTTTGATGGTGGTGGTAATGACGACACATGACAACCATCATGAATGTCATGATGAGAGTGAGGACGATACGCTTGACGGGGCGGGTTATGTTTGGACTAACAGTCGTTGACATCACAACCGTTGCTTACAGCGATGTGCTGCAATAGCAGCATACCTGTGCGTCCCAGGCAGCAAAGGCAGCAGCGGAGGCTCTCGAGAAGGCCGTCACCCTGCTTGCATCTTCCACCATTGCCGAATGTGCTGTGAAATCAGGAGCCCCGAGCTTTGGATTTAAGATCTGTGGGCTTACGGGCGCTTGCAATATGTCGGAAGTTCGTGGGTGGGGAGTTCTCGGAATGCGTTTTTGGTTCTTCTGTCTTGCTTGCCCCAAAGAAGAACAAGGGACCTCTGTTGCGCGAGAAGCGAGAACAGATGCCGCTTCAGAGCCTCCAGCTCAATAAAGCACTGGAACAACGTCGGGAGGAGACCCGACCCCTAAACCCTAAACCCTAAAACCCTGAAGCCCTAAACCCTAAACCCTAAACCCTAAAACCCTAAAACCCCCAAAACCCTAAACCCTAAACCCCTAAACCCCTAAACCCTAAACCCTAAAACCCCCAAAAACCCCCAAAACCCTAAACCCTAAACCCTAAACCCTAAAACCCTAAAACCCCCAAAACCCTAAACCCTAAACCCCTAAACCCTAAACCCTAAAACTCTAAAACCCCCAAAACCCTAAACCCTAAACCCCTAAACCCTGTGCCCAGCAGGGTGGGTTAGTCGCCGCTTGCGGAGAAAGACCCGTCACACTTTAAAAAAAAAAAACCCTAAAACCCTAAAACCCTAAAACCCCCAAAAACCCCTAAACCCTAAACCCTAAACCCCTAAACCCTAAACCCTAAACCCTAAACCCCTAAACCCTAAACCCTAAACCCTAAAACCCCCTAAACCCTAAAACCCCCAAAACCCCCAAAACCCCCTAAACCCTAAAACCCCCAAAACCCCCAGAACCCTAAACCCTAAACCCCCTGAACGATCCGAAGTCAACGGACCCACGTAGCGGATCCTTCGGAGGGCCCTCGGATTCCGAGGCCCCAAAGTTCGTACCGCTGGATCCGAGAATGAGCTTTGTACTGTTTAGGGGTTTAGGGTTTTAGGGGTTCAGGGGTTTAGGGGTTTAGGGTTTTAGGGTTTTAGGGTTTTAGGGTTTAGGGTTTTAGGGTTTTAGGGTTTAGGGTTTAGGGAGTAATCTAGGACCCTAATTAAGAAACCCTGGGCCTATAATTCTTAAAATAGTAGGGTTCATATAAGGAACCCTAATAAAGGCCCAAGGTTTCTTAATCAGGTTCCTACATCAGACACTTCGAAGCATCTGAGGTCTGGAGATCTTAGGCAGCTCGATGCCCCTAATCCTACACCCGACAGAGGGTAGGGTTTAGGGGCCTCTGATGCCAAAAAGCTAACTTTGCGACCTGGTGCCGATTCGGAGGCCAAAGCCTCGTTGTCGGAACTTCGGGAGGAGCTGCGCAGTACCTGGCCTGGGCTTTTGGGTGGCGTCCGGTTTAGGGTTTAGGGTTTAGGGGTTTAGGGTTTAGATTCTAGGGTTTAGGGTTTAGGGGTTTAGGGTTTAGGGTCTATGGCAGTCTACGGGTGGTGTCCGGTGTCTAAATTTGCAGGACTTCAGCGGTGCCGTGCAACGAGCGGTAGTAGTGGTGGTAGTAGTAGTCGTCGTCGTTGCGGCAGCAGCAGCACCAGTAGCAGGAGTAGCAGCAGCAGTAGCAGTAGCAGCAGTAGCAGCAGTAGCAGCAGTAGCAGCAGTAGCAGCAGTAGCAGTAGCAGTAGCAGTAGGCATGTGGTGGTGGGAGTGGCGCATGGCATGAATTACTCAAGACCCCGAATTCCAAGGTGATCTCGCGGCCACGGTGGCAGCTGAGCCACGTTGGCTGCAGACTAATTCGTATGTTGCCAGAGTTCCTTCTAACTTCTGGGCTTAGCAACAACAGCAGTAGCAGTCGTCGTCGTCCACGTCCCCCGCAGCATTCGAGGCTTTAGTGCGCATGGCAGCGAAAGCAGCAGAGTTGCGGATAATGTAGCTTCCCACTGGCTCCAGCGGAGCGCTATGGTCACAGAAGACTGACTGGTTCTTAGTAGGGAATGGGGGAATGGATCCCTATCGTAGTCCCTATATCATCCCCAACAAGAATCTCCATAATCCATTTCCCCCATTCCCTACTAAGCACCAGGCAGAAGAAGCATTGATCGGCTCTGAACATGGAAAGCCAGCAGCCAGCACCACACTTCTTAGCCCAACAGCCCAAGTCGGGTGCACCAGCTTTAGCCCTAAAGCCCAAACCCTACAGAGACCCTGAACCCTATAGAGACGCCAAACCCTATAGAGACCCCAAACCCTATAGAAACCCCGAACCCTATAGAGACCCCTATTTAATCCCGGAAACCGGAAGCATGCATCCTAAACACCTGAAGCGCCGCAAGCCCGAAACTCTGAATCCGAAACCCTTAACACAAAAGCAGCAAAGCTCTGAACCCTGAACCCTGCGAGCCTTAACCCGCAAACCCTGAATGGTGGGGTGCAGGGAAGCCCGCCCTAAAGCCTGAAGCGCTAAACCCTAAACCCTAAGCCCTAATATAGGGGCCTAAATAATTACCAATACTGTTTTGGGGGTTCCTTATCATAGTTATAGTACAAGAAGCCCCAAAACCTTATTTTAATTATTAAGGCCCCTATATTATGCACCCTCAACGGCAAGGAAAGAGAAGGCTGTGGAGAGCTTTGCAGCCCTCGAGAAGGCCCACCGCGACGGTATAGCGCCCAAGGTTTGAAGGACATTTAGGGTTTAAGGATTTGGGGTTTAGGGTTTCTTTTGGATTCTCATCAAGCCCAAGCCCCGAAAGTTTCTAAATCCCCGCCAGCTCCACCTGCGCCTGGGCCCCAGTACCATTCGCAAGTACTTGGAGGTTCATGGCTAGTTATAAGTGCGGTTATAGGTCCCCGGATATGGGTAACAATGATAGTTACCCCGCGTAGAACCCCATTAATAGTCGGTCTCGGTGTTTGGGGCAAAGCGTAAACCGTTAAATCCGTAAACCCCTAAAGCCCTACACCCCTAAAGCCCTAAGCCCCAGAACCCCTCAAGCCCTCAAGCCCTAAACCCTAAACGCTAAGCCCCAAAACCCTAAATCCTAAAACCCTCAAAACCCCAGAACCCTAAAGCCAAGAAGGTCCCTAGCCTTGTGGGCTTCCACGCCTCCCTGCCAGGCGCTAACGGCTCAGGTGGAGTCGACCGTGTCGGCGCCTGGGAAGCAAAAAGGGCCTAACCCTGGGTTCAGGGATTTAGGGGCTTAAGGGTTTAGGGTTTAGGGGTTTAGGGTTTAGGGTTTATGGGGCTTGGGGTTTAGGGGTTTATGGGGCTTAGGGTTTTTCCGCCCTAAACCCTAAACCCTAAACAAAAACAAGCTACCGCCAAAAAAATCCCTGAGCCCTAAAGAAGGACACAGAAGCAAACTAAAGGGCTTGGTCTTTGGGGAGCTCCCTCGTGACTGCTGGGTTACCCCACCAGGATTCTTTGTTTTTTTTTCTGGTTTCGGGGTTCAGGGATTAGGGCTTCGGGTTTAGGGTTTAGGGGCTCAGGGTTTAAGGTTTTTGAGGGTCGGTAAAGGCAGCACATGATTGGAAGTGGTCCTCAACTTCGAGTCTGCACCGCTAGCTTCAAGGGTTCTTTGGACGATTTGTCTTGCCTTCGGGATGATGATTGAGGGTCTAGGGTTTAGGGTTCAGGGTAAGGCAGGCATTTTCGCCAGAGGTCGGCATAGCAAGGCACCTGCCTGTAAAGCAGAAGCACCGTAGCACGGCACAAAGGTAAGTTGATGTATAGTAGCCCTTCGTAGTCATCCTAAGGTATTCCGCCGCCCATTGTTCCCACAGGTCCCTAAACCCCGAACCCTAAATCCTAAAGTTCCTAAAGCCACTGCATTGGCTCTGCAGCAGAAAAGGCAGCAGTGCAGGCTTTCAATCGCAAGCACATGGGAGACGACATCTGGATGGAGATGGCCATCGTCAGCCCGGTTGAGGCCTTCCTGAGAGTCATGCGTGAAGCTGAGCTGATGCACCCGGCGAAAGGCTGGTTGTCGACGCGATCTTCGGAATTCTTGAATTTCTGCTGACCGAACACGGCCGATGTGGGTACTTTGCGAAGCAGTCGGCTCGATACCGTTTGCCGCCCCGTACGCGCAGGGGATCATCGGTTGCTGCATGCCGGAACGATGGGCAACGGAGCTGGAGGAAATCGGTGTAGCTGGGCAAAAGGAAATCGTTGCAACCTTCTCGAAGGTTATTGCCTCGGCGCCGTGGGCTCATCTTGTAACCAAGTTTGGCATGGAGGTGCTTGGGCTGGATGATACCTTGCTGAGCGCTGTGACTAAACCGCAGACTCAGGAAATCCTGAGAGCGATACAAGTAGAATCCTCCCTTTACGGCCTTACACTCAACCTCACTACCACATTCCTGAGTAGCATCCATTTGCCCTTCTTTATCTTGGCGCCTCCTTATTAAAAAGGGATACTAGGAAGAAGGGTACCCTTATTATTGTCTCCTCACTCACCCTCAGACATCTCCCAGTAATGTACACTACGTCAAGCGCGACCCAGTCCTCAACACTGACAAAGCAAAATCTCTTGGTCCCAGGTCAACTGGAATGCAAGGAAAGCCAAGACACGTGTAGCCTGTTTGAAGCTGCGAGAATATGGAGAAGCCAAGTCAATATCAGAACCAATGCCAAAATTTTCATGGCCAGTATCATCCCCGTACTTCTCTATGGCCCAGAGGTTCTGAATACAAGCAACTCAAAATTGATGCCTGGTTTCATAAATATCTGAGGAGATGCGTCAGAGCAAGGGCCCAAAGCCCTAAACGGTTCGGAAAGTATCGGGAAGGACAGCACTTCCCTCCCCGACCCTTCTTTCTCGACCACTCCGAGAGCTCGCGGACATATCGGGGACCCCCGCTACACCACATCGCATGTTCCCCAGGATATAAAAAACAGGGTCAAATTTGCTGAATCTAGGCACAGAGGCCATCCTTGTAGATGTTGGTACGAACTTACAATCGAACGAGCTTTACGAATGTATCACCACTACCTGGACCACACCGCTCCTCCTCACTTCAGGGACTTCAGATCACTATAGACCTTAAGATCAAAACCTGAAACGCCAGAGCCTAAACCCAAACCCCAGACCCTAAAACCCTATGTAAACACAAAACCCGAAATCCAAAACACAACACCTTGAGCCCCAAACCCGAACACCCAAATCCCCACCCCCGAATGCATGAAATCCTCAATGGAAGCCACCCTAAACCCCCAAACCAAACCGTAAACCCTAGGCCCTAGACCCTAAACACTAAACCAGAGAGCCAAACCCCATATAATCAAACCTTATAAACCCTAAGCCCTGAACCCTAAACCCTAAACCCTTAACCCCTAAACCCTAAACCATGGAAGCCACCCTAAGCCCCGACCCCCGAGGAGTTAACTGCGCTGGCCGGGCCCCGGCCGCGATTGTCCCTGGGCTTCGGTCTTCGGTTCGGGTTTAGGGTTTAGGGTTTAGGGTTTAGGGGTTTAGGCGATTTAGGGTTTAGGGGGTTTAGGGTTTAGGGTTTAGGGTTTAGGGTTTAGGGTTTAGGGGTTGAGGGGTTGAGGGGTTTAGGGGGTTTAGGGGATCTAGGGTTTGCTTTCTGGTAGGGTCCATATTAACTCCATGTTTGGGGTTATACTAAGAACCTACAGAAAAGTAGGTGATGGTCGCGTAAGGTAGGGCTGAGACTTGAGGAAGGTGGGGTTTGGGGTTTAAGGTTTGTGTATTGGGTCTAGCGTTTATTCGGGTGAAGGTGTTGGGTTTTGCTTTTGGTGCTTTCATATGTGTATATTTGTATATATATTATATATATATTATATAAAAACATACTTTGGCCCGAAAGGGGCTTCCTTTCTAGGTACTTCGCTGTGCAAGATTGTGCTTTAGAGGGTTTCTGCCTGCAGATGGTCAGCAGTCAACACCCGAGATCTTCAATGCTTAACCCCACATGCCCTGCGGCCTCAGCCTGTTTTTCGGGTCTGTGTGTCTGATCCTCACTATGTAGGGCCTTTGCTTTTTGCGGCTCGGCGGCTTCAGGAGTCAGGATTTTTGGGACGCTGGTCTCAGAGTTGCAGGGTTTCGGATAGAGGGCTTGGGCTTGCGAGCCAAGGATCCGGTTTAGGGTTTAGGGTTTAGGGTCCAATTCTGTTGCATGCGCCTTCGATGACCGCGATCGTGTGTTTTTGTATCTACTCGACCCTAAGACTTCAAGAAAAGCGCTGAACACTCCCGGAAGTTCTGTAGCTCGTGGGGTGGCGTAGGGAAACCCTAAACCCGAAAGCCGCTAGGCCCCGACAGCCCTCACCTAGGCCTATCGACCCACGCGAGCGGGAGGGCAGCCAGGATCGACGGCGAGACGGTGGTACATGAGAATATCAGCAGATAAGGGGCTTCAATGTGGACCGTAAATACTCGTAGTAAGTTCCTTATTACGGACACCCGAAAAGCTAAACCCAAGTACCCCGACACAAGGGTAGCCTAATTCTGAGCACCCCGCCACATCCTTGGATTGGGAGCTCCGAACTGAGCCATCATGGGCTTGCCTGGACCTAGGTCTAGTTACGATAGTAGTTGCTATAGTTACTGTAGTTACTATATTTTCTACAGTCAAGGTTTGGGCGTTTCAGGCTTCTGATTGCAAGCGACTTGTGCCAAGTCTCGTGACTCGTGTGCCTGCGGACCCATATCGCAAGCCGAAGCTCTGAAGGGAGTCTGTACAGAGCCGCAGCAGGAATCGCAAGTTCAGGGTGGTCCAGATGCTGCTGGCGCGGGCCTCGGACGGACAGTGAATTAGGACGGCAACATGGGGAGAGTTAGAGCATCCCTAGGCAAACTTGTTGGAAGGGAGAGACGTTCTTGCAGATTTGAGCGGTGCCGAGCATTAGTCAAGAGTGTCACACTGCGAACTTGCAATTGGGCTTTGTCGACACTGCATGTGCCAGATATATCCCCGGAACACTGGAAAGCTAGTAACCCTTAATCCTACACCCGAAACCCTAAACCCTAAATCTAATTCCCGAACTTTGGGCCCGGAACCTAAGCCTGCTGTTGCGTGCTCGGTGCATGGATCCGGCCTCGCAGACGAGAAGTTCGAGATCGCCGTTTCACGTCGTTCGATGCGTTTTTGAGCCCTTATGGAACCCTTGTAGAGCCCTTGTAGGACTCTTTCGAAAGCCTTATAGAAGGCACAGGGCACAGGAGGCAAAGAGTCATGAGTGATGCCACGCAAGCCCAAGAAGCGAGGGTAAGAAATTCTCGCCATCGGTTTCAGCGCCGAGTGAGACAGCCAACCTTGAAAGGGGTCCAGTTTGCCTGCAAGCACTAACATAAGACATGTCCGCCCTTCTCATCGCCCTTCTCAACTTTGTGCGGAGAGTATATCCCGATCAGAGGCATGTGAAGGGCGGGCGACATGCGCGCACAGAGGATGCCGTCGCGCACTGCCAGCTTCCGTGCAACAACCTTGAACAACTGAACTACGGAAATCCCGACTAAACCTCCACACTGTAAACCCCTAACCCCAAACGCCACCTAAACCCTAAACCCTAAACCCCAAGGACTAAGTCCTAAACCCTAAACCTAGGTCTGACGCCCCGCGTGGCGGAACCATCTCAGGTGCGGACTTCAGATGCCTTGGGCCTAGGGTTCAGCGTTAGGTTGTAAAGCGTTTAGGGTTCCGGGATTAGGGTTTAGGGTTTAGGTGTAGGGTTTAGGGTTTAGGGCTTTCGGGATTATAGCTTAGGTTTAGGTTCATGTTGCAAGGCGTATGACAATATAGGGGCACGAACAAGCAGGAGAGTTGGCTGTAGGGCAGCGCATAACTAGCTACCTTGGGAATCGCCATTGACAGTACTATTGCATCACTGCCCTTCCTGCTGTCACGTCGTTGCAGCTACTGCCAATAGTCTGTTTACATTGATCTTTCTTAGCCCCGGCTGGGAGCACAGAAGAGCCCAGCATGAACGCTGGGCCCGAGCCTCTACCCTAACATCCTAAATCAGAAACCCTCGAAGCCTAAACCCAGCATGCCAAAAACCCTAAGCCAAAACCCCCCCCCCATCCTAAACCCTAAACCCTAAACCTTAAGCCCTAAACCCTAAGCCCTAAGCCCTAAGCCCAACCCTAAACCCACAACCCTAAGCCCTAATCCCTAAACCCTGAACCCTCACCTTTGAAAGGGTTTTTGGGGTATGAGAGCGTCAGGCTTTAGGGCTGAGGGACTCTGGAGATGAGGGCTTCGGGGTTGTAGGGTTTTTGTGAGGCTTTTAGGGTTTAGGGTTTAGGGTTATAGTAAGGCTTTTAGGGTTTAAGTCTATAGTTCATAGGGACCCTTAGGGGGGGAGGGGGGTCGGGGACTATACTTCCTTAAATAGGCCTCATTAAGTCCTTAATGACTATGGGCCCTAAGGTTCCTTATGCATGGTGTTAGGACTTTCGGGTTTAGGGTCTAGGGTTAGGGTTATTATTTGGGTCTGTAGGGCTTCAGTTTTGGTGTTTCAGGGTGTCAGGGTTTAGGGTTCTCGTGTTTGAGGTATTCGTATTAAAGTAGCGGGTGTTGGGGTGCTGTACTTTCTGTTAACGGTGCTCGAGTTTTAAGGCTTCAGGGGTTAATGCAGGGGTCGAAACTTTTCTTAAATCCGCTTATAGTACCTCACAACTTGTGGTATGATATATAATATATATATATATACAAACAAAAACCCAAAAATTTTATTCTGATCGTGGAGGCCCTATTTCGTTCGGGTTTAGGGTGTAGGAGTCAGGGTTTAGGGTCTAAGGTTTAGGCCCATTTGCGGGGGTGTTGCGGCTTCCAGATCGGGGGTTTCAGTCTTCGGGGCTTCATGGTCAGATGCAGCTTCACATGGTAGTACTTGGAGGGTCATGGGTAGTTATAAGTAGGGTTCCTTTAAAGGGGTCTATAGGGTTATAGGGTTTAGGGATTAGGGTTTAGGGTAGTTATAAGTAGGGTTATAAGTAGGGTAACTGTACGTATAACCCATATTAGGGGACTTATATCCCCACTTATAACTACCCATGAACCTCCAAGTAGAAGGTCGTATATAGGTCTGAATATGTAGGAATATCTTGCCTTTGTAGTCCCGGTATAATTATGTAGCAGTGCCCCTATACCAAGACCCTGTAACACCCCGTAAAGCTTTAGTACGACCAGTAAACAAAGCACCTCAACAAACCCTAGTCCAATCATTGAGTCCCTATATGCTTATAGAATAACCCTACAACCCAAACCCTAAACCCCAAACCCCTAAACCATCAAAAAAAACCTAAACCCCTAAACCCCTAAACCCCTAAACCCTAAACCCTAAACCCAAAACCCTCAACCCTAAACCCCTAAACCACTAAACCCCTAAACCCCTAAACCCCTAAACCCTTAAACCCCTAAACCCCTAAACCCTGAACCCTCCCACAGCATGGGACCCCTCGAAGCGCCTTCTGTCTATCGCCAGGGCGACATCGATTCGCCGAAAGCATGGACGGCCAAGAAACCCAGGACCAGCGACCTGGATGCAAGCCTTACCTAACCCTACAGGGATTAGGGACTTTTTCGGAGTTTAGGGTTTAGGGATTTAGGGGTTTAGTGTTTAGGGTTTAGTAAACCCTAGACCCTAAACCAGATCTAGGCAACCTGATTTAAGGGCGGGATCGGAGATTTCGGCCGTGTGGCGGAAAGATCAATTTTTCGGGGTTTGGGGTTTGGGCCAGACTGTAATTACCAATACAATTCCTTAGGGTTCCTTCTTATAAATCGTGTACAATTTTCCCCAAAGCCCTATTCTGACTATTAAGGCCCCTATGTTGCTAAAGGGCATAGGGTTCCAGGACCCAGTCTCAGGTTTCAGGCTCAGGGTTCGGGTCTAGGGTTTAGGGGTTTAGGGTTTTTTTTGTTTAGGGGTTTAGGGGTTTAGGTTTTTTTTTGATGGTTTAGGGGTCTTATTCCCAGGTTCCTTTCTTGCTCGTGTGACGCCATAGTCAGTGGCAAGACCTTGCGGCCAGGAGCATGCGGTAAGTGGCTAAGATTGCATAAGCCCGAGCCGTCTCAACTACAACCGCACGAATCACAAACCGCTAAAGCCTGAAATCCTAGACCCCAACCTCGAAAAAAATGCAAAAAAGTCGCAACGAATCGAAGGCCCAAACTCTGAAGCCTTGAACCTACGAAGGCAGGAACCCTTAAGACCCAGGAGCCCGAAACCATGAAGCCCAGGCTTTCGCGTTCTGGGTGCACTGGTACCGGAAAACCGGCTGCAGAAGTGCAGCTGCTTAGGGGCTTCGGGGTTTTGGGCTCTGCGGGTTCGGACTCGAGGTTTGGGGTTTGGGGTTTAGGGTTTAGGGGGGTTTGGTTTCTTGATTTCAGGGCGTTTTGGAGTTGAGGATTTGTGGGCTTAGATTTCACTCAGAGCAATGAACATACATACATACATATACGTATGCATATATATATATATAATATACATACACATATATATATATATTTATGTTTATGTACATGTGCAAATATATTATGCATGCATGCATGCATGCATGCATGCATGGATGGATGGATGGATGGATGGATGGATGTGTATATATATATATATATGCACCCACCCCTAAAGCCTCTAGAACCCCCAAACATGCCAAAGCCGTCTGCCCAAAATCCCTAAACCCGTTAAGGTGAAGCTCTGAACTTCTACTAGTAGACCCCAAATACCTCAA
The DNA here is from genome assembly GCA_003297005.1 of Symbiodinium sp. clade A Y106. Lineage (NCBI taxonomy): Eukaryota > Dinophyceae > Suessiales > Symbiodiniaceae > Symbiodinium > Symbiodinium sp. clade A. The sequence continues at coordinate 96,780 of BGNK01000804.1, read as the reverse complement.
CGTCCCGAGTTCCTATACCTCCAGACCACAAAAGTTAAATCTCTCTACCCAAATCAAACACGCAAACCCAAGTACACCAAAAACTAAGAACCCTAAACTTTCGATATCCCAAATACCCCAAACCCTACACCCCTACATCCCTAAACATTAAACTCACTAAACCTCCCGACTCCACATCCCGTAGGCCCCACGCCCCAGGACGACCCTTAACACCCCCAAACTTCCAGAAGCGCGAAGCCCTAAACTCCATACGTTTCGGCAGATCGGAAAATAGGTGCCCCCCCAATGCTTCTGCATGGCATCTTGTTTCCGAGTGCAAGGCCTGCCTGGGGGTCCTGAAGAAGCCGACTGATGTCGACGAGACTTCCTAGGATCCGGCTTCTTTGGGGGTTTGGGTTTAGGGTTTAGGGGGTTTAGGGTTTAGGGGTTTGGGGTTTAGGGTTTAGGGGTTTAGGGTTCAGGGTTTAGGGGTTTAGGGTTTAGGGTCTAGGGTTTATGGTTTAGGGCTTCTCGAGTTTTCCGGTTTTGGGGTGTTTAGGATGTTAGGGTTTAGGGTTTCAGAAGGAGTTTAGGGTTTCGGGTTGTTAGGTCTCCAGGGTTTAGGGTTTCCAGGGTTTTTTTGCTCAAGAGATGAATGTGTAGGGTTTAGGATTGTTGGGATTAGGGTTTTCAGGATCTTGGGTATTGATTTTAGAGTTTGAAATACTCAACAGGGCTTTGTAGCGGTTTGTTTCCAGGGCCGATAGTGGGGTTAGAGGGTATCGCATGGTCGACATGGGTTGAAAAAGTGCCATAAGGCTTAATCAATCGTGATTACTTTTTGAATATAGTATACATATCCCAGCAGCCCTGCTCCTGAACATGCTTGGGGCATGTAGGTGTGTTCAGGCTCAAGAGATGTTTCGGGAGAGGGTGATGTGTCGTTGTTTTGCGTTTCGACAAGGCAGATGCCTGGAGCTGTCCTAAACCCTAAACCCTTGTACTGTGCACTCAGTCAAGCCTTGAGCAGGCAGAGAATGCACGGGGAGAGGAAGCAAAAACGTGTCCATGCCGGCCTAACACAGCAAGCTGGTTCGTTTTGCAGCTATAGCATAACACACCCGCAGCCCTGTTCTAAGTACTGCCCCTGTACTAAAAGCCCACAACACCATTCAACAAGTCTGATAGGCCGCAAGAAACCCGGCAACGCCCTGTTCTAATCATTAAGGGCCCTACATTGCTTGGCCAGGAAATGTGGCTCTCCATGGATGCGCTGGTCTGCAAGTGGTGCATTGAATTCGGTACTACAGGGGCCTCTGGAATTAGAATACGGTTTTGGGGTAACAGGAACGAACCGTTAGGAATAGTATTGGCAACAATTCAGGCCTCTATAGTAGCACGATCCACATTGCAAGTGCGGTGTTTACTATCAGTCCGAACTCCCGTTCTCAAGCAGAGCTGTACCCTCCATCCGGTGCAGACATCGCACGTTGCCACACGCGTGCCGTCAGCACGCGTCTTCACAGCCTGATTCTTTGCGCTAGGCTTCGGTGGCAGGTGGACCTGTAGCTGAGTTCGCACAACCACGTCGGAGATCTTAAGAGCAGAGCATTGCAACGTCTTCCTGTCTCGGTTTTCTCCCTGCCGTCTGAGGGGCCGCCTGAGGCTTCTCTAGCCCGCGCACAGAAGGGGCACCAAAAAACTTTGTACTCCTTATACCTATCTCCGGACCAGCTTGCTGGCATCTGCATGGCATCTGCCAAAGGCAAACTGCCGCAGACAGGCGGTGTCGCAAAAAGTCAAATCGCAAGCTTTTGCATGCATCCGCTTGGAGGAAAGTTGTATGTGCGTGCCGGGACGGCCGGAGTTGACACGTTGCATTCGCGTGCTTGTCCAATTCAAGCCGGCGGCGCGATGTGACTGGAACTTCAAGAAGCTGAAAAGTTTAGTATATGCCTAAACCCTAAACCCTAAACCGTGTATGGTCCCTGTATGATGAGTGCGCAACTGCATACTACGCCTTTGCCCCCACACGAAGTCAAGCATATGACCGACCAGGATGAATTTGAGAACCCTCGACCCATGCAGAGCTACAGCTCATAGGTAAATAGACCTAAAAATCTATGGTTTTTTAAAAAACCTAAAAACCTATGTTTTTTTTAAAAACCTATGCTAGCCGACAGCAAAGCCCTCCACAATCCCTCTCGGCAGTGTTTTTGCTACACGAGCATCCAAGGCAAAGAGGCTAGATACCTACATGTTTGCAATGGTTTACAGAGGGCAGCGCCATGACGAAAAGCTTGGACTCTACATTTCTTGAGTGGGCGCCTTAGCATTCGCCAGTCTGTTCAGCAGTGGGGGCGTCGACAACTTACTACTTGCTTTGGTTGTTATTCTGTCACAGGTTTCGTGCGAGGGATGCCCGTGATGAGAATGCTCCAAGCATTCCGCTGACTGTTCTTTTGACTGGCCGAGGGTGGACCAGCGCATCGTTGAGGAGATATCCTGCTATCGGAATGACCAGCGCGACAAAGACGAGATCCTTAGCATCGTCGAGGCATCCGGCGAGCGCTGAACCTTTCCCTTAGGGCAGCTGGGCTGTTGGCATTCTGTCATGAACCCCAGGAAGGGATTCCTCAAACCATTACCGCTCGAAACTTGTTCTGTGCCCCTAGCCTTCGGAACACTGTTCAAGAAGCTGGAGGAGTCGCAACTTGTAGACGAATGCAGCCCTTCGTGCCAGAAGCATGGGTGGGCGCTGCGCTATGCCCCACCACTCTTCAAGTACTCGGAAGAGATCTGCGCCTGTAGCCCAGAACCACTGCAACACCTGACATGGTATGGGTGCAAGGTGTATTCACACTACAAGTGTTTCACACTACCATATAAAGAGATTGTCATGGGTCTTTGCGTCTAGGATTTCGGGTTAGGAGCTTGATCCTGATGCATTTCGTCATGGCCGACCGTCCAACGAGTGCGGCATGTCAGAACTCATGGCAGAATTCGCAAGGTCGCTGCGGTGAAGTCATATCCACTGGTCCTGGAGTTTATCTCACCAGACATGCGGGAAAACGAGAAGGCGCTGCGGGCTTGCTTGTCCTCAGCCCGTCCAGCCATAAGCTCTAAACCCGAGCCTCTCAACCCGAACCCTAACTCCTAAACCTCAAGCCCTCAAGCCCTCAAGCCCTCAAGCCCTTAACCCTAAACCCTAAGCCCTCAAACAATCGAACCCTAAACCCTCAAACCCTCAAACCCTACATCCTAAATCCTAAATCCTAACTAAATCCTAAAAAAATCCCAAACCCTTAATCCGAAATCCCAAATCCTATAAACCCTAAACCTCAACCTTCTGGAGGTGGCAGTTTAGGAAACCTATTCATAAATACTTTTCAGAGCCCCCAAACTACAACCCAGTTCTGGAGGTGGTGAAGCAGGCTGTGAGCCAGTGTGGGATGGCTCTGCTCTTCGTCCTGCGCTCAGTGGGGAGTTTCCGAAAACTTAGGGCTACCTTAGGGTTCCTTTAAAGGGTTACTATAAGGGTACTATAAGGGTTCCTTTAAAGGGTTACTATAAGGGTACTATAAGGGTTCCTTTAAAGGGTTCCTATAAGGGCTACTATAAGGGTTCCTTTCAAGGGCTCTATAAGGGTTTAGAGTTTCCGGAAAGTAGGGGTACCTTTAACGGGATCTATAAGGGTTCCTTTATGGGCTCCTATCAGGGATCTATAGGGTTTAGGGTTTAGGGTTTGGGAGATTCCCAAAACTAGGGGTGCCTTAAATTGAAGTCCTTATAATAAGGATCCTACTATTTAGGGTACTCTATTAGGGTCCCCTATTTTCGGAAACTCACAGATGATTACCTATACTAGGGTTCCTCTAAAAGGGTCTAGAAGGGCTACCATAAGGGCTACTATAGGGATTTAGTACAGGGGCTTCAACAATTACCTGTACTATTTTGGGAGGTTCCTTATTATAATTATAGTATAATTCTAATTAGTAGTGTTTAGGGCTTTAGGGGTTTAAGGGTTGATGATTTTAGGGTTTTGGGTTGTGGGGTTAGGCTTTTATACGTAGATAAATTCATAGGTGTTTAAATTCCAAAACCCAGCACTCGAAACCGGAGGGTCTTCGGGGATGCCGCTGCTGAGCTTGCCGTTTACGAACACTGCACTCCCTTTGCTTTCCCCCCTTGCAAGGCAACTGCCAAGATGCGGAACCGGAAGGATGTGGTCATGAAGGTCGCCGCAGACTAAGGTAGAAGGTTAAATTAATTGGCTGTTCTATTCCTCAGCAGCATTTTTTTATAACTATTCTACCCGAAAACTCTGTTCTAACCTTTCAGGTCCCTATATTGACTAAGACTTGCAAGGATTGTCAGATTACTTCAATCTTTCGATGAAGAAAGCCAAGAGCAGAGACCTCTCCTCGATGTTGCACTCTGAAAGGCCGTCCAAAACTGTGGTTTGGCTCTGGAGTTTGCCCACCCGGACCGCCTGCACTTTGGGCTTTGGGGGTCTCCTTCGGCTGTATTGCTGACCAGACTTTTGTGAGATGAACGCCTTGATGCCCGAGGGTTCAGGCTTAGGGGTTTAGAGTTTAGGGGTTTAGGGTTTAGGGTTTAGGGTTTAGGGATTAGGGTTTAGGGTTTAGGGTTTAGGGATTAGGGTTTAGGGTTTATGTTTAAGGTTCAGGGCCTTACAGAGGTTTCGTTTGTAACCCATCGTCGCAGGACCAGAAGAAGCAACCGGCTGTCGTTTACACAGCCGTGCAGCAGGACCGGGCCTACTTTCCACTCTCGTTCCACCTGCATCTCGCAGAAGTGCTGGACGACACATGTTGTGTTGGAAGACTTGGCAGCTCTGTGTGCTTCCGCGGTAGTTATGAGGTCATGTCATGCAGTCTCTTTGGTGTTGATGGAGGAATCTGCCGTCTGGGATCAATGCAAGCTTTTCAAGTTTTGCAGTTGCTGCACAGAAGTCAGCCTATTCACATGCAAGCTTCAGATCTTTAGATGCCTTGTGGGTTCAGACTCCTGATAGCCTCCGACCTTTTTTACAGTATTGAAATACACAATATACATACACATAGAAATAGAGGCAGATATAGATATAGATTTAGATCTAGACTATAGATATTAGGTATAGATATAGGGTATAGGTAATTCTCTTATCAGAATTGCCTGCTGCTCGACTCTTTTCTCTAGCAGATGGATCCGAGCCGAGGCTGAGTGCGCAGGTGTCACATCACAGCACTTTGCTAGGGCACGAGCGCTTCGGTGGAGAGGGGGTTTTAGGGTTTAGGGGTTTAGGGGTTAGGGTTTAAGGGTTTAGGGTTTAGGATTTTCAGTGTTCTAAGATGCCGGCGATGGTACAGCGAAGTTCGACTGTGCGAGGTATTCACGGCCGGCAGCCAACACGAGCATGATCCGCGATCGTCAACGTTGAAGCCAGAACTAGCATACGTAGTAGTAGCAGCAGTGTCAAATGATCGCAAGACAAACACCGCCCCAACCCACCAGCACCACAGCAGCACAGCACCAGAGCGGCATCATTAGCATTAGCACCACCATCACCGCCATCACGACCACCACCACGGCCACCGACCACCACCACCACCACCGCCGCCGCCCCCACCACCACCACCACCACCACCACCACTACCGCCGATGCTGCACATACTGCTACTGCTACTTGGCCACTACGATCACTGCCACACCACTGCCAATGCAGCCACTGCTGCTTTGCCACTGCCATCACTGCCACGACACTTCCAATCGCTGCTTGCGCTGCCGTTGCCACCGCCACTGCCACCGCTATTGTTGCTGCTACTGCTACTTGCGCTGCCATTACCGCTGCCACTGGCATTGATACTGCCATCACTGCTACTGCTGCCACTGCTGCTACTACTGCTACTGCTGCTACTGCTGACGACGACGACGACTACTACTACTACTGCTACTACTACGACGACGACTACTACTACTACTGCTACTACCACTAACCACTTCTACTCCTACTTCTCCTACTCCTACTCTTGCTGCGCTGCTGCTACTGCTGCTGCTACTGCTGCTGCTGCTGCTACTCCTGCTCCTACTCCTCCATCTGCTGCTGCTGCTGCTGCATATTTGTGCAAACCACACATCTTGACAGAATGGCTAGCTTGTGCATGCAAACGGCAAAAGCAACAACCAGGATTGGAAAACGAACAGGCAATACGAATGCATTGAGTTAGACAACGATGTTGTCCTCAGAGCCTTTATCGCAAACTGCCAGATGCGCAACAGCCACTGCGACCTTACAACCTGTGTTGCAGCCACCGCTATCGTTGCCGTCACAACCTTCCAACTACGCAACGTCCCGGGCAGCAGTTCCACCTATGGCGATAGGAATATCCAGAATGCCAATGTTGACACAATACCATGTTATGGTCATGAACATGGCAGTCATGGTCCTGGTTAGTAGTTCTCCCAGTCATCATACTATTAGAACTAAAATTTCACCAAACCAAACCACAATGATAACTACCGGCAACGCGATCCCATGGTCACAAGCACGCTTGCTTTGCATCGCTTGAGATCCCAAGCTGACGGGAGCGCGAGTGTCTCCAGCTGCACCGCCAGTACTCAATACTTGAAAGTGGCCGCAGTGATGATCGCCACGAGGCCACGAGAGTAATTGTTTCAGAATGTAGCCCTGCACTTCCTGCCCAGACCCCCGGGGCCTCATCCCTAAACCCTCAAATGCCACCCCTAAACTCTGAACCTGAGGCGCCGAAGCGGCCAGCCCTCAACCCTGAACACCTCCTATCATCCTTGCATCCTTTAAACTCTCAGTAGGGAGTCTACGAGAGGCGGAGGGGATGCCTCGGCTGACTTTCGAAATGGAGGAGCGGGCCCAAAACGTGACGGTGTTGGGGGTTTTGGACTTTGTGGGGTTGAGGGGTTGAGAGTTTTGGGATTGGAGGGTTTGGGCTCAGGGTTGAGGTGCTTGGATGACGGGTTGAGCTCTGCAGGATTCAGATGTAGGATTGATGTTCTGTAGGGTTTAGGGTAGAGGGTTTTGTGCCCTTGAGAGTGCTGAGATAAGGAGGATGCTAGCGAGTCTGGCACCACGCCTATGTGGCACTTGGGCGAATGCCGCGTGACGCTGAGGCAGGAGCTACAAGTTGCTTGGCCTGATTCTTCAAGTTCTTGCATGTGCTGCATGCAAGAGCGGTGAACTCGTGAGAGCTAGAGACGGTAAAAGTCGCACCAAGATGCGAAAGAAGATGACGGACAACGACTGGCTGGTGCTCTTCCGGTAGGAATCCTCGTCGCATCCTTCTGTGGCATTGAGCCACCTGCGGTCGTCACTCCAATGCGGCACGCATGCGGCAGGGCGGCATGCAGAGAGGCTGAAGAGACACGCTGCAGCCGACATCGAATCGCCCACACCTCCTGAAAGTCGCCAAAGCACGCGAGGGCAACCCAGGGCCAGCAAACTTCGACCCCCCTTGCGCGCCCTCGCCGTGGCGATGCCGCTATTGTGCGCCCGACAGGCAGACGGAGCCAGGCCGAGACAACGAACTCTAGGAGGCGACACCCCTAACGAACAAAACATTTTCTCTCAGACACGTGGAGTGCCGCAACGCCGTTGGTGTCGGCATGTAGCTCGCTGCGTTGGGCCATTGGGAGGGCAGCATTTCCCCGCCCTACATGCGCCTTCTAAGTCCCCTCATTGGGTCGAACTGCTACGAGTGCTATGAGGTTCAAAGGCCGGGAGATCAGAGAGGGAGTTTCAAACAAAATGCAGCTGATGTTGATGATGCTAGCCCTGCCGCCTTCTAAATCCGTCCGAGGTTCAAAGGCCGGGAGATCGGAGAGACAGTTTCAAACGAAATGCAGCTGATGCTGATGATGCTCGCCCTGCCGCCTTCTAAATCCGTCACCTCATTGGGTCGAACTGCTACGAGTGCTATGAGGTTCAAAAGCCGGGAGATCGGACAGAGAGTTTCAAACGAAATGCAGCTGATGCTGATGATGCTCGCCCTGCCGCCTTTTAAATCCTTCCCCTCATTGGGTCGAACTGCTACGAGTGCTATGAGGTTCAAAGGCCGGGAGATCGGAGAGAGAGTTTCAAACGAAATGCAGCTGATGCTGATGATGCTCGCCCTGCCGCCTTCTAAATCCGTCCCCTCATTGGGTCGAACTGCTACGAGTGCTATGAGGTTCAAAGGCCGGGAAATCGGAGAGAGAGTTTCCAACGAAATGCGGGAACCGGTCGCTTCACTGACGCTGCAAACAGCGAGTGTGGGCAACATGTGCAACTTGGTCGCCGCTTGCGGCACGTGGCCTGCCAAATGTGCGCGATCGCCAAGGTAGATGCTATCGAGGCGGGAAGCAGCGAGTCTCGCCGCGAGACGAAGCTCGCCCGGCAGCACTCGCAACATTGCCGGAAACCCCGCTGACCGCTGACTCTAGGAGTGCACGTTACATGCTTTGACCAGGACGGATACTTGCCAGCAGCAGTCCAAGAAGCACTGCTCGAAGGTTCGGAAGAGTCGCGGCGGCCGCCGACACGCACGACCTGGGATCAAGGGTGCTTGACGAATCTTGACGACACGTGGACTCCGCCTGCCTGCCCAAAGATGGCAGGAATCGCAGTGACGTCCCTCTATAAACCAGATCATGGCCGTGGTCGCTAAAAAAACGCGCGCGTCCACGGGGCCACGGTCGAAGAGGACGTGGCAAGCTGCCGCAGCTAACCCAGCATTCGCGACATCCACGCTCCGACTTCTCGAACAGATTCCGCAATAAACATGTTTTGTGATGGACGTGCTTGTCGGTATCGCTGGATATTCTATCCAAGCTATCAGGATTTTGCGGGTTTAAGCTCTGCATGGTGTGCCGCCACAACGGATCGATTTTGTAGGTTCCAACGGCATCAGGATATGCGGACGTGCCTATTTTTCGATAACGAGTTTGATATACTTCGATGAAAGTGTATTTTCGCAAGAACCGCTGCAGAACATTCTGTTGCTCGAGTCATCAGTGCCGTGCCCGCAATTATTCCATTTTTTCTGCCATAAGGCACGGGATTTTCCTTGCTTCCCGATGCGGCTACGGGAAGGAGAGCGAGACAAGGTCCCACCACTCGTGCAACAGTCCAAATTGATACACAAGGTGTAATGCTGTGCAAACCGGAGAGGATCCACGAGTGCACGTTTGCACAAGTGCTACCCAGGTGTTAAGAGATGGCAGGAAACGCAGGGTTTCCTAGCGACTCCTGGTAGTTTGCCGTGGAATCTTCGGGTTGCCGCTCCAGAGGTTATTTGATGATGCCTCACGTGCCTCTGTGCTCCGATTTGCACCGGGTTTCGGTTTACGTGCCCCTATGCAATCTGCAATCGATTGTAATACGCGAGAGATACTAGAAGGAACGTGAGGCTGCGGTGGAATCCCGAGGATGCTGCTCAGAGGTTCGCTTGTTGCAGAATCCGGTGCCTCACGTGCCTCCGTAGGCCGATTTGCGCATGGTTCGGGTCTGCAATCTGCATCAATCTGCAATAAATTACAATACACTCGAAGCAACGTAACATTGCCGTGGAATCCGAGGGATGCTGCCCACAGAGGCTCGTTTATAGCAAAATCCGGTGCTTCACGTGCCTTCGCACTCCGATTTGCACAGGGCTTCGGTCTACGTGCTCCTATGCATTCTACAGAAAGTTACGTTACAGTAGAGGCAACTTGACATTGCCGTGGAATCGCTAGAATGCTGGTTGCAGGCCCGATCAGGCCCGTTTATTGCAGTCTCCGGTGCCTCACGCGTCGCCGTACTCCGATTTGCGCATGGTTTGGGTCGACGAGCCCTTATGCGATCTGCAAAATATGACAAGACACTAGAGGCAGCGTGAGAATCCGAAGGATGCTGCTCAGAGGGGGTGGAGTTACACTGGAAAGCCGGCTAATTTCACCGGCCGCCGAATTGTTTGTTCTGTACTCGAACTGCGCAACTCGGCCATCGTTCCTACTCGGTTGTTGCAAGGGCATCCTGTGATGGTTTGCGCATGTGTGGGCGAGGTGCCCGCCCCTTGTGTTTGTAGCAAGCCTTGCTATAACACCAAAACAAAAACACCTAACCGTACTCCATGGCCATATCTACGACCTATGCCGAGCCGGACCACCGCTGCGAAACGCCGACAACTGTGGTGGGACATACAATAATTCCACTTTTGCCTTCCCTTTGTTGGAATCTGCCAGGTGCAAACGCCGCGACGTTTACACCGAGTTCAGAAGGGCACGCCGTTGGCGCATGGTGGTAGGTGTCGAAGTCGGCGGGGTGGTAGTAGGTGTTGAAGTCGGCGGCGCGAAACTGTCCCCGCTGACTCCCGGCCGACCGCCATGAACGCCTGGTTCCTGCGCTGGTCCCGCCCCTGAGCGGCAGCCCCACAGCGAATGCACGCCGCCGCGCTGCTGGAGCTCCCCCCGGCCGCCCAACTAAGCGAAAGGCACGGCTGCCCCATGTGGAGACCTCGCTGCCGCCCGGTGCCTGGAGGAGGTCCCTGCCAGCCGCTTGCTCTCATGCTAGCCGGCTGTGTGCACCTCGGTGCCCTGCGTGTACTCCCTTACCGGCAGGTGATTGTACGTGCTACGTCGACCGGATCCCCGTCCTGCAGTCGCAAGAGAGCAGGAAATCATATCATGACATGAGAAGCCGCTTCAACGCTGACCACAACCACCTCCGAGAAGCTTGTGTTTTGACCAACCCGGTCATATCCATACCAATCCCATTGGGAAGGAAAATGCGACATGGGTACTAAGCACGACGCGCTGTTATTTCAAAGGTTTCCAGTATGATTCCGAATCATTTTGTCACAGCTGGCCCAAATGAACGGATCCCCAATGCAGGTGTCAACATCACCCGGTCAACACAAATATCCACATCATCTCAACGCGCATCGAAGACAGCCTTCGGCCTTAGGCTATGCTCATTTGCGCGTCGCAAAAAGTTGCGAGGAAAAAACATGTTATTTGGACCACGCGTGCATGCCCGTGTTATTGACGCAACCACGGACCGCCGTCGCCTGTGGCCCGTGCGCGTGCGCGCTGACTGTGCTGTCGCATATACCTGTATGGACGGCACATATTGAGCAAACTGCATTTGGGCAGTGGTCAAAATGCTTTGTCGCGAAGTTTATTCAAAACAACCTCTTTGGTTGTTGGGGTCATAATCAACAGGAGGCGTCACGCAACTAGGGCTCCTTAATCCCCTTGTCGGCGCGGGGACAACGCCAGCCTGGCGCTAGGGATCTAGATAGCAAGTGGTTCGCGATGTTTTTTTGGTACTAGCTTTTATATAGAATAGATTAGAATAGGAAAAGTCCGTACACCTTGTACTCCTTCTCTACGCCTATCCCCAATTACTCCTACTCGTACTTTGCTGCTGCTGCTGCTGCTGCTACCAGGGTTTATCCTCCTGCGAACTACGATATCATTCCAATCGCGCATTGCTTGAAGAAGCGTCTTACGTCGCAAGTAAAAACTTGCTTTTCATTCGCATAAGCATCATCTATGATTGCCAGCACAGCTGAGCCAAACAATGTTTGATAAGATGGGCAATCCGCGCTAGCAGCGCGCTAGGAAACTTTTAATTTCTAATGTGCCTAGCCCTTCCTTCTCATCTACGCTACTCTACTCAAAACCATGTTGACGTCGGCTGAGCGCCAACCCTGGTGAAATGCTGGCCGTGACCCTGGTTACTTCAAGGCACATGGCAAGGATGAATGGCTTGTGCAGGCAGCCAAAGAGGCTAAAGGCGCGAATGCGCGGACGAAGGAGCTCACTGCTTGGAAACGGAACGTCTGCAATAGAGCGTACTTCGTGAAATTATGCTTATATTTCCTACTCCTTTACTTCACGTGGTCGGAAGCCTTTCCGTCTGATCATCAAGACTAGCCTTGGGCCAGCATTCCACACCCCAAACATGTGGCTCGCGCTAGCAACGCTTCAGTGATTTTTTTTCCGCCTGCGGACGGTCCGAGCGCTCCAGAAATTTGCAATCGAGAAGTTAAAACAATGGAGTTCTGTAGTGGTAGTGTTTCTCTCTTCCACAACAGGCGTCACGCAACTACTGCTGCATTTAGGTCAAACTCAGGAACAATAATATTGAACAGCGCCCATTTACTAGTTCGAGTCAGATATTACGGTCCTAAAACGAGATGGTTGACAGGTGGGATCAACGAGAGGTACCGTGGGTACATTATCATTACAAAATTGGATATAGCGGTGTCGCAGAGAGTGCCATTGTGACGAATCAGCAACATCATGCCAAACGTCTGCTAAAAGAAAATACGCACGACTGATAACATGTCAGATCATCGTCCAACCGTTTCGGAAGTTTGCCGGGTTTTCTCTTCGGCTGTTGTGCGAAGTTGTTATGGCGAGTTGGAGCATCTGCCCCCTCACAACCCCGCCGTTTGAACTCCCTCGCCGGTGATGTTGGCCTTCTCCGTGACACTGGCTTCCAACCTCTCGCCTTCGGCGACCTGGCCCCGCACCCTCCCGTTGTCCCTCCAAACCCTCACGAGCTTGTCGACACTACTCGAGGATGGCAGCGGCACGCTTCCCGTGCGATCGACGATAGCTTGACCCTCCTTCCTTGCCCTGCTGGAGTCAGAGTCTGGGCCGTTTGTTTCGAGGTTTCTCTCGGCCTTGCCTTGTTTCCACGAGAGCACCTTGGACTCGCCTGCTTTCCGTGTTTTGCTGCTCCGACGGCTCAGCCTGCCCTCGCCGCTCGACGCTGCAGCCTGTCGCTGCCGCTGTTTTGTTGGCCCTCTCGTGACCACCGTGCTGCTTGCCCCCATTCTGGCATCCCGCGCTCCCGCTCGAGCGAGCTGCTGCCCGTGTTTGCCGCGAACCCGGTCCGTCCGTCCATTCTGTCCGTCAGTCCGTTTGTCTACCTGTCCGTCTGTCCGTCATCTGTCGGTTTCTCGATCTGTCCGTCTGTCGGTCTGTCCGTCGGTCCGTCGGTCCGTCGGTCCGCGGCTCAGCGAGCCGGCAGGCAGCTGGGCACGGGCGGGCATGCAACGTGCAGGACGTCCTGCAGAGGCGGTGCCTGCGCGCCAGGCATAGGGGCATGGACAGGCGGCGACCCGAGCAAAGTGGCAGCAAGTGTGTTTTGCACAGCCACACTGAGTAGGCCCCACCAGCGTTTGTACCAGCCCTGGGTGGCAGCTCCTCGGAG